>PPJW02000008.1:0-336372 GCA_003705905.2 Lipomyces sp. NRRL Y-11553 | reverse complement strand
GTGCTAAACGTCAAAAATTGAAATTTCATAACTGGCGTGTAATAAGGGTTAGGGAGACCCTTTTAGGCAGGAGGCGACGTTATGATATCCAAAAAAAAGTGTTGCTAAATCCCTCTATTTCAGGGGCTGTTTTATCGATAGGACCTTATCCCTGCCAAGACGTACCTGAGAGCTTTTTGCCCTAATAATAGGCCACTCCCCTATTGTTTTTCAGGAACCCCACAGACTGGTCTATAATACTCGTCTTTTGCGTATACGTGAGAAGGTAGATCGACGCGTTCAGCTTGCTGACCCAATTAGCGCCTTTCGGTCCTTCTCGCGTTGAATACTAACATACGCAAACCGTTTTATCGTATCCTGGCAACTCGAGCAAATTACATGATTCAGAAATATAGGTGACTCCTTGGTAGGAGCTTGCTCTTTAGTGTTCTCATATATCGCATCTACTAAAGTTATCTTAGTAATAGTCAAACGAAATCAGCTGGAACTGATTCGTGCAGTCGACACTTGAGCCCCTCCCGCCTGGGCAACAATGGATATGCAGCGGCTATTTCGCACCCATACGGCCAACACGTCATACTCAGACACCAGCTCTGCCGGTTTTTTTGCAACGAGAGGTCCAGAAGGTGTTACTCATGGCGCAGAGGAGGCAAGGAGGCACCACGGTAATACTTCGCCTTTGATCAACAATCACAAGAAAGGCAGTCGCGGTCGCACTCGTTCTCGGCGACATACAAAAGTGGACCATATGCCAGATAGAAGTGCATCTCGTATCGGGAGCTTTACGAATGAATTTGAAGAAGCCGAACCCGATAACACTACAAAGACGAGATTTCCGACTTTCCGGAGAAAACTTCTCGAGTTGGAGATTGATCAATTTTTGAATGCTAAGGTACATGACGATCCGTTTGCTCGCTCAGCACTTCCATATGCCCTCCGTTTCCGAGGCTCCATCTTTTGGACTCTCTTTCCGCAAATATTGATCGTCGCATCATGGGGGACCATAATCGTTTGCATATCGCAGCTTAAGCGCAATCTCGGTGTCTCAACAGTTCTCATTACGGTGCTAGGTTTTGTAACAGGTTTGGCACTTTCTTTCCGAATCAACACTGCGTATGAGAGATACAACGAAGGACGCCGATACTGGGCACAACTAACTATGACCATTCGCAATTTTTCTCGATATGTATGGTTCCAAATTCCGTTGCGCAAGGGCCACGAAAAATCAGATCTTTTGATGAAGGTCACATGCTTGAAACTTCTAATCGGGTTTGCTATAGCCCTCAAACACCATCTTCGAGAAGAGCTGGGCACGGACTATGATGACTTGAGGCCATTCGTTGCGTATATTCCGACATATGCTCGCAAGCGTGCAGAGTTAGCTGCAATGGAGGCCAGAAGAAAACAAGCCGAGAAAGAAAATCAAGACGCAGAAATTGAGCGACTGCAGGCTATGGACGAGACGTTAAAGTCAGCAAATATGGGAAACGTATTGTCGACAACAGATACTCCCCCATTAGCGCGTAGCAGCACGTTCAATGGCAGACTTCCTGCTTTGAACCGAGTGGGAACTATGCAGCGAGCAGTGCAGGCATCAAACGAGATTAAAACGAAGATTGTTAATCAGTGGTTTCCCATAAATCCGAAGCTATCCGAATATTTACTCGATCGGGAAGATAGAATTTCGCGGGCTACTGTCATGCACGGTAATCTGCCGCTGGAAATCCTTCAATTCCTGGCGTACTACTGTCGACAGATGCATGTTGACCAAGGAATACTCTCGCCGTCTGAGGTCTCATTTTTCTTCACTCAGACAAATACATTGACAGAAATTCTCACAGGGTATCTCTTAGCCTTTGATCCGAACTTCATTATTCGATTTGCTAACTCAGTCACAGCACCGAACGAATTCTTCGTACCCCACTCCCATTGGCGTATAACATTCTTTGCAATCAGCTCGCATGGATCTTTGTGCTTATGCTCCCATTCCAGCTGGTCTCCACGCTGAATTGGGTAGCCATTCCTGCAACCATAATCGCGGGTTATGTGATTCTTGGTCTTGCTGCTATTGGTCTTGAAATAGAAAATCCATTCGGATTTGACCCGAACGATCTGGATCTTAATCGGTATTGCCAATCGATCAGCGTCGAAGTTTCGATGATCATGTCTTTTGTGCCGTATAGTGATTCCAGCGCTTGGATGCGAGACCAGTTAAATAAACCCCTGGCACCGGTTTATAATGGAGATTTTGAACAGTGCGAGAAAGATTTGGAGTTGGAGGATATGCTTAGGATTTTGCAGCAGACCGTGGAAGACCCATCCAAACGATGGCATGCAACTCCACACAGGAAGAATATGGAGGAACAGAATGACGAAAACGATGAAATATCAGTTTCTATTGCTGCAAATAATGATGACCAAGTGTCACAAGATCAAATAAAGAGACCTCATAGAAAGTCAGTCTCGTCGTCATTGAAGAGTGCAGTATCGGCTCAGTCTATCGCGAATTCTCCGACCGTCACCAGTCCGATATTTGATAGCAAAGTCATATCTTCAGTAATCGGGAGACCTCGCAAGCAAACATATGAGAAACGGCCACAAAGTGTCATTCTGGAGGATGAGGAAGAAGAGAAGGAAGCTTCCCATGAGGTCGTTGTCAGCAAGTCCACACAGAGCGATAGCAATAGTGTCCAGAGAGAATCAGAAGATGAGTCCGATGACAGTACCGCAGATAGCGGAGCGGATGATCCGTTGGAACAAGCGCAGAAAAATCTTCCGCGGCTCGCGCTCACGGTTTCTCAGTTATCCGGATTATCGCCAGACAGCATTCCGGATGAAGTGATTGTATCCCCTTCTGTAAAATCGAATTCCTCACTCAAATCGTCGTCTCTCTTGTCGGCTTCCAGTTTAATAGGCGGCGGTTCTCCGGTTGGTCGTAATATTGTGGACGACCATAGCAGTATGATGCGCGACCACGTCGAACCTGCTGGCTCAGTCGACCCTGGCGAGAATCTAACTTTGGACAGCCAATCCAAGCCTAAGTCGTACGACGTGAGCAATGAAGAAGACATGAAGGAGATTTACGAATCTTTGAATTCTATGAAGTTTTTGAACGAGTCTCGAGGACCGCGTCGTGTTCGCAACTGAATTGGAACTGATTGTCATTCCTGATCTATGTGAATGAGTTGCGTTTGACCGCTACATTATAGACTTTTTTTGTTTTGGGTTTGCATGTGGGAGTAGTTGAAGTTCATATTTGTTGGACGCTCGAGGCATACACTCCGTCTTGTACCAAATTTGCCAATATCTGATCATCACATATACTCTATTTGCGTGGCATTTGTAACGTTTCGCATGTCATCTCTTGCGTTGTTAGACTGCACATCAGCCGCCCACCCCGGAATATTTTGAACTTACGTACAAAATACCGAGTTCCGATGGCGTCTTGCATGCACAACATTCTGGCCACACCAGAAGGCAAGGAGGCAAGCCTCAGCGGGCAGCTACAAGTAACCAACCCTCTTATAAATAATGTACAATCCACGTCTATGTATATCAAGAAAATTGGAACCTCCATTTGGACAAAGGTGCAGGGAAAACCTCCGGGAAATACAAAAAAACCCAGTGGGAAAAAAAAAATAAAATTCCCGGAGGTAAAAAAATGCACAGTTCCCCCTCAGATGCCAACAATCGAGTACTCAGCCTACTCGATTAAAGGAACTCCATTTGGACAAAGGTACAGGGAAACCCTCCGGGACAAAAAAAACCCAGTGGGAAAAAAATCCCGTGAGGTAAAAACCTGCACAGTTCCTGAGCCTGACGGCTCCCCTCAGACCCTCAGATGCCCTGTCTGCCTATATTAATGTTAGCCAGATGACCAAGTTGTATAAATTCTAAAGTATACTCGCTTGTGATTGAGGAGGATCTCAGCCTGTCACAGGCTCCCCTCCTGCTGCAGACTTGTGTCGCTTGGCAGGCGACTTAGTTCTCGTTGTCAAGTTGAGAATCATCAGTTGTCAGTGTTCACATAGACGATGACGAGGAAGGGAGACAGGAGCAGGGGGGAAAGATGGGCCATATTTATAACCAGAGGAGAGGCACAGAAGTTGCGCGAGTGAGTGGGCGACGGGTGTGTCCCCGAACATTCGCTCTGTGGGATGCTGGAGTCTCGGCGAGACGGTTATCGGTCCGAATACGAGATTAATTGAGCAATTAATTTGAAGTGTACGGCACGACTCCACGTCCGAGCGCGGTCGGTGTTACACCGAATTGGAGTACAGAGACGTTTGTTGCATTGTCGGATCCCTGATCCCAACGAGCGAACAACCACTTGCTACTGGCAAACCCTCAAGAGGATTCGGAAAAGCGCTATCTCTAGACTCCAATATCGGCTGGGCCATTGTGGGATGCGGATGTCTAGTTGTTCGCGGATTGAATATGAGTGTGAGAGAGACGCGTTGGGTTTGTTGACGTGTTCTGGAGGCGAGAGCGTGACAGCACCTGATCTGTGTAACCCCAGAGTGCTGTCCACAGTCATCGCTCCGAATACGAAACACTAATTAATTAACTGCATGAAATAGCCGAGGTTTGTCTTCAGCGCTAATGTCTCCGTCTTAACGTGATTGTGTCTCCATTATATCGGAATAAACACGCGCCTTCCAGTCTTCAGTAGTCACCACACTACTTGGTGTCAGCTACTCACCAGACTACGGAAAAGACGCTGTTTTCAGCATCCTATATCATCTGTGTGTTGCTCATCCTATAACTATGCAAAATACAGAGATGAATTCCCGGATAGTGAGAATTGTTCGACGGACCTGAACAATACTGCAGCCATCAGCAAACACGCGTCGGTGCGCATAGTCTGCTGCCTTCTCAGCCGCTTCACGTGTTCCTCTGTTCCTCCACTTTGAGCCGCACTCGTGCGTGTTCTTGTCAGTTACAGCTTTGTGTCAGCTAACGTACTATCGCAAACACCTCTGGAGGGTTCAAAAATGGCGCTGTTCAGCTGGGTCCCTGTGGACCGATACAAGGACAACTACTTCTTAGTGCTGTCGGGAATTGCTGGTGTATTAGCGAGGAGAGGGCCGCGTTGCTGACGCGTTGCGGAATCGGTGCGACGGGACGCGTCGGTACGCGCGCCCAACAGCATCCGATCTGTGCGACCCCCAGAGTCTCGGTTTGAGACAGTCATCGATCCGAATACGAAATCTGAATTAATTAATTTGCACGAATAGCCGAGGTTTGTTTCATGAGGTGCACCTAATTAATGAAGCAATCAGATTTAATCACGAGGAACGCGTTCACTCCCAGGCAATATGAACGGCCCGCCCAATGCTGGCCTATACACTCCTTCCTGCGATGAATTCCTGGCTCAGCACTCGCATTCACTTAAAACAACTTCCAATGTATTGTTTGCGACGCGTCCGAAGCTTGTTAGATTTGTTTAGCGTGGATTTGCCCGCGCTGACAAGAACCGCGGGTCACAGAGACGCGCGCGGACAGATTGCCTTTTTCTGCTAAACAAATCGAAGGTATCTTTCTTTCTGTCAAGCTCGATCTGACGCTGCCAATTTCCGCCCATTGCCGTGTCGCACCAGAGATGAACTAAAGCAGTCAACTCACTAAAATGCTCAACAATTCCTGTATGTCTTTACCTCACCCCTTATCATAAAAATATCCCACCGCTGCTGCTACTGCTGCTACTACTGCTGTTTTCCGTCTTATCTATATCGTCTCGAACAAATATCTTTCAACTCTTCCTTGCACACGATGCCCGAACTTACAGAAAATCAGCTACATCCCCAGCCATTCTGGGATGCAAATTCGACGCGCATCAGCGCACAGTTGTGGTTGCCACCGTCTTCCATTCCCGCCGACGAATGGAAGGCGATTGGCCGCGGATGGGGTACCTGTCGGACCTGGTCGTCTGATATTGAAGTCCGCCATGAGCTCCAAATTCCGATGAATGTTGTCGAAGACGGACCAGCACAGGGGCTCGTGGCGGAGCAGGGCGAGCCAGCGCTGAAGACGAGAAAGTACAGATTGTACCCCACCGCGTCAGAGAAAGAGATTCTGGTGAAGTGGATCGAGGCGGCACGTTGGACATTCAATAAATGTCTGCGTGCCATAAAGGATGAGGGGGCCATGAAATCAAAAAAGGCGTTGCGGGCTAGGGCAATTAACGACGACGCGTTAGAGTCGTTGAAAGTGACCTGGCTCAAGGACACACCTTACGATATTCGGGACGCCGCAATGGATGACCTCTTGAAAGCAATTAAGGCGGGAGTAGCCCGGTACAAGAAGGATAAGAAGGTGTTTAAGATCCGGTACCGCTCTCGCCGATACAGCTTCCAGCAGAGTATTGTCATCCCCAGGAAGCACTGGCAGCGGCGCAGTGGTAAGTACGCCTTTCTTCGGCAGATGAAGAGTGCCGAAAAACTTCCCAATGAGCCGCCTCATGACAGCAGGCTGGTGAGGGAGAGGCAAACAGGCTACTTCTATCTGTGCGTGCCGCGGCCACTGGAGGTGGTAGACACCGCCGGCGCTGAAGATGTTCCTCAGGTCGTGTCCCTGGATCCGGGCGTACGTACGTTTCTGACGGGGTATACGCCAAGCGGTGACATACTCGAACTGGGGAAGGCCGACATTGGCCACATCTACCGGTTGTGCTATCGGTTGGATGGACTGCAGAGCCGGTGGTCGGAAGCCACAGTGCGCAAGAACAAGCGGCAAATGCAAAGGGCAGCTGCATTGATCCGGCGACGGATTAAGAGCCTGGTGGATGACCTTCATTGCAGGACTGTGCATTATTTGTGCAGTTCCTACAATCTGGTTATTTTGCCAAAGTTCCAAACGCAGCAGATGGTTCAGAATGGGCATCGCAAGATTCGGACTAAGACGGCGAGAGCAATGCTGACCTTGCGTCATTTCTGTTTCCAGCAGCGCCTTCTTGACAAGGCAAGGGAGTACCCCCAGTGCCGTGTCGTGCTTGTCAGCGAGGCGCACACAAGCAAGACGTGTGGGCGGTGTGGACGTCTGAACGATGTCGGAGGTGACAAAGTCTACAGATGCTCACCCTGCGGGTTCGTGTGCGACCGTGATGTCAATGGGGCGAGGACCATCTTGGTGAGGTACTGTACCAAGATTGCAAGAGGGGAGTCTGTCACGGACTGAGATCTTCTTCAAGCACAGTGTGGTGAGTTCCATTTGAGCCCAAGCCATCACTCGCCTCTGAGCCTGCGGCTCGCGTTTCAGTCATGCCGCACAAAATCCACTTCACCAGAATCTCTCTCCTGGCCACTCTCTCAAGCCGCGCGGCTTTACCACTTCATCAACAAACTTTTTAAGTCGGCACATAGGTAATCAGCAATTTTTGTGTAAGTACTTAGTTGAGCAGCTAACGCGAAGTAGTGAAACCCTTAACTGATGCCGAAGGAGAGACATGGGCCAAGCAAGAATGCTTCTGCGGCCAAGTTGAAGGACTCTCTGCGAATTATGACTGCAGCTTAGCCGACATATCACATTTTTTAAGCAAGTACGAGTACGACGGAACAGTTATGCTAGAATTAATTGAAGGGCAATCCCATCCGCTGGAGAATCGTGAGTCCGCTGACCTGGGTCTGCTGACCATTAACTAGATGTTTTGGCACAGATTATTGGCCGTCCGATGACAATTTAGATGGGCCTCTACCGAATAAAGCGGATTCTTCTTTCGCAAAGCTTTCCTGAAGAGCAGCCACGGCTCTAATACGAAACCCCAATATGCCATTTGGACACAACGCGTATGAGAATATTGCATCTTTAAAGATGGTCTTCATTTGTTGATCTATGTAGCAACCGGTATAGTGCCATATTACAGACCACGGAAAACAGATCAAGAGGCATATGCTTTGCTTGACGTTCTGGAAAACAGCTTAGATCAGAAAACGAACAGCTGCGGCCAGATCGTCGGACGTGGATGAATCTTGACGCGGGTCAACTATATTTCGAGGATCCAGAAGAGCAAAGGGAATACCATAAAGTCTTTAGGGGTTTATTGCTTTCATCCTCGGTTAATTGGAAGATATATAGATGGAAGGTGGCTAAGGGAAGGGAGCAAGGGAAGGGAATGGAAGGGAAGGGAAGGGAAGGGAAAAGGGAATTAAGAAATGATTCGCGGTTTACACTTAATTTATATGTATTATTAGGGAATTCCTTGATCAAGTTAGCTTAACTAAAATCAATATAGATGACGTCACCCGTAATCCAACAAAGTAACTATAGCAACACAACACCAATCCCTGATGTATATAACAAAGCGCAAAAAGGTGGCAATGAGCCAGATATTTCACTCAATACCGCCATACACACCAGACGCGTGTTTGCTACGCGTCCGCGTGATTGCCTATTCCGGACTCTGAACTCACCACTTAAGCCGCACTGGCGCTACGAGATGAGCCTTCGTATCAACTGACGCGCTCGCAGAAGAGCTGCGAGGACAGGTAGTTTCTACTAAACAAATCACTCATATAATATCGAAGAACGCGTATATGCACGCGATTCACGCTGTGTCGCTGTCAAACTGCTCCATCGTGCATGTATATCTCGGAAGTCCAATGACTGAAGGTCTCATTCTATCAAGCTCTGCTGACGCTGCCTGTTTCCGCCGATTGCCGCCCGGTTATACTCTCACTCTTAACCACCCGTGTCCCTCCTTCGTCTCCCTCTTATCCTCGATCGACTCTTCTCTCCCCACTCTATTCCTTCTTCGAACAATGACATCTATACCAACACGGTAAGTAGTGACTGTCCAGCAAAAGCTGGCCGTTAGCTCACAAATCACAACAGCGACGGGTTCCGCCGCCATCAGCAAAGATGGCCGACAATGACGACGACAACAACAATAACAATGACGACAACAACAACAACAATTGCAAAGCCTGGTCGTCGTAAAGAGCCTCCAAGATCGCCTGCCGGTCACAGCGTTGAGCCTCCCCACAAGCGTGTCCGGCTAGAAGAACAAACGTATGCAGCCGACCAATCCGCACCTGTGCCAGCGAAAGGTATAACAGAGGCAGATTTTGGGATCACCCAATATCTCGGACTTCGTGCCAGATTTAATGGCGTGTTGAAGCGACGGCACACAGATTTCTGCGTGAACGAGATTACGCCATCGGGCGTTTTGCACGTCCAGCATGTACCGGCGACTACAACATCACTTCTGCCACAGCCGATGGAGGAGATCACCGAGGAAGGAGATGATGACGTCGACGAGGTAGCTGAGCAACAGATTGCGGAATTGTTAGGGGATGAATGCATAGACAGTTTGCGTCATGTTGCCAAATCGGGTGGGTCAAGCGAGTCGAAAAAGCTTGACAATAAAGATGACCGCGCCACGGTGCATCGCCTGATTAGAGTGGCGTACAACAGCAAGATTATTTCTAAGACTACAAAGAAGGGTACAACCAGGTTCTCTAGGTCCACAAGGAACTCTAGCGGGAATCAGCAAAAGAGTCCGCTTGATCCCATGATAGTGAATAACATGGGAAGCCGAGAGTCATTTACCCATTTCACGGTTTTCGAACAAGGCGAAATAGATGCCTGTCAGAAAATCGCCACACTCCTCTGCGTGAAGCCGAAACGCGTCACAATAGCCGATGCTAAGGACCGACGCGGGGTCACAGTACAGCGGGCGAGCATAGATAACATGCCTGTTAGCAGACTTATCTCGCTAAACAAAGAGTTTCTTGGTATAGTACTGTCTGATTTCCGATACGAAAAGGAACAAGTCAATTCGGGTGATCTTCGGGGAAATGAGTTCCTTATTACGATTCGCGATGTTGAGTTATCGACTACAGGCGCAAAGGACGTCGAGACCGTAGTGAATGAAGCACTGACTTCGGTGACAAAGACGGGATTCATAAACTATTTGGCATGCAGAGATTTGGCACTCATTCTGCGTCGATCGGAATCAAACTTCTACGAAAGCGGTATAAGGAGGCCGTCCAGCTGTTACTCAGTGTGCAGCCGCTTGTCATGCCAGAATCTGTGGCTGCGAGAGAGCAGTATGCGCGTGATCCAGACGACATTAGTCCCGCGTTGAAATTGATGCCGCAGTGTTGCACGGCAGAAGTGAATACATTGCGTGAGCTCGAGAAATCACGCTGCAATTGGTTGAATGCGATTCAGCAGATCCCGATGAATCTGAGGGTTACGTACGTGCAGGCGTATCAGAGCTTCGTATGGAACACAGTCGTGTCGGAACGAATCGCAAAGTTCGGGTTGAGCGTGCTTGAAGGAGACCTTGTTCTTGTTGACGTTGAAGAACATGTCAAGGACAGATCAGACTCGGCGGCGGCTAGACTCATCACACGGGAAGAAATCAGCAAGGGAAAGTCTACTATTTTCGATGTTGTTATGCCGTTGCCCGGAGTCGACGTCGAGTATCCCGCGCATCCTTGTCTGAGGGCATTGTACGAGCGAATAATGGCCAAACAAGGGCTAACCCCGTACAAAATGCGGCATAATGTCAAGGAATTCTCATTATCTGGCGCGTACAGACACGTGCTCGTAATGCCTGGCAACGTCGAATGGTGGTGCCGAAGGTATTCTGATCCATTGCAGCAGATTGTTCGCACTGATCTCGATATTGTGCGAGCGCGGACGGAAATTGGCATTGAGCCTTCAAGGGTTCTATGTCAGGAGGAAATTCCAGAAGGCGATAGGCTCGCCGTCATAGTAAAAATGCGGCTGGGGCCATCGCAGTCGCGACCGTGGCTTTAAGGTAAGGGTTTACAGTTGTCGAATTATGATATTAATTAATTCATGGGTAACAGGGAAGTCGGCTTTTAAGCCAGCATTTTTTTTATTTTCACTTACAAAAAACGTCTCGTCTCTTCACAACAATAAACCCGGCGATTCCAGACTCCTCAGGATGTTATTATTTCTATTATTCTTTCTCCCGATGTCATGCTGCTTCTCGTCAAGTCGTCATATTGCTTATGACATTTGCTCTGTCAAATTAATCCAATTTTGCTGCCACGATTACACTACTTTTTTTCCGGACGTGTCATGTCTAGTTGCACTTTTAGGCACCTAGGCACCACCAGTGTTTGTGCGAATCGTAGATATTATTCCCATCCTACTCACGCCGCCGTTTAACTATTCTTTCAATAAACAACACGGCCCGACGCGTCGGGAAAGATCACCATCACTTCAGGGGTCGGCAGCGCCCTAACCTCACTTCACAAAGTCGAACTTCCCGTTGTTAACGCTTCACCGCTAAGATCGCAAGGACTAATGTCAAGTCGCATGTCATCGGCGCAATAGACTGGCACTAACAAACGGTATCTTACCCTTGAATTTACCAGGGCGGGGTGCGACGTTAGCCTGCGGCTCCACAGAAGCTTAACTTAATTTTGTGAGCAAACAAAGGAGACCCCGTATTTTTATTGTTTTAAAATACAACAGCGCATTGCCGCGTCAGTTGGGTTTGATAGAACTGTCCTGCATTGCTTCCTGTTCGCATTTCGAAATACTAGTTTTTAGGTGTCACAATTTAAAGACAAGTATGGGGGCATCATCTCAAGCTGGTGTATTTGGCGGTTTGAATCCGACGGAATACAATGCATCAAACCCGCTTACCTTATTCATTATTCAGGTATACCCTCCATGCGTATCAGTCCGATTGCAGTCTCTGTGCTAACACATGAACTATAGGTTGTCATCATTTTGGTAATATGTCGATTGCTACATTACCCCCTCTCTCTTCTCCGTCAGCCTCGAGTCATCGCGGAAGTCATCGGCGGAGTGCTGCTGGGTCCATCCGTGATGGGCCATATCCCAAACTTCAACAGCACAATCTTCCCGACGGCGTCGATGCCATTGCTCACTCTTGTTGCAAACATTGGACTTGTATTTTTCCTATTTTTAGTCGGCCTTGAGCTCGATATTGGTCTGGCTGTCAAAAACTTGCGCACGGCAGGAACCGTGGCGATAGCTGGCATGGCACTGCCGTTCGCACTCGGCGTTGCCGTGTCCTATGGGCTGTATCGTACCTACCATCTGGCGGACAGTGGGTCTAATCCTGTGTCGTTTGGCTTGTATGCACTCTTCATCGGTGTTGCGATGGCTATCACTGCATTTCCTGTACTGGCAAGGATTTTGACCGAATTGAAATTATTGTCCACAAACGTTGGCACTGTTGTCCTTTCCGCTGGCGTGACCAACGACATTGTGGGATGGATCCTCCTTGCGCTGACTGTTGCCCTTGTGAATGCATCCAGCGGCATCGTTGCACTCTGGGTCATCCTCTGCTCATGTGGCTGGATTCTCTTCCTCGGTTTCATTGTGAGGCCGATATTCAGATACGCTGCCCGCCGTTCTGGCAGCCTCGACACCGGCCCAACCCAGCTCATTATGGTCTTCACGTTTCTTGTCGTCCTCGTCTCTGCATTCTTCACATCGATGATTGGCGTACATCCAATTTTTGGCGGATTCCTGGCTGGCATGGTTGTACCACACGAGAGGGTGTTTGCGGTTGGCGTTACCGAGAAGATCGAGGATATCATTACTCTATTGTTTTTGCCATTGTATTTCGCATTGTCGGGATTAAGTACAAATCTTGGTTTACTGGATAATGGCATCACGTGGGGATACACGATTGCGATAATTGTGATTGCTATGTTTTCCAAGGTCACTGCTGGCACGCTTGCCGCAAGGGTTAACGGACTGTTGTGGAGGGAGTCATTTACAGTTGGTATGTTGATGTCATGCAAAGGGTAGGTTTTGGTTTTTAATTATTCCACTCTTTATTTAATCGGCCTAACCAAAAACGAATAGATTGGTCGAGTTAATCGTGCTTAATGTTGGACTGCAGGCCGGCCTTTTGAGCCAGCGTGTGTTTACAATGTTTGTCGTCATGGCGCTTGTGTGCACATTTTTGACCACTCCTTTGACAACTTTACTTTATCCTGCCTGGTACCAGACAAAAACTATGCTCTGGCGACGTGGCGAAATTAATTGGGATGGCACGGCCGTGGACATGCCGCCACTTCCTAGCCATCGCGGCGAAGTGGGACGACCATCTGCAGAAACTGTTCGCGAGGGCGTTGTCCCGTTGGCACCATTCAAGGTGCTCGTAACGCTTACCCGTATCGAGGCAATTCCTGGAATCACGACATTCTTGAGGGTGCTAATCCCCAGTAATATCTCGAGTGATCATGCCCAGGCACTTCATCCTAGTCGTCGATTGGTGTCGGAGAAGGCGGATTCAGTCAGTACCGCGCACCGGTCAGACGCGCTCATGATTCACGGTCTCAAGCTTGAGGAATTGACAGATCGCACGTCGGCCTTGATGCGCGCGACCAGAATTGAAGATGAAGATAGTCCGCTATCGCTGCGTAACGACCCCATTCTTCAATCATTTGTCTCGGTCGGCAGGTTCTGGGACCGTTGCCGAATTACCGGAGCGAAGGCAATTATTCCAGACAATGAATTTGCCCAATACACCGCGAGCACAGCTGTTGATTTAGGATCCGATATGGTGGTCGTGCCCTGGACAATGGCGAGCGGGGCTGACGGGGATTTTATAATGTCAAGGATGGTCCGAATCGTCAAAGGTCTGTACGAATCTGCACCTTGCGATGTTGTAGTGATTCTTGATCGTGGTTTTGACAGCGCTGCCATCGAGCACGTAAACAAAGGACATAACGCGGCCAATTGGATGTTTGCCGGCGGCGGACTTGAGGGCAAGCATCATATCTTATTCCCATATTTTGGTACCAAGGACGACTTGGAGGCGTTCAAGTTTTTGAAAGAGCGGGTATTTGCCAACACGGACGTGACGGCGACAATTTTGCATCAGCCCGACTTCGATACAGATTCGCACGATAGTTTGCTCAGCTTTACTAGTGCGTACCCAGACCGGATTGTGATTGAGAGCATTGAGTCGAATGTGACGGACGTGAGCGGGTACATACTTGAGAAAGCCAAACAAGAAATTCAGTCGCCTGCTGATTTCATCATGTTGGGCCGCGAGACGGCAGGTGCGACTGGCTCGTGGACCCGGATGACTTCTCCGTCGTCGTCATCCGTGGTGACCGAGAGTACGCAGTCTAATGTCCTGGGCGAGTTGGCTGATCGGCTTACTTCGGGTGGAGTTTTGGGAAGTATCATTGTTTATCGGGCAAAGTGAGGGAAAGGCGACTGTAGCTCCTTTGTAGTGGGATATAGTCAAAATGCCCTCGGCGAGTTGGCTGATCGGCTTACGGCAAGTTGGAGTATTGGAAAGGATCATTGTTTATCGGGCAAAGTGAGGGAAAGGCAACTGTAGCTCCTTTGTTGTGGGATATTATATATTTTCAGCACACATTTTGAATTATACGGTCTAGCGGATTAACTACATGCCGAGTGCCTTACGTAATGAGTTTATCGATGAAAGACCGCATCCGTAGTTGTGCGGCTTTAGCTTGTAAGTCGGCACCAAACCATTATGAGAGAGCAACGCTGGGAAGCTATCCTGTTGATTACAGTTTGATCAGTGACAGGAGTGTCTTTTTTAGGTATGAGTTAGCAGAGCAGATGAGTTAGTCACCGTGATGGACGCATTCGACAGGTGATAGCCATGTTGGACGACCTACGGGAGATGCGGAAGCTTTCACATGTGCATCACTTGGGACGCGCTTACTAGCTGAATGCTTCCACTTCATATTGGTTATGATTTTAATAAGTTATTTGTAAGGGCAAACGGTCAAAAGGGATGAACATACCTGGGTAGGTAGGTAAGGGACTGATGTCTGGGACATTGGCTAAAACATTAAATCATTTATTGCATAACCTGGAGTGCTCGCCGAGCTCGGCATCTACTAAAGATTACTAAGGGACTCTGCGGGCGGCTAGAGTCGAACCCGTTCCCAGGTCGTGTCGATGTGGTGTTTTTTTTGGGCCTGGGTTACCTGCTGCGGCTTCTCCATCCATGATGATATCAGTTATTGCGTTTCTCGTTCCGCAGATGGCGTCGTCGCTCGCGACATACTTCAGCATGGAGAATTCACATTTGTACATCCCTTAATAACGGCTTATTGTGAGATTTGCACAGGCGGAAGAGAAGCGAACGACGTCAATAATGACGTCACTGTCGCCATTTCTCCGGTGGCTGCCCCCAGTAATTCGGAAAACGTGAATGGCTGGATACTTAAGCGGAGCTACTCCCGAAGCAGGCTAGATCTTAGCCAGTGTAAGGCACAGACACGGCATAACCGCAATGTTATGATACAACAAAATCAATGTGGTGCCTGAACATTAGATAACAGTGCTTTACAGTAGCGTCAATATGCTAGTCTCCACCAGCCATTATTACGCCCCGAGTATGCGGACTAGTAGAGTGCGGTGTCGTCATATTCATTTTTGATGGGTCAGATAAGCGTGCAGCCCCGGTGTCGAGTTCCTCCATTGGCAGATAAGCCCACTCGGAGAATAAATACTCAATGACGTCACCCAATCCAACCGAGTCGCGGACACTAGGCCCAATCCGGTAAGACATGAGGTGGTACGATTTTTGTGTGTGGCCCTTTGGCGTACCCTCGCGCTTGAGGTTAGGGCTCAACTGAAGAGGTAGCTCCGACCTCGTGAAGTTAAACGCTAACGCTTCGGTCAATGACTTTCCGACGGGCTGGCTAGTTCTCGTCGTGTTTTCGCCTAGCTTCGAATCTCTCTCTCTCTCTCTCTCTCTCCCTCCTTCCTCTCTCTCTGCAGTCGTCAATAGGTGAGCTCCCGCCTTTTTGCGGCCTTCGTCCCTTCGACGTGGTGTATCGCGCACATGCTACAGTGACCAGCACACCATTGCGAACGATGAGCTGCTACGCCGGCGTTTCGTCGGGCTCAAGATTCACCCTATCAACTAGTGATCCACAGTCCAACCCATTCATGGCCTCCGCCATCTCAATTCCGAGACAGCATACTAGCTCGCCGAGTCCCTACATGCCATCTTCCGCGACTGACTCACATTTGTCTCGCCCACCATATTCTGTCAACAATGACTCGAAAGTATTACCGTCCTCGTCCTCATCCACGTCCGTCATCAATTTAGTGCCTCCAACTACCTCGCAATCCTATGCTAGGTCCGACATTGCTCGACTCTCAACCATGCCGACTGAGATATTAAACAACATATTCGACTACATTGTCACTGATCGCCACGACATACATAACTCAAAGCTTTTACCTCTCGGTCGGACATGTTTGAAATTGAGCAGCGACGTGGGTTCCCCGTCGTCCCTCTTTGGCAGCCCGGTTGGGTTGCGCTGAAGAAAAAAATGCTGACGCCTCGCTTATATTAGGTTAATCGATATCTGTACGCAGACATATGTCTCCACTCTGTCCGCCAGTTCAACAGATTAGTTTGGACACTTCTCACCTCGTCCTCTACTATAGCGCCCCTGGTTCAATCAATTACATACACGGCACCAGGAGAATTCACACCGCGAGCCCCGTCCGGGTATCTCCCGAGCGACCTGACTCCAATCCTGACCCACTTGCCAACAATTTTACACGTATGTCCAAATGTCGAGAGCCTTTCTCTGGAGAATATGAACGACATTAGTTTGAAGGACTGGGAGCATTTGTTCCCCGAATCGCCAGCTTGTATGCAGCGGATACAAAAGTTCTCGTGGTCATATTATGCTGGATGGCGTCGTGGTCGCAACTTCTCTCACGTCTGGTTCGAGGTCTTGGCCCGCTTTACGAGTCTGCGGGAAATCCGACTATCAAACTGCGTTATCAGTCCAGAGGCAATGAGAAACGTACCACCTGATGCGTTTCTGAACGTCGATACTTTGTATCTTGAGAATATTTGCTTTTCTTTGGAGGATATGGAAATGTTTGCGCCACTCCTGCCGAATGTCGAGCGACTTGATCTCAAGACTATCAAAGTCATACCGTCTCCAACAACATCGTATCATCCACTACCACCAATGTTTAAGAAGCTCAAGATACTGACAATCGATTGTCCTAGTCGGATACTGTCCACTAACCACCATATCTGCTCATTTCTGGCCCCGTCCCTTCGGAATTCTTTGCAAGGGCTTTATGTCTCGGGGGGAAGCTCGCTGTGTCCATCATTTTTCAAGAATCTTACCATCGACAGCCTTGCTATCCATTTGACTCAGCTGCGTCTATGCAACGGATTTGAATCGATGCGCGAGTTAAACGATGTCGTGGTCAAATGCATCAAGGCTAATCCCCACACCAAGCGCGTCATAATCGAAGCCCCAAGCTTAGCTGTCGTGGACAAGCACAATGTCAACCACGGCGGTGTTTCCGATATCGGACGCAAAGGCCGCTGGGTCATCGTCGACGTCGATTACCGCGAGCTGCAGAACCGTGATGCGGGGCGTCATAATATTAGGAAGTTCAAGAATAAACCCCAGAGTTCGCATTCAGAGCATGGATCCAATAGACGTCAACAAAAATTGGGGATCGATGAGCACAGGTTACTCGAACTCGAATCTACTTACCGTGAGTGTGTTAGACTCTCATCGCAGTCTTAATTTATTAATTAATCATATAATGCTTTGGCATGTTATGCAAAAGTTTGACGAATATGGTTCTTTCATTGGTTTTTTTTTTGTAAAAGTTATGGGAGATAATTCAACGGCGCATATTCAGCGATAACATTTTGTCGATTTTTACCATGGGATTGCAATTGTCGTCGTGCCATATAGGAGTTTTTTTTTGGATGATAATTTTTGTTTTGGTTGGATGCAACTAGTATTTATTTTAATTGCATTTGTTTTTGTACGAATTCGAGTGTGATCCCCTAACTGGGTTGTGTATATGTAGTTTCGGATCGATATAGAACCGGTTGATATCTTTTGTTATCTGCATTACCAGATTGGATGATTAGTGGAGATGTTGGATCTCATATAGTGAGTGATGAATGGTATTGATGCATTTAGTGCATTTGCTCGAATGATGGACAGTATGAAAAGCCCAATGCCAATGCAAAACATATAAATGAAATATTCTATAAATCTCGGATTTAGTGCCTAATCGACCTTATTCTCCTCTAGCACGCAGCCACTTAGTCGGCGGCGCCGCGTTCTGAGCTGGCTTGTTTTTGAGCCATTCTCGCGTTCACCGTAGTCTTCGAAATCCGCGATCTCCTATCTTACGCAGTTTCAAAGATCGGTCTTGAACTGGAACTGCTCACTCAGATATTCGAACCACAAAATGGGGAAATTCAAATTCCCTGCCACCTCAGGGTCGCCTGACCTGTCCACAATGGCAACTTATCTCACGTCCGGCTCAGTCCGCAACGTCGTCGTCATGGTTGGTGCCGGTATCTCCACCGCGGCCGGCATTCCAGACTTCCGGTCACCCAAAACAGGATTATATCACAACTTATCCCGACTTAGCTTACCGTATGCGGAAGCTGTCTTTGACATTGACTATTTTAGAAGACGGCCAGAGGCATTTTATATGCTCGCACATGAGCTCTATCCTGGCAAATTCCGACCGACCATGTTTCATTCATTTATCAAGCTTCTCGAAGAACGTGGGATCCTGAGACGGGTGTATACCCAGAACATTGACACGTTGGAACGGATTGCAGGTGTACCGGACGACAAAATTGTCGAGGCTCACGGCTCGTTTGCGGAGAACCACTGTATCGACTGCGGCAAGGAAATGAGTAAAGAAGCCTTGGAAGCGCGGATGAAGGAGAATGAGATCCCAAAGTGTAAGCGCTGCGGTGGACTGGTCAAGCCAGATATCGGTATGCCTCCTTTTTTAAATGAACTACGGAACCATTTAATAATTTACGTTTCAATAAGTGTTTTTTGGAGAATCTCTTCCCGCACGGTTTTTCAAACTCACGACAGCCGACCTGCAAGCCGCCGACCTCATCATCGTGGCCGGCACGAGTCTGCAGGTGCATCCGTTTGCAAGCTTGCCGTCGCAAGTCTCCTGTCCCCGGATGCTCTTCAATCTCGAAAGTGTTGGCGATTTTGGCCGACGCAAGACCGACGTCGTGGTTCTCGGTCCGTGCGACGAAGGCGTGCATAAGTTGGCAGAAAAATGCGGCTGGGACAAGCAGCTGGATGAATTGTGGAGTAAGACCGCTATCGTCAAGACTGTTGAGGAGGAGGAACTTGAAGGGTCTAAGACGCAGAAAGAGGTGTTGGCTAGCATCAACAAAGCGGCTGAGGACGACCTGAATAACATCGTCGAAGAGAAGGAGGAGCAAATTGGCGAAAATAATGACCAAGTCGCAGACGAAACTTTTGTTACGGCGACGGAGAGCGTAGAAATTGAGGAAGTTACCTTCTCGATAGAGGAGTTAGATCTGGGGGCCGAGAAGAAGGAAGAAGGCGCAGGTGTAGATTTGTAGAATTAGGTAATGTGGATTTATAATGCGGCGTCCTAAGGGTGAATAATTGTTATATATGTAAGACTGGAATGTACATGGGCACATATAGTTAAAATAAGAGTAATTACTTGCTTTGAATTGTTCCTGACGAAATCATGGACGCTGATACCGGCATTTTAATTAGAAAACTAAATTAAAACAGTCTGCTGGAAAGCCCCTGAATCAGCAGTTGTAAACTAGATCTGGTTGGAAATGCACCAAAAACTGTACAGTTAGTGACTAAAACGGCGATTTCGTTGAAGCACCAAGAATGTCATCGGAAAACGTTGCTTGTGGTGGCGGTTTTTCTGGGGACAGGTGCACCTACAAGGGCAGTGACGAGTAACCGCCGACGAGCCCTTCCGGAACTATACAGCTTTAGTCAAGTTCGCGAAGAGTAAGCGAATTGCACTAATTTCCACTCGGCTGACTGACGGTACTGCGGAGACTTGCCTGAGCAGCGAGGTTATATAGTAGGAATAACCCACACTGCACCGGCACGTTAGATGTGGACGCTGTTCGCTTTGGAGCTTGGATCTGCGCTGCTGCTGTCACTTCTTCGTCTAGCTAGGACAGCAATACTCCATTGCGGAGATCTGAATTGATATCACCCGGCTTATTCGGATGGTAATAAAGGGTGGCACAAACTACGATCTGCTCCAGTTTGGAGAATCCTTGGATCAGCTTGGGATCCCGGCTCGACAATAACTTGCCCAACGTAATGGCACTACGTTCGTCAGCACCGTCCGCACCTATGATATTATTAACATTCGCTCTCGCAATACTCTCAGTACTACCGCAATTGGTCGCCGGTTCAGCCACACGCGACGTCTTGTTAGATCCACGATCCCATGCATTGCCTCGGGATTATGAGAACCGGGATTATTACGCGGTCGAGATCGAATGGAATTCTCGTGATTTAGTGCACAGTGGTTGTGATTTATCGTGCCAGATCGATGAATTTGCACGCGATATGGGCCTGCGGTTTGAGGAACCATTGGGTAGTCTAGAAAATCATTACCTCTTTTCAATGTCTCGATTCGTTAGCACCGGAGGTAGCGGTAAGGATGATCACGTCTCGGTGAAGTTGAAAAAGCGGGTCGGTGATGTGCATCCGGTTCGGTATTTTGAGAAAATGAAGAAAAAGAAGTTATACAAACGCGCGGCCATACCCGATCCGCCGACGGATTCGTCACTGGTTCCCCTAAAAGAAGTCGAAGAGACGCTGGGGATCCGGGATCCGGAATTTGAAAAGCAGTGGCACCTGATGAATCCGTTACAACCCGGTCATGACGTTAATGTTTCTGGTGTTTGGCTTCAGAGTATGTTACAGTGAAATTTTGTTAAAAAAATTCGTTGGCTCTTCTTATGCTAACTTTTATCGAGATATTACTGGTGAAGGAATTGTTACGGCTATTGTCGACGACGGACTAGATTATGAAAGTGACGATTTGCGCGATAACTTCGTATGTCTGATAAATATGACTTTTCTTTCTGAGATGAAGCTAACTCCACCAGTTCGCGAAAGGATCATACGACTTTAACGATCCCGGTCCCTTACCGAAACCACGCTTAGCAGATGACAAGCACGGTACTCGCTGCGCAGGCGAAATAGCTGCTGTCAAAAATAACGTTTGCGGTGTCGGCGTGGCATACGACTCCAAAGTTGCAGGTATCAGGATCCTGTCAAAAGAAATTACGGACGCGGACGAGGCTGCTGCACTGAATTACCAAATGCAGGACAATCATATTTATTCCTGTAGTTGGGGTCCACCGGATGACGGAAAGGCTATGGATGCGCCAGGGCTTCTGATTAAGCGAGCGTTTATTAATGGCGTGCAGAACGGCAGGAGTGGATTGGGCAGTGTTTTTGTGTTTGCGTCCGGCAACGGTGCCATGAATGGCGATAATTGCAATTTTGATGGGTACACAAATAGTATCTACTCAATCACGGTCGGAGCATTGGATCGGCAGGGTCTCCATCCATATTATGCTGAGGACTGTTCCGCCCAGCTCGTCGTCACCTACTCATCTGGCAGCGGTGACCACATCCACACTACCGACGTCGGCAAACAAGCCTGCACAGACCTGCACGGTGGTACATCCGCTGCTGCACCGTTAGCGGCGGGAATTTTTGCGTTGGCGTTATCTATTCGACCAGACCTTTCTTGGCGAGATATGCAGTACCTTGCGCTTCAAACCGCAGTTAAAGTGGATAACCCTGATGCCGTGTGGCAGTCAACCGCCACTGGTAAGGAATTCTCGCACAGGTATGGATACGGGAAATTAGATACGTTCGCGATCGTGGAAGCGGCAAAGACATTTCAAAATGTCAAGCCCCAGGCCTGGTTTGACACTCACATAGCGGCTGTGCACAAGGAAATCCCATTTGGAAATGATGGCTGCAGCTCATATATTACGATCGATGAGAATGATCTTCAAAACGCTAATCTCGAGAGACTCGAGCACGTCCAAGTCACTGTTAACATTCGGCACCAGCGTCGCGGTGATGTGTCCGTCAAGCTTACGAGTCCACTTGGTGTCGTCTCACTCTTGGCGACGACGCGCACTAATGACAATTCGAACGAAGGCTTTGTTAATTGGACGTTTATGAGCGTTGCACATTGGGGTGAGACCGGAATCGGCACTTGGACTTTGACCGTTTATGATACGGAGATGCCGGACCTCAAGGGCACCTTTGAGGACTGGAGTATGAGGATTTGGGGCGAAGCTATCGATCCTTCCCGTGCGAAGCCATTCCCAATGCCCAATGAGTCTCCCGTGACCGAACCAGCCGAGAGTACTCCAACTTCCATGCCTGCAACGCCTCCGTCGACAACGGCGGATAGTACAACATCCGATCAGCTTGCTACTTCAACTGCAATATCCGCACCGTCAGCAACAACAACGACAGACGAAGGTGGCTATGAAGACGACGATGAAGAAAATGACAACGACAGAGTGTCGCATGACTCGCCGGTTTTCGGCTGGATTCCCACATTCGGGATGTCAACCGATAAAGTAATCTGGATCTACGGAGCTGCTCTCCTCATTGTCGGTTTTGTCGCGTTGTTGGTCATATACCTCTGTATTCAGCGTCGTAAAAATGCGGGATATAAGCGGACAGCGGGTGACGGTGACGGTGACGGGTATGAATTTCAGATTTTGCGTAGTCGGAACGATTTGGAAACTGGCCGTGATGGTGGCAACGGCGCACCTCGGACTGGGACCAGGAGAAAAGCGAGGGATTTGTATGATGCGTTTGAGAATATTGACGAGGATGACGCGTTTGCGGTTGATGACTTGTTGTCGGACGTGGATGAAGACGATCGGTATGATGACGACCACGACCACGACGGTCCTAGCGGTGCGAGCGGTAAGAAAGACGCTGGCAAAACGTCGCAGGTGGAAGAGGACAAGGAACGGTTGTTGGATAGTCACGAAGGTAGTAGTTCTTGACCAGTGTAAATTAATTGGGTAGATTGTATATATGAATAGAATATACCTAGCATTTGGACTATTATTTGCGGTTTCATGCAAATTATTGGTAAATAATATATTGAAAAGTGATTCCAATTCAAAGACTAATCCGCATTTGCACAATAATGACAAATGATTTCAAAAGACTTGCCAATACCAAAAGAAACAAAAGGAGACAATTACGCCTGAACGACCTTGTAGTCCTTGCATCGCTGTCAACGCCAGACCTTGTCAAAATATAATCAAAAAGATATAAGCAACGCATTCAAGTTATGCATGCCAAACAATTCCCTTCGCACTGCCTGTCTAATTTTTTCGTTCATCTGTCGCTGCATCTTAATATCTGCAGTCTCTTCATCGACTTCCTCGGCCTCCAAAACATCGTCATCGTCCGGCCTGCCAATTTCCAACATCTTGAGTTTTCCATCGACAAGAACAGCAGCGGTGCGATTCGTAATGGGAAGAATACTTGTGATCATGATTGACTCGCCCCGGGCTGCGACTCCAGTTTCGTTGCCGATGAGTTCACGAACGTAAGTACCATCCCGTGATGCATCGAAGCACCGTATCGCACCGTCGGCCGAGCCTGCGAGAATGAGTTCTGATGTCCATGACGGTCGGCAAAGTGAAAGCAGCGATGACCTCGACGCGGTGTATCTGTTCACCCAACGGCTTGTATTGCAAGCCGTCAACGGGGAAAAGATATTGCCGTAAAACTCCAGTGTGCCACGGCCATTGTACTCACCAGCAGCGACTATACCGTGGTTGTTGGGTAGAGCATTCATGGCACAGATGGAGTGTGCGCCTGAGTAAGTGCTGTTGAGAATGGCGGGGAAATTTCGAGTGTCATATGTTAATACCGAGGGAAATCGGCCGGCAACCGAAACGGTTTTATGTGAGAAACTGGATGGAAGAATGCAGAGCGGATAGCCTGGGACCACCGCCGCTTGGGATCTGCCAAACGTTGGCACGAATGCTGTGTCGACCGTGCTGGTCGGAAGACGACTATCGAGGAAATGAAGGCCGCCTTGAGTTGCGACGAAAACAGACTGAGGAACATCATTAAAACTTGGGCTGATAGTTGAAATCGGTTTGTCAAACAGAGTCTGAGATATTTTCTGGAGTGTATTGGAGTCCTGATATAGCAATTAGCAATGACGTATCAACTAAACAAAGTAGCCTTACCCATTCCTGAAGAACATTATCTGCCGAGATCCAAATCCGTGTTCCAATCTTGTCAACCTTCACATCACTAATCGACACGCCCTCAAGCTCATTATTCTGCATTTGTGCAAAACTATTACCGCGGGCGGTGTCCCGAACATTCCAAATTCTAACTGTACAGTCATCAGCGGTGCCGATAACCATGCCCACACTAGCATCCAATATATCTACACCATAAATACTAAAGCACCCCTTAGAATCTATCGACTGGAGATTATTAGCGGTATTCGCAGGACCCCTTTTGGAGCCAAGGACAAACCGGGTGTCGTTCGGGACGGCAGTACATGGTTCGGCGATGCAATCCGATTCAGAATATTCCTCAGCATACTCGACTATCGCTTTCCGCGATTTTCGCAACCCACGAATTCTAAACGGTGCGTTCAGGAATGCATACCGAGTTATGTAATCCTCGCCTTCCGAGAACCCGGACTGGACTGTCAACCGCTGCCATATACTGGCTGAGGAGGCAATGAAGTTTATATACCGCGACACCAGAAGCAAGCTGTATAAATCACGCGGCTGCAGGAATTGGAATATGAACGTCAGGATCTCGGATGGCAGGGCCGTCAGACTCGGTAGCGTGAACCTGGCAGACGGGGACGAACCACGTCGATGCGCGCTTTCGCTGCGCTGACGGGTTAATGGATAGAATGTCAATTCCATTTTTTGGGGAGAATGTCGACCCTACTTTCACTCTTGCTGTACTTGCTGTACAATGAGCTACCATTGAGTGATTTTCGGGATGTGGGAATCAATTATTGGATTACGTCGTGTTTGGCTGGGAGATGTAGCAATCGTTAAACTTTAATATGCAATCCAAAGAGCAATCCAAAGAGCTCCTATTGTTTTCGCAATTATTTTACCGCTGTGCCGGTGTTATACACGAATGACGAACATATATGTAATGATCGTAAATTCTAAATGCGAAATACGAATGTTTCATGTTCACAAATGCGAACGAGTACAAAAATTAACTTCGAAAATCTAAGACTGTCGCCAAACTACTAGGATGTGCATGAAGTAAGAGTGCCGGGCCGCATGTTACCAGGGTCGGTGAAGGATGTGTCAGGTCAGAAAACGAACCAGGCTACATTTCTCTCTAAATCCGATCGAAATCAACCGAAACATTCTCATAGCGGCACTGACGGGGGATGGACCTTTGCTTCCGGCGACACACTCGGCCATACGAAAAAGAGGATGAAGCCGAATATATGTTGACGCGGTCGCGTACCTTGATCTATTTCATCGTCTAGTAATTTAGTATTTTTTTTGGTATAGTTGGAATGGAATAATCGAAGTGCTGGAGAGAGGCCACGACTTAAGCGAAAATGTTTTCAAGGAGTGGCCAACGCAGGTGCTCTTAGACATACAATTCTTGGCGCTCCAAATTGAAAGGACACTTTTGATTTCTTAAAGAGAAATCCTCTACAGATAAAGATAAACTCGGAATCTACACTGACCACCGATTGCTCTGATCAAAAATGCTTCTGTGAGTGCAAGGCCCTCGTGGATTGGGGAGGCGCCTTTGGGGTCAAAATGCTCCTCAATGCTCTGCTTAATTTCGCAATTTTGCGAGTTTTGTGGGATTTGTTGAGCTTTTTGCTAGGCGCTTGTCATCAAAACACAAATCACAATTGTCATTAAAAAACCACATTGCGATTGATCGCACCTCTTGCGATGGAGATAAATCGGTAATTATTAGTCGCCACAATTTTGTATCAGATCAGCGAAAACGTTATTTCGAGAGTGACTTCACACTAGTCCTAATATGGATTAGCACAATGCTAATATCGTTCGAGAACACTCAAGGAATGGCGGAGAAATGCCGCTAATCCTAATTTGGGAATCAGCCCTTGACGGAATGACGGTAGAGTTAAATCTACAAACTTTCGCGCGCGCATCTCAATAATAACCATGCCAGTTTATCTTTTTCGTCGCCACCACAGTAGAATTTCTTTGTCTTCGTTGGCACATATATATATTCACTACATTACAGAGCGTTTACGGTGACGATGGCTTCTGTGACCTGGCGAAGAAGCTCCACCTCATCCATTTCCTCCGGCTCGCCGGGTTGCTACACTCGATCATCATCCTTCTCAACATACAGCACCCACAGTGCGCTAGAGGAGTCTTCATACGGTCCTCCGTCTCCATTCTCATTTGCTAGGTCATCCAGCATGTCTCTACCAGTGTCGCCATCCACGTCGCGCCCCGCAAGCCCTCGATTAACTTCAGTTGCCGGTAACTCCTCTGTCCCACGACGCGAGTCCGCGTCGGCCTCGTTATCTGCATTTGCGCGATTGAATCTGGGGCAGCGAGCATCTGTGACTGAGAGGGCAGATATAGCCGAGCTGACTCGCCTCATCAGCTCGGAAGGTAATTACGATTCTCAGAATTCAGAGGAAATTTCACGCATGGTCAGACAGATTCTGGAATCTTCCTCTATCCGGACCGAGAGAGGCAACAAGTTCCCGGACCGGCGGCGGCGGTCGACGTCTCAAGCTGTTGCTTCACCCACTGACGAATTGCCCATCGGCTTTAAGAATGGGTGGGGATGGAGATTGAGTAATTCTGGCTTAAGCACCGCCAACAGAGAGCGAAGCCAGTCGAGGAGTACTAGTCGTACTCGAGTGATTACAAGACGAAATGCCCGATGTTGCTGTGGGTCGGGATCCTGCGGCAGTGAGCGGGAACGATATGGTTCGGTGCGATGTCGGCAAAGAAGCTTGAGTCCTACTAGCATGTGAAGTGGAGTAGATTGAGATTGTTGTGTTTTTGGCATTTTTGTTTAATTTACCGGATATAGACTGATTTGGGCGCCGCTCTTGTATAATATGTACTTTATGTCAACGATTGGTTCATTTGAATAACGTCAGCTCTTTGGATGGCGTCTGATGTCAACTCGTAAGTCTTTGAAACAAATCAGACAAAGTCGTGCATTTCTGTTTATGAGATCGTAATAAATTATTGCCTTTGTTGCTTAGGTCAAGGTATCAACCGGGGAACCGGAACCAAGGCTGTCGTAGCACATTATATGATAACAGAAACAGTTTTGAGCTGCATACCTGGACATGCTGTCGTCTGTCGGTACAGGTCCATAGTAGGGCAATAGTAGCTTGGTAGCAATGCATGTATATTCCGTGTAATTGTACTACCAAGTTTGGAGTCACAAATAATATTGAGTTATATTTGGCGGTCGCCTTAACACTATACGTATTTTACATTTTTTCACGACTACATGACTACTGTTTTTGCAGTGCTGCTCATCATCTCATGGCTTTGAGAATCTTCCGACAAACTTTCGGTTGATATTTTCGGAGATGCCGTTCGTTAATCGCCATTATGTGGCGGCGGAGATTGCCTGACGCAACCGAGCGCAAAAATTCACGGCGATGGTGTGCTCATATTTTCCCTAACCCTTGAATAACCACAGCATTTGCTTTGAGCCGCTCGCGAGAATAAAACATCTACCTTGGTGCCTCTTCTCGTCACTTCCACCGAGCAACAATCGCATAGCGCTCTTGCTTTCACTGCCACAATGTCTGGCCCTGAAAGCTCATGTTCGACTCCTACTGTCGATGGTGAACGCCAGGACAAGAACGTCGCGGCGGTGCTGACGCCATATCTCACACGACACATCCCCGAGAGACTCTACCCCGAGAGCTACAAAGAGTCACGCAACTTCTGCTACCGGCACCATCCTGCCTTTAAATGCAAACGACAGGCCGATGAGACAGATATGGAGCGTTTACAAAGTGTAAGTCTCTTAATGTCGGATTATTGGGATTGTTTGCTATGATCACTTGAGGGTGGCTGGTAGCATGGGTCTTCTGCGCAAAAATTGCTAATATTTTCGGTTTTCACAGCATCTCGACACTCTTCCAAAGCAAGACCAGCAGGCGATTACACATGTCTGGAGCATATTTTCAGCTGCTCCCGCCCAAGAGCGAAATTTGATTCTTAAGGGAATTCTCTCCCAATGTTGCTCGCCACAACTGTCGTACGTGTCTTCATTGCTGCGCGAATTGATCCGAATCGACTTTGTTTCCGCACTGCCCCCCGAGATTTCCTACAAAATTCTATGCTACCTGGATGCGTCATCGCTATGTATAGCCGCTCAAGTTTCCAAGAACTGGCGCAAGCTTGCCGACGACGACACGGTCTGGCACAGAATGTGCGAACAACATATTGATCGCAAGTGTACAAAATGCGGGTGGGGTCTACCACTACTGGAACGACGGCGGTTGAAGGAATGTAAGAAGGATATCGAAAAGCGTGTCGAAAACTTATCGCAGCAAAGTGGTAACACGCAGTGGAATTTGACGCGAACGGACTCGGCTGAGGTGCCCAGCAAGAAGCGTGCGATCGAAGAGGCTAATGCTTCTGATTCAGATGAAATGGTTTCACAGGATGTGCAAACTGCGAAGCGAACGCGGAGCAACGACATGTCGACGCTGACCTCTCAGAATGTACCTCCCGGTAGGCTCACGCGACCTTGGAAAGATGTGTACTCGGAGAGATTGAAGGTGGAGCAAAACTGGCGCCGTGGAAGATATAAGTTAAAGGTTTTCAAGGGCCATACTGATGGTATCATGTGTTTGCAATTTGATCATTCTGTTTTAATTACCGGATCGTACGATACTACTGTCAGAGTCTGGGATATTGAAACCGGCAAGCAATTGCGGATTCTCAACGGGCATGTCCGTGGTGTACGGGCACTAATGTTTGATGACTCGAAATTGGTTACCGGATCAATGGACCGCACTATCAGAATTTGGAACTACAGGACCGGCGAATGTGTGTCAACTCTACGTGGCCATACCGACGGCGTTCTCAGTCTGCACTTCGATGCTACGCTGCTGGCGTCTGGATCTGCGGACAGCACTATCCGTGTATGGAATTTCAAAGAAAAGTCGTTCTTCACACTTCGTGGACATTCAGACTGGGTCAACGCAGTCCACATTCACAGTCCGTCTCGCATGTTATTCTCTGCCAGTGACGATACCACCGTCCGTATGTGGGATCTTGACACACATGAATGCCTACGTGTATTCAATGGTGCGGGAATGTCGGGTGTCAATAATGATCAGGGTCACTTCGGGCAAGTGGAGTGCGTCTTGCCCATCATTTTACGGGACGAAGAGGAGGATGATAATAAAGGAGCCGAGGACGATGACGACGTAAACGAACAGTATCACCATCACCACCATTATCAGCCTGTCAACAGCCATCAATTGGTTCCCGATGGCGGCGAATACAAGGAGCAAGAACCGGCTCCATCTAGCGCACATATCTCTGATGATGAAGTAACCATTCATTCTCCACCTTCACCAAGCATGTCTCGCGCCGTCATAAGAGAACGCAGTAGACGGAGACGCACGCTTCCTCATATTTTGACTTCATCTCTTGACAACACCATCAAAGTTTGGGATGCAAACACAGGCGAGTGTAAGAAGACTCTCTTTGGCCATGTAGAAGGCGTCTGGGGTCTAGCTGCAGACACCTTCCGCATCGTGTCTGGCGCACACGATCGGCTCGTCAAGGTCTGGGACATCCAAAGCGGTAAGTGTTTGCACACCTTCAGCGGCCATTCGGCTCCTGTGGCTTGTGTCGGGTTATCCGACTCACGATTAGCGTCCGGCAGCGATGATGGAGAAGTCAGAGTCTATTCATTTGGCGTTGAGTAATTGTTTTGTAAAATCTATATTGGTTTCAGGCAGTTATGTATTTGCGCGATTACTTGCACTTTGTAATTTATTTTTATATTGGGAATGGATATGGAATAGCATGGTTTTGATATACTGTCTACAAACTGCTCGGATTCTCGGGGAATGGTTATGGATATTGTTACATTGTTTTTGTTAGATATAGCTATATTGGATTGTTTATGAAACGACATTATGAAGTATCTGGTTTCCTAAATGATGCTGTAATTTCCGCATATTTCCGCCGTGCACCAGTGCGCATCCCGCTTTAAGTGATAGAAGGCACACAGTTACAAAAGTTAACCTTTCGAATCGGGTTAGGGCGCCTCTAAACCAAATACACGGACGTCTGACGGCAGTCGGTGCAACATCACGTCGTTTTGTCATCAAGCTCACTGGATCAGCTGCTACCTAAAGACGCGGTAGACGATATGGAAGCCGACTGGTTTGTGAACGCGAAGCGTGCACTCGCAATAGCTGAGCCTGTCTGCTCATCGGCCAGTAGCTTGGTTATATCGGCTCGGGACTCACTTGAATCAGCTTTCGCGATCCATTCGAAGACATTGTTTTTGTCCAAGGAAGCGCATGATCAAATTGCGTTGCTGTATCGAGTTAATGATGCGTTGCATGCAGCTGCAAGTGCTTTCGCGGATGAGTTTCAGAGTAGCTTGGTTGAATTGGACCGGAGTGGAGCTAGGCTTGACGATGTGTTGGAGAAGTTAGAGGCAACTGTTGTTGATGCTGGGTTTAAAAGTACTTCGGAGGACGGACAGACAACACGATCGTTGAAGTATCATACAGATGATGCGGTAGTGGAGGAACTAAAAGCGCAGCTACGGCAGGCCATAGATTATTTTCAAGTATGTGTTCGGTGCTTGAGTAGCGATTGGAGACTAATTCCTTGTAGGACTCGCATGGAACCATGATGAATGATCTTTCACAGTTTGACACAGAAATTTCAGAGTTGTCGTCCGAGGTATCCATTCTGCCTCCAGTATCATCAGACTTGTCAGTCTACAAGACACTTGTGAACTCGTTGCAATCGATTGAAGAGCAGGCGCACGCGATGGGGGCATTGCTGGAGAGTTTGGCTCACCACTACGATCAATGCTCGCAAGCACTCATGACCTCTAGCATGTCTAATTTACAACAAGACCCAGAGAGGGACGATCTCATCAACGTCTTACGCGAAGACGCCGCACAGGTAGATGACGTCGTTGACGAACTGCGGCAACGATTCTCCGACATGAAGACACATGCCGACAGCGTCTTTGATTTTGCCTTGTCCTCGGCTGAACAATATTCTGCGACCGCAGAACTCTGCATCCAATTATCCCATAATCAGACTTCGCTCGAGAAGCATCTACTGGCCGCTAAGCAATTCGCCGAATGCGTCGCTGAGTATTTTAGTCGGAGAAACTCGTTGTTGGATGAACTGGACTCACTGGTGGATTACTTTGAGCGGTTCATGCATAGTTATGATGCGCTCGTGCTTGAAGTTGTCAGGCGGAAGAATACGCAAAACAGAATGGAGAAAGTTGTTCGCGACGCACTGGAGAAGCTCAAATTTATTTACGATGGTACGTCAATATTGAATTGGAAAGAGACACCTTTTTACTAAATCGGGACAGAGGAAATGGCTTGCCGAAAGTCATTTCACGTCAAAAATGGAGATTATCTACCGAGTGATTTATGGCCGGGTCTATCTGACCCGCCAATTGGATACGAAATCATTGCCCACGAGATCTCACCATTACCGGAGCTCAATGCCTCTCTGATCGAGCAGGTCAAGAAGCGACTCATCTCAGCGCCAGCTCCGCCAAAGTAACACCATATGCCTTATTTATTATGCAAAAAATTAGTATACATATTCCCAACCATACTGTAAATATTAAAAGGCGTTAATGTCGTTTTAAATTATTCACAAGTTTCTTTTTCAAATGTTTGGGCATTTTCTTGGCACGTTGTTCTTTCTTTTGCTCTTTCACTTGCTTTTTGCGTTGCTGTTGTGGGGCGTCGTTAGTGTGTGTACTAAATGGCATTATTCTTGCATCGGTCCTTACCTTCTTTTCGTCCTTGTTTTCAAACTTTTTGCCTTTAAGGATGGTAGGCCGTTCTTTAAATGACCGATCACTGCCAGATTCCTCGCCTGACTCTCCGTCCTCGTCAATAGAGGCGTCGTCAGATTCGCCTTCGGATTCGGTGTTGTTTTCAATATCTAGATGAACGAGGTCCTTATACACCAGTTCGTGTCCTTCACCACTCTTTATACGATCAACGTCGCGTTCGATGTCGTAAACCTGCTCTAACGTCTGCGGGATGTACATTTTCCTGAACGTAGCATCGTCAACCGCATCCTCGGCTACCGGCTCCGTATGCGCAACCAATCCGAGCAAATTCTTTTGCACCAAATCGTCCTCTGCTGTTGTGTTCACAACCAGCCCAAATAGCTGCCGTTCCGAAAAGCAGATGACACCATGTCTACTGAAGAAATCATTTACGTTCTTGATATCCATTCGCAGAAACTCAAGACTCTTTGGGTGGTCATGTTCAACTGACTGCGAGACGTCGATGATGACGAGCTTTTCTTTGTGGTACAAGATGTTATATTCGCTCAAATCCGCATGTACCAATCGGCACTTTTGGTACATGATAATCATGTACGCGACGAGCTGGTGATACAATTCGACGTATTTGGAATCCTCGATTTTAGCGTCATGTAATCGTGGTGACGCCCAGCCTTCGTCGTCCCCAATAAATCCCATCACGAGCACATGCATTTTCAACGCGATCGGTTCCGGGGACGGGATCCCCGCCTGATACAATCGATTTAGATTTCGCATCTCTTTCTCTGCCCAAAGCTTTACCATTTTCCGAGGATTATGCCGACTGTAACCGTGTCGAAATCGATATTCACCCGTCACGTACCTATCACGGTCTTTGAACACGAGAATTGAGGTCTTGTAGATTTTGACGGCACGGTGATCGCCTGAGTCTGTTCTAGCGTGGTAGACATTCGCTTCCTTTCCCGTACTGATACATCCATTGATTTCGTAAAGGTCGCCTTTGTTGATGAATTTGGCAAGGATTCTACACGTGCGAGGATCTAAGACCTGCTCAATAGTCGCACGATCAGACTTATCCGTGATTCTAAGCCACATTAGCTCTCAATTTACCAATGCACCTAGAACAGATATAAGAACTATATGAGTGGACTTACTTGTTTTTCATGGTAGGGACAAGCTGGTCGACCTTGATCCGCGACGCATATTTCGCCAGGATTTCATTGGGGTCGTGTAAATTCTTGCTTTTGCCATTCCCGGTTCCGTTACCGGCGCCGGCGTTGTCATCAGTCAATTCATGAATGTCTTCGTCGTCACTATCTAATTCGTCTTCTTCGCTGTCACCACCTCGTTCTATTTCAGGAGTGGACGGTCGATTGAGGCTGTCAGGGTGCGAAGTCAAATGCGGAAATGTGTCGGTGGGGCCGATAGCCGGATTCGTTAGTTGAAATTGCATTGTACTGCATATATCATGTCTCTGACTGGGGTGTAGAAGTTGGAGAGCTTTATAACATTATGGAAAAGTTTTTGGGAACCTCGCTGGCCTCGTGCGGCGTTGGGAGAAGAGAATCAGGGGCTTGCAGTGAGCCAGCTCTGATTCCTTTCGACTATATTTCGCCCTCAAAAATTATGCAGAATAAAGGGGAGAGAAGTCTCTGTCTCTTAGAATACATTGTAACGTGTTTCAGGATGCACTATTTGATAGGTGTACTGGACGTTTGGGATTGCCCAATGTGACGCTTTGAAGAGCCCACCGAGCGATCTGGCCAGGTAGCCTCGTCTGTCGCTCGAACTCGAAATAACACTATCACATCCCTGAGGACCTGCAATCAGATTCGCTCACGGATGGACTACTAAGATTGGCTTGCATGGCTTGCCCGGAGCTTTGCCGGCTTTTTGGGATTTGGTAGGATCATCTGTCATCCGTTGAGGACATACTAATACTAAACTGATGAAACGCGCAACAAAAACGCACAATTCGACTACAGTTGATTCAAAACTAACACTAGGCATCTATCTAGCTTTTGCATCCCCGTATAGTAAAGATATTAGTCGCATGTGAAGAATCATGGCTCATGCGATCGATCTCATGCGGCGCGGCAATATTAACTTGGGGGTTGATTGTTGCTGTTTCCACAAGGCAATGCTGACCAACATTTCTGGGCCTGTGACCGAGTCAATTTCTGAGGAAGGCTACGAATTAAAATATTGCGCTAAGTAAGAGAGCGGAGATCTGTTAACCACCGCGGATAAAGCACAAGAATATAAGTTCAATTCTAGTAGCTTGTGAGAGTGTGTTGAATAATGAAATTGAAACACTTCCAATAATGCAGCTACCGTATCCATCTGCAACATTCACTGGTGTTAATATCAAATATTGCTGGGTCGTGCTGACCTGCAATGTTTTTTCTTCAGTGCTGGAAAGTCTGGGACCCGCTAAACACCAGCGAACTCCGAACTCTACCCTACTACGTCATCGTCACGGGTTGCAAACCCCATCCTATTGTGGGTTTGGATATTACTAACGCTCATTATTCGGGCCCTGATCTCTCCCTTTGCAAACATAACGGCCAGTTCCGTTAATGTCCGAAGGACTGCACGTTATATTTTAAAGGCGTCCTTAGAAAACTGCATCCAATATACCAGGTTTATTAGCACTTTGAGTTCCCATTCTACCTCTATCCCACACTGGGTTCCATCTTCACGAAGTATCCTCGCCGTCTCGCGCGATTACGACACGAATAAATGACTACCAGCAAAAGGCGGACATTCAAGCTGTTTACTACTTTGCTCAAGTTATTGAGAGTGAGTTTTTGCTCCTTTTATTTCGCATTTGCCAACCCACTCTGATCTGGGTTGATTGATGAGAGCTAACATTGGAACACGTAGATGCGTTCGAACGATATTATACTTGAATGTAGGTTTTGTGGACTCCTGTAATAATCGAATGCCTATTGACGTTTGAATTAGACTACGACGTCTCGGTCTACAAAGCTGTTCGTTCTCTATTTCATGTTTGGGCATTATTTCGCACAACGCAAACTCATACAATGATCAGGACTTTGATAATCTACGAGATGATCAATGGTTCAACGATAATAATCTCACATTCTGGTACGAGTACCTTGAGCGATCGGAAGTATACACTAGTCTGGACCAGCCAGAAGAAATCGTTCTGTTAAGGCCATCAATGGTGTTTTTACTAGCGCAGTCGGCAAGTATGTGCTTCACATCCGAGCACGCACTGGTATAAGAAGTTGCTGATATATAGAATAGACCCTTTTGATCTGAAAGGTGTTTTGCCTCTGCTTGATAAGACTCGGTTTATATTCCTACCAATTAACAACAATGCAAATGTTGACCTTGCAGAAGGCGGAAGCCACTGGTCATTGTTGGTCGTTGATACGAAAAAGAAGACTGGATACTATTACGACACCTTAGAGGACATAAACGTGCAAGAGGCAGAAATTGTTGCCAAGAAATTGACTAAGTTATTAGAAATCGGCAAGTTGATTCTATATTCTATGCCAACACCACAACAGGTATGTGTTTGTTGTTTGTTGTTCCACCCAGTAATGATCTTGGCGAAAATATCACTTATACTTGCCGTGCAGACAAACGGTTCAGACTGCGGCGTAATGGTATGCATGTTATCGTCAAATGTTTTGCAAAAAATTGTCGACGCGGGAGTGTCGGGTGACTTGGACATGCACATCGCCGAGAACGCTATCAGCGCGTCGTGTGGGCGCCAATTGATGTCGTACACCATCTTAGATCTCATATCCAAATACGGTCGGAAAGTCGTCGAGACTAAAGATACAAAAATTCCCTCCATAGTTGAGCAAGATGGCAGCGCATTAGTGACTACAGATATAACGGATACCACAGAACACGAAGCCTCTGGCGCTGAATCGTCTGGAGAGAGTGCCCAAATTCCTATTACGATCGGTACAACTCATCCCTGATTGACAACTTACGTGCATTCCTGGTTTATTGAGTGTCGACAGAATCAACTCGGAAATGTTGCATAAGTTCAAGATTTTTTGTTTAATAATGTCTTTGATTTTTATTTGTCTGGTTAGGTTATAATTTGACACCAATGGCATAACAAAGCAATTGGAGAGAGGAGTTTGGTATATCTGGCAATTTGCATTCAGTTGAATTGAACGATTGGGAATTTATTTGGTCTTGAATGTTCATGAATGTTTAATGTTTGTAATTTTGATTCAGTTGGTTACAATGACATAGGGTATGGCGCTTTGGAACCTGAGACAGATGCCCTGTCTTCCGCCTTTAGGACATTATATTTAAACAGAATGGATATCAAACTAGCCAAGCCAGATGCCTTAAGAAATGGCGCTATTAGCTTTGCACAATGTTGTTGTAGCACAGTATTGCATGTACATGGCCAGTGGCTGCGCAACCCACCGTACCACCGCGGGTTTCGACAATAATAATATCTGCGGGATTAAGTTTAACCTGTATATTGTAATTAAATCAGTAAAGCGATGGAGTTCTATGAAACATCAAGTGTATATTAGAGAGCAACTTTTCGAGATGTTACAATATTAAAGTATGTAGTCCTGACTTCCAGCGGTTTGCACTGAATCCGTTCTAATCCCACAATCATATATATATCCTGATCTAGCAACGCAAAAAGTATAGACACTTAAGTAAAGACTCACGATCAGCTATTAAACCCGTAAGGAGCCCAATTTCTTTTTTATACAGACAATAATTAACACATTTTATACCCTAGAATTTGAAATATTGAACACCAAAATGTCTTCAGCACCAGCAGCCTGCAACCGGTCCATTACTTCTGCGATCTTTTTCTTCTCCACCATGCTGCTGACGGCGACCCAACCATCATCCTCAACCGGCGATACTGTTGGTGCGCGCCGTCCAGGTGTGATACGAATCACCACGTCCAGCTTATCGCGCGGGCAATTGTAGTTGCACAGAACATATTTTCCTGCCGCTATGACACCCTTGATGCGGGAGACTATGATGTCCATAAGATCGGGGTGTGTAGGGTGCTGTGAGGCGATCAGGACAGCTGAGGTTTCAAAAATAGTTTCAATTGCCTTCAATCCCGCTGCCCGCATCGTCTCCCCCGACTCTATACATCTGTAGTCAGTATATGTGTCTGTATATACTAAAAAAGAATGGAAGACAAGCATGTCATACCAACCAAGTCGACAACGGCGTCAGCGATTCCGAGAGCACAGGCAGCCTCGACACTGCCACCAACATACTTTATAACTGTTTTCAGAGGCTTCTTTCCGTCTATATCTACAACAGTTTCACCATTTGCGGTCTCGGTCTCCAATTTCCGGAAATACTGCTCGGAAAGATGTGTGAACGACGTAACAACGGTTTTTCCAATTAACTGACGAGGATCCTCATATTCGCCATTCTCAGGCACCTCAACCTGCAATTTACAAGACCCAAATCCCAAATCAATGACTTCCTGCACGCTTATGCCCGCTTCGGCGACTTGGTCTTGTCCTGTGATACCTAGCGAAACACGGCCCTCGCCGACAAACCGAGGAATATCAGCGGCCGGTAGGAAAATGAGAGCAATAGGTAGGTTTGTGCACAACGCGATATCAAGCCGATTACTCCGATTGAACTGGATATCTGAACCTTTCAAGAGTTCAAGGCATTGCTGAGATAGTCGGCCCTCTGCACAAGTTTTTGTCAGTAATAGGTGCTGCTAATATTTGATCGTTACAAACAAAGCCAGACTTGTCATGACAAAACTTTTTGACAAAAGTGGTACATACTTTTCGGGACGGCAAATAATAGCCGGTCATTAAGATGATTGACGAGGTCCATTTCTATTGTTGCAGAGTGCTTGTGTATAAATTATAAACTGAATGTATGTTCCAGAATTCATCAAGATGCCGAAGAGGGCTATGGCTATAAACCTCACTAAAACTTTCCTCGGCGCGTTCGTGGATGACTCGAGTCACACAAACGACTTTGATGGGGTACGTGGGTAAACTTTAAATTTTCCACACAACTCGAGAAAAGGTAATAATGAGTCTCGGACCTATTTCAACTCTGTCGTACCATTACAAACATACAAAATTATGGAGGTGACAAACGATAGTAATTATACGCGGTGTGTATTTTCAATTTTTTTATGCGGTCCCTGTCACCTTGATTAGTAGTGACGACAGTGGTTTTTCATTCAAGCTGGAATCGGTTTTGTGTGGACCAACGTCATGGTAGGAAGAACGTCTGCAATGGTGCATTTTCCAGTCGAATATATTTGATTATACCAGTAAGAATCGCGTGTTCGTCAACTGCTAAGCAAGCTTGGTTCTTTCTGCGGTTGTATACCGCGAGTAGTCTGCAACAGCGATCGACAAAGCATGGCATAGGCTGTATTTCAATACAGTCTGGCAATTGCCTTCGGCAAATTTCACGCCAACAGAAGATGAACTTTTGGTGGCCGATTGCGCATGCGTTCAACTCACATCATTTTATCCCGATATCCGCTCTTTCTACAACTCATATAAATCAGTCCCACTCGTAATGCGTCGCCGTTGGAACTTAATAGCTGAAATTCAATCGAAGCTAAGAAAGGACTCTGGTTCGGAGAATCCTATACGAAATTTAGATACCGCCGACAACCATAGTGATCAAAATGGAAATGAATTTGTGCATGATATGGAAGCCAGCTGTTCAGTATACTTCACTTCGCCTTTATCGACGCTAGTTTCCGTTACTAGTGCCGAAGTTCGAAATTCGCCGAGCTGGATCAGTACCAAGTTTGTAGCAGAATCTGACGCCAGAGACAGAGTGCACTCAGATGCCAAGGGTAAACCATACCCGTTTGCTTGGATTTCATCATTTTACGAATACGACGTCGTAGACGATAATGGCATGATTCACTCCCAGGAGCCGTCATCACTACGCGAACTGTTTTTGTCGCAGGAGATCTCCCGCATCAACGCCGAGAGGGAATATATCAACGACATACTCTCTTCTGGCACAAGCGGTCCGTACCACCGCCGTGTGGTACGCTACAACAAAGACAACTCTGCATACTATTACCGACCTACCTACGGGGGCAAACTGGAAGACATATCTCATCCAAGGTTGAGATTTACTGCGTTTGTAGTCGGACTGGACAGCGTTTTGAGTGTCGAGACTGATATTGTGTTGGCAATGGAAAACTTGCCAAAGAGTGTTAAAAGGAAATATAGGGCGAGAGCTTCAAATAACCTGCATGGATGTTATCTTTTGGTTCTCGTTTACGATTTGCTCGTTGTTAACACTAGTTTAGAAACGCGAACCACGCACACGACGACAATCTGTTCAACAGTTGAATGAGACTGCAGACAATGGGCGCTCTGATCTTATTCTGAGATTGCGAACCGAGCTTGCTACGATTGGCCCGCCTAATACAAAAATTGAGTCAGGCGGCCGTCGCGGATCGGTATTTAATAGCGAAAGTATAGCAGTAACGACTAATGAGTATGCGAATCAGCGTATCGAGAAGAGTGAAGCAACGGCGGATGTCGCAAGTCTGGGTCCTGGTAGGCGCAACTGCACAGTAGCAACCGCACCTCAACCAAATGGGACCTGCGGATGGCCACGTAAATTGCTTGGCTGGTTTGATTATCTAGAATCTCGGTTGCACAAATTCGTGGTATGTCTATCATTATTCTTGGACGGTATTATATCTCATTTAAAGACGTAGCAACGTCAATCGACCAAAACTCACGAATACAGGCCCTCCGGAAGCTCACAACAATCACAACTAATTAGCTTGGAACTTGGCGTGAGTGCGATTGGGAATTCCGCAGGATTACGATTGTCAGACGTCAACGAATTAAGCGTGAGGTCTGCCAACTCGCGGGCGAGTTTAAGGACGAGAAATTTTGTCAAGGCAATGCGGCAGCTGCCTCTTTCAAAAGATTCCTGTTTTAATCTTGTTGCACATGCCAGCGGAAGTTTTCTTGCGTCCACTCCACGTTCTGTAAGCTTTGATGATGACGAAATGATATGAGTTTTTGCTGTGATAATGCTGCTGTTCTGTACTCGAATTGGTTTTCCTTTTTTATTTGGAAAGATAGAATGCAACTGATTCTCATTCAATTAGGTGACATACGAGGTGTACAGTCATGCTACATCCTTGCCCTTAAACGTCCTAATGCAAAAATGGTTACTGACACCTAGAAGGATGGCAATATAGTCACCAGCAGACAGCGGTCTAAAATGTCCCGCCTATTGCGTGCCCAAGTTGGAGAGCGTATAAGCGAGAATCATGGATGACTGATAGTGGCATAGCACGTAGGAGCCGTAAATATTTCAGATGGTTAAGAGAAAGCAACTATTCCTTCGGAGATTCTTGGACTAATGATGTAACACGTGGCTAGGTGCAATCGGATGCAGACTGACCCAAGCCTCGTGTAACGCGGCGCGCGTCTATGTGGGTTAGGGTAATTAGTTACCGCATCCACATGATCTCGCGACTGCGCTGCGTATTTCAAGTGTTTGGGGAAGGGGCACCCATAAATGCTTTTCAAGTAGTTGACTTTCTTTTCCTAGAAGTTGCAATTGAAATAGAGCTACAAAATTTGTTTTTATTGCGCCGCAATGTCTACCCGAGGTTATAGTTTGGCGTGGTCAAGCGAATGAGCTCAAGTTGTGGCAATATTTTTTTGTTCCCCGGCATTATTGTTCAGTGCCAACAATTTGAATTTAAACTGATTGCTAGCCGAATGCTTGATAGGAGATGATAGTGCACTCCCTGAACATCCTCAAACGGCATATTATTCAGTACATATTGCATCTGAAAGAATGACTAATCAAGACACAAATTTGTTCACAGAAGATATTGTTTACGTATACCCATTACTCAGGCGAAAAGCATGCGCGCAAATGCGAGCAAGCCTGCAATGAGTGCTGCGCAGATGCTGATGGCACCTGTGCTCGCGCCCGAGGACGTCATCGTGGATGTGGATTTTGGAGGAGATGTTGAACTAGACATTGCAGTGACCGACATGGTGACATTTGACGACGAGGACGGCGTCATGGATGTTGAGGTCGACGACGGCGAAGTAGAAGATGACGACGACTCGATGGGAACGTTGCCGGCCGGTTGTGATGGCTGCGAGCTTGACGACACCGATGATGCCGCGGACGCAAACGCACTCACGCTCTCGGAGCCGGTTGGATTGATTACTCCAACCATGCCGAACTGACAGTGTCTAACTGGCTTCAGAACCCATGTCATAGCAAAAATGCAGTATCAAGCAAGAAATAACGTACGAGTCCACCGGACAGTAGAAGAACAAAGGATCAGTGCTGTTGACTTTGATGATAAATGTGGGGTTAGTGGATCCAGACGGTGTCTGGATGCCGGAGAAGAAAACGTCGTTGTCGCCCGACGATGGCGACGCGAGAGGTACACAGGGAGAATCAAACGCGGCTTGGGCAACGCCGTGAGGCTATTATCATCAGCAGAAATCCCCCCGTAATCAAGCAAGACGCACTTACGCCAGTAAAGAATGTGAAGCGGACATAATCGCCAACAGCGGCAGTCACAGAGCTCGGATTGTATGTCAAGCCGCCTTGACCGACTGCGACGTCATGAACCGTGAAGGCGAAGGCTGAGCCGATACAGACCAGAAGATGGAGGCACTGTAGCAACTTCATGATTATTATTGCGATACCGTTAAAGACTCCGAGTCCTCGTATGTAAATATCTCAAAACTCCGATCGATATAACACTACGCTACGGGAGAAACGGAGCAAGAGACGAACGCGACGAAATCACTTAAATACTCTTTCCTACAGACGCTGTAAGGCAGGACGTACGTAACCACAGGGCTCTGCACTTGGGTAAGGCGCAGCCCCTCCCAGCCTTGCTCAGGCCAGCTGAGGGGGTTTTAGAGATCGCCATTGTAATAATTACTTCGCCATTATTGTATTATCAACCTTGTTTTTTAGAGTTGATTGCCTGCAGGGGCGCAGCCACGTCGCCCGGCGCATTCGTCTGGTGGCATGTGAGTGTCTGCTGAGCATCGTCCAGGACTATCATTCACAAGAGATACGATCGCGAATACGAACTCACGAACTCGTTTATGGGGAGCGTGCCAGTGCGCGAAATACGCGGCTCAGGCCCAAAAAAGAGGCGAAACCGTAAATGATACACAGCACAGCCCCGCGCGCTCGCTAACGCTAACGTTAAATAAGGTGAGACCTCAACTTAGAGAGGTAAGTGGCTGAAACGCATGCATTCCAACCGAAAGAAAATACATCTGATTGATCTGATAATCATGAATCAACTGACAAATAACAATTAGACTTTTTTTAAACTCCAAGATCAGATATTTACAACCTCGACAGATAGTCGTCCAAAAATAGTATCGAGCCCGTAGTAATAAACATAAAAATACACAACGCAATATGTACCGGATAAAACACAAAATTTCCTATGCAAAAGTATAGAATGTCTCCAAATTAATGTTTGTTTACCATTAATATTTACCCATAGTAACTCCCACCACCCATGCCGTTCCCATAGCCATTAGATTCCCGCTTTGGTCCTGGCGGGCCCTGTCCCGGGGTCGCAGGTCTTGAGGCAACACCGACTCCTGCTGCTGCAGCGGCGGCAGCCGCCGCCGCCACTAGCGGGTTTTCTTTTCGCCTGCCACCGTACGACAATTTTTCGAGCGTTTGCATCTCGGTGAACACGTAATCTTGCCAACTCAGGGTGCCGTCTAGCCAGAGACCAGGCGCAGCAACCACTGGACTTTCACTATTCGTCATCGCAGCTCCTATTGGAGTCCCAGTCTGCCTCCCACCAATTGACCTACTAGCGGCAGCCGCAGAAGGCGCAGCAGGAGCAATGCCTGCCGGTTGCCAGAGGTATGGTGTCGCTTGTGAGGGCATTGACTGCATATTTTGCTGATGCGGGGATGGTTCGTAAATCTGGACTGACTGTGCAGCATATGGAGGTGGTTGATGAGGTTGCCGAGGACCCGGATAGACCGTAGATGACGGGGATGCAAATTGGGCCTGGTGTCCATATGCCTGGGACCCATCCATGGACTCTTCAGCGGCCGCTGCTACAGATGCAGAAACCAAATGTGATAAGGGTCCCGGCATCGTATGAGAGATCCCTACCTGGGCGGGGGTCAGGTGAATGGCATAGGCTTCGTTGGACAACGAATATCGCTGTCCCATGATAGGCTGCGCAGCAGGATGCTGAGGACGATGCTGCTGTTGGTGTACTTGCGATTGTGCCTGCAACTGTTGGATCTCTTCTCCCGATTGATTCTGGTAGTAGTCTTGTCTATATCGTTCCTCCAGCTTGTGAAGAGTCTCCTCCGACAAACCGCTGACAACATCACGCATTTTGTTGTTACCTACATCCGTACCAAGCGAGATCGCAATCTCGTCTATAACATTCAAAGTAATGGCCACGTCCTCTTTGACTCTATCGATATCCTCTCGCGATAAATCTTTCTGCGACCACGCGCCATATAATATCGTAAAGAGTGATGTCAACAGCATCGAGACATTGTACCACGTCGATTCCACGTGATTTATTTTCATAAGGTTGTCCATTGTATGCAGCAATTCGCGTGCAATCGCCACCGATATATTTCGTGACTCGTCGTTAAACTGCTGATTGCTCGTCGTCGAGCCCGACGGATGACGGATAAACAAACGCAGCTCATTCATGGTCAGCCACATAATTCCAGCATACCGCTTGTCCCGTAAATCACCAGTACTATCTGACGGCTTCCAAGTCAAGCTCTCTGGCAGTTCTATCTGCCATTTGGCCAGTTCTGCCTCAAATTCGACGACTAAACGCTCGTATTCCTCTGCCGTGGGCTTCCTCACCGTGTAGAAAGTTGAGTATACTTTTGAAGAGATCATCGTTAGGCCGAATAGTGCGAGCCCGGGCAAAAATGAGCACGGATTCTCGATTTTTGTGTAGTCCGCGGTGCCATCGAGATATTCGTCATCGACAGCAAGTGGCAGCTCTGTGTCGAAATTCTTGTTGTTAAGTGCTAATGGCCGACCGAGCCGGTTTGAGATGGCGGATTCGAGTGATAAGAGGCACCAAAAGACACGCTTACGCATCTGCGACTCGCATAACGAAAGCGGCGTTGCCGGACCCAGGGATTGAAGATTTTCTCTATGCAAACCGATCTGGATTGCCATTGTCATTGCCAACCGACCCAGGGCCCACGACGACTGAGGACGAGGAGAGGGTCGCAAATAAACGAGAATCAATACCAGCGCTTGGATCGATGGGAGATCCGGCTTGTGAAATAGATCGTGGACGTATGGAATAACACGGCGGTAGAACGTATCTGATACGGGCGGGTAATTTTCCTTATTCTTATCCAACTTGCGCTGATAAAGATCCATGGACGACGTGATTAGGGCGAACACCATGTTGATGATGACCGATGTCTGTGGCGTCGGCTTATAGTTTTCGTCACTGTATAGTCTATTGATTTCCTGAACAATCCAAGATTTGCTGAGCACGGGAATCACTGGGTGGATGACTGCAATATACGACTCAACATATAACTTTGCTTCGTCATATGATGGGAGCTCAATCTTGACAGGTTTAGGGGTCGAAAATATTTCAAAAAAGTTGGCATCCCCAAGATTACCTGGAGCCAGATCGCGAAGATTTATGTGGATACCAAAGACTATATCGCGTGAGATGACCTAAAACGGAGGACAGTTAAAAAGAAACGTACTTGATAAGGTGGCTTCATCCCACGATCCGACACGCTGATCAGGTGAGCTCAAATGCTCGCCGACATAGACAGGCAGACGAGTGTCGTCGTACTTGCGTTCGGCGGACTGACCTGCTGGCAATGTTATCGACGTCAGAGTCTCGATTGACGGAAGAACCGTCGGCGACGAATAATGCTGCTTTAAGACAGAGACTTGCTCAGGTCGTGGCAAATTCTCGAGATCCATCGAAGGCGAGAGCCTAAGTAGGATATTTTCGAGCTCCTGGACTCGTGACTTAAACGACGCGACTTGTGATTCCAGAGACTCGACATAACCTCTCGGGACCGCACGACGGGAGTTAAGATCGGTGTTTGTACAAGCGACTCTGGCGAGAGTACATGCTGAGCAGGCGCCAGTGGTCGCATTGCATTTGATTTTGCGCATCTATGAGCGAGTTAACATTCGTTCTCTGGCACGCGGGCGACTTTACAGTCCTGCCACTCGTGGTCAACCACTTTGAATGTGGAGTAATGCTCGATGCCCAGTTGCAATCCACTCAAGACGAGCACGCCGGAAACAATATTGAACATACCTTACATCTGTCACAAGCCTATTGTAGAACAAAACAACGCGTCAGCTCTTGATCCAAGACCGATAGAGACCCATACATATACACACCTGACCAGTTCGACTACTCTTTCTCTTGCTGGAAACCGGCGACTGACCAGACGAAACGACAGTTGACCCAGGACTTGCAATCGGAAACCCTTGCGAAGGTTGTGACTGATACTTGGACGAGAGCTGAGGAGACACCGTCGGTTGAGCGTTATCCGGCGCGGAGTGGGACTCGTGATGCATCAGGCCGGGGAACGGCCGAGTCTGGCGTGGTGGATCTTGCTGCTGGACGTGATGGCTTTGGGCCTGAGGGGCACCATCGGGTTCCGCCGCCTCGAAGCGAACATCTTGTGAGTCCCGGATGTCGCTGTGAGCATCTCCGGACATGGCGGACCGGGCTGTAGCGGAGACGCGATGGGCAAGAGCAAAGTACCGGTCCAGTCGCAAGTGAATATAAGGAGTAAGAGTGTGGAAGAGGAATCGAGGTATGGTCCGCCTGGCCAGACGCGAACAGACGCACTAATCCGGCTCTTGCCGTCATCTGTCGCCAACGCCGCTTGTGGCTAGTTTAGAACCCATATGTGGCACGATTGCGGTATAACAAGTAAATCCAGTTACAGGAAACACCGTAAATGCACCTTCACGAAAGCAGAACAATTCTCTCGAAGTTCCCATAAGTTAACCTTGATTCATTTCAGGCGCTCCGTTACGGAAGATCCCATATAGCTCTTTTGGGACCCGACAGACGTTATCTTGTCCTTTCAGACTTCGCTAAGTGGCCCCGCAGGCATCTTCTTGTTAAGAGTCACTGCCCCTCAGTCGCTCGTTCGCGCGGTCAATAGTCAATACATAATAAACAAACATCTTGTCTACGTCTATGCCTTTCTGAACTTAAGAAAAGACTTGGAGCCAGTTGCCGAGAAGTTAGACGGAGACTCACAGCGGACATTGGTCCTTTCTATCAATTGAGCCAACTCCTATCAAATTAAGGACACGCGCAGGGCTCCAAGCAATTTATTACGAGTATTATTATAAAGTTGAATGGAACATCGGCAGACTGCTTGCTACCACTGATTGGTGAGCGGCGATGTTCAGCAATCTGTTCTGGACTAGTCGGATGATATCTACTTCAACACAATCTCAACAGTTGAGTCCGCAAAAAGATGATGATACAACCCCGCCGGATCACACATCTGCGCTCGTTGACTAGATAAGATGGAGCTAATTCCTACCCGCATGGCCCAGATTCTACTCTTTTCATTAGTAGTCTCGCGTGTAGTTTACTATGATACATCTAGTTAACGGACAAGTACTGGGATCACGTACACTGAGCCACCCAGCCATGTACCAGGATTGGCCCACCGGACGCAATTCGGTGGGATGTGTTTTCGGCTTGTAGATATTACTTGTACTGATTCTTACCGCAGAAACCAATTCATCTATAGCCAGAAATTTGTTTAGATGGCACCATATCACCATAGTACTGACATGCTTGTTGTGGCTGTGGCTGTGGCCGTGCGTAGCATGGGCCTGCAGCTGTGCACGTGCAATAAACGCGTATCAAGGACAGACAATAAACATAGATGCGCCTTGGACAATGTAATGGCATTGGTCGGCGTCCAGACATAACTGCGATCCTGATACATCGTGCCTGAGCCATGTCGCATTGGGGGTTATGGCGGAGGCAGCCGAAGGATGAAGGTGGTAAAGCCGGTGCTACGGCTGCAATTGAGAAGGCATGGATTTCGTTGACGGTGCGTCCAGAAATTTTAATTGTTATAGCTTACTAGGTCGCTGAGTGCCAGTTGCGATAGAAAGAAGAAGGAGGTTTGCGGGATGGATCGGATTCTCGAGCGCAGGCTAAAGTCGGCCTGGAAATTATGGAGATTGCGAATATCATTCGAGCTGAGGATCAATCGGGCACCCGCAGAACATGTCTCCAATACGCCCTTGACCACGGTATTTTCACCAAGATCGCACACATAACCCAGTTGTGTGGACCCTCGATCATAAAAGCATCTGTGGCAGCGTTCTCGATACTCATCAAGAGCGGGGAAGAAGATTTAATGAGCAATGATCAGGTCATCAGGAGCATCAATATATTTCTATGGGAGTTGAAAAGGAGTGGTGGTGATCGCGTGCTGGAGGACGAGTTTGCGGAAATGCTATTTTCAGTTGCGTCAAAGTTGCGGTCAGAACCGCAGAGTGTGATGAAGTGGATTCATTTGTCTCTCGGTACACCAGCAATTGAAGTCTCTGGCGTCTTGTTGGATGATCAGCTGTCAACTGAGCCTTCGTCTCAGTCGCGGGACGACTTTCAAGAAGTGGACGACGAAGACATGCCGGAGGTCGTGTATGAGCTGCCGCCCGAGTCTTCTAACACTGACACTCCGCAAGAAGAATCTCAGTCTGCATTTGTCGAGTCTCAGACGCCTACGGTGCAAGATGCCCTGGACCATTCGGAAGATGGGCCTATACCTGCAGAATTACACGAGCCTATAGATGAAGCACGAGATAAGACAGAATATAGCGCTGATATACCAGCAACCGACAGCAGGAGTTACGACGAAGCAGAGCCATCGCAAAATGTGGAGGACGCAGATAAGAATGTCATAGAAGATTCACGTTCCAACTCAGACCAGAAACAGGAAAAGTATGGCCGGGATGATATTTCGACAAGCAAGAAGAATATGGACGATGCATGTGATGTAATCGATGAACTTATCAGTGACCTCCGCAATAACCAAAGCAGGGTATAACACATCTCATTGGTTTGTGAATGACATAATGATTGTTTTGTAGAATGATGACTTCCCCCTTTTTTGCTTCCTGCTCGAGTTTATTCATCACGAGGGCCGTGCAGGCGAATTCGCGCGCACAGGGTTACTTTACATTGTTGAATTAGCATTGCCATCGTCGTCTCTCGAGCAATGGATCCTTGAGAGTGATTTAGGGACTCTGATGGCATCTGGCCTTGGAGCGCTCTACAGCCAACTTAGCAGGTATGCCGGTAAAACTATGTGACAACGGTAAAATGCTAACTAATATAGAACCATGTTTCGCGCATTCGAAACAACAGCAGAGCCTAAAATCGTGACCATGGCGAAAGAATCCGAACGCAAATTTGTTCCGGTTGCGGCTGACGGCAATGCCGCTGGTCAGGATGATCCTCAAGAGATGGAGATCAATAAAGTTCATTTGCAGACATTTTTGTCGTACCTGGAATTCTGGCAAGATACAATGGGTCACTGCCGATCAAATCTGATCCAGAATAAGTTGTTGGACAATTTCGAGACCTTGTTCTTGAAACAGTTGTTTGTTCCTTCACTGGTGGAGAGCATTGACATGGAGGGAAGTGTTAGTGGAGGAGCAGTGATCGCGGTACTAACGTACCTTCGGGCTATTTTCGAAAGCTTGAATCAGACGGATATAGTCAGTCTACTATTGTCATCCCTCATGGTGGACAATGATTCGATTCTACCAATGCCGGAACCAAGGCCCCATGAGATGTTCGAAAGCGAGTCTGACAATGAGGGAGATGAGCGAATACCAATCAAAATGACCGCGACGACGTTTAGTTTGGTTGACCTTATTACAGACAGTTTAAAGTCATCGTCGCAGCAGACCATCATTGCCGCCTTACGGCTGGTGTCCACTCTTGTGCGCAAACATTATCCATACACGATGAATACTTTATTTCAAGTTACTCCGATTGCAATTGGATTTACCCCTACTGTTACTCCTTTTAATGTCTATGCTCAGGAAATGGAATTTTTCCTATCATTAATGCCTGCCAATGATTCTGACGATGAACTCACTAGACAGGCTTATGATAGATATCTGAAGGACAATCGACTGGTGCTCGAATCACATGCATATCTCCCGCCCAGTATCGCTCGCTCAGATGACCAGGAGGGTGGCAGGATGGCCCGTAACTCGACAACCAAGGACGCGCCGCCGTTGTATTCGCACACCATCCGAGCCGAGGATCAGACGTGGAATGAGATACTTCGCCTATTTGCAGCATTCTTCGCCAACAGTGTGGAATTGAACCTTGTTTTGACTAGGGTCATTGTCGATTTGGTTTCCTGCGGATGGATTTCGTTGCGGGGGTGGATGTTAGTCACGTTAGAGGATATAGAGGTGTCGCACGTGCGTCCACGACCCGATGATGATATTGATGCAGACGAGAACCATGGGATTGAAAGGCAAAGGGAGTTTGCAGTAGTCGACGATTCCCAACTTGACATAGGCATACAAGGGCTACAGCAGTATGCCGAGGACATGTCGGATTCTGAGGATGAGTACTGGGGTATCATGCCAGAAGACCGTTATGAAGAGACCGCATTTCGGAAGCTATCGCCTATGATGGACGTGCTGCAGGCTCTAAGTAACAAGATTGACGAATATCGACAGAAAATGCCGGCATTTGATGAAAAACTTGCCGAACGCCGGGAAATGTTGCGGGATGACGAGGATCATATCGGCGACTCCGCGGCCGTCGCGTTCTCAAGCCCCATGGTCGACATGAAGGCAAAGGCTACGGCCGCGCTCGAATCGCAGAGGTTTTCCCTCTCGCCTATGGACACACAGCAGCGTGCCGAGCAGATATATTGGTCGTCTTCTCTAGCCTCATCGCCAATGTCTCCAATGTCTTTGAGACAACCAGTCGAGAACCGATCCTTAGCATCGGTGTCTAGCCTGTCGGGGCCAAGGACCGCGAACTCGCGACCACGGCTGCCACAGCAGCAGACGTCTCCATTAGCTGGCCGTCGGCATGGACGATCAGAGAGTGTTGCGGGGGATATCTTGTCAGTGCGTTCGCGTTCGAGCGCCTATCGGTCAGCACACCGGCGCTCACAATCTTCATTCTCAAGTTCTCCATTCGTGTCGCCGCCTTCGACATTCGTGTCAGATTTGGCGACACCTTTGCGTGCGCCGCCGACTCTTCGAACCAAGAAATCTGATGACTCCCTTCGCGCGTTCGAGTCTCTAATGTCCTCCCCAATTGAGCGCGGTGGCTCGTCAGTAGCGACTCGGCAGATGGTGACTCCTGCATCACTATCAGCGTCGCGGTTCCCAAGAGAGAACGAGCACGTGAACAAGTTCGGGAGCAGCCCGAGCGAATTTGCTAACTCTTTTCTTATGAATGATGACGATATTCGCAAATCATTAGCAACTCAAGATGAGCTTAATGCGCGTGAAGAGGTATATGGTGGTACTGGACGGGGCAAGATGGTGCCGGGTATTGAGATGGATGATATAGTTACGGATACTGCGTACATTCCCACCGTGATTCAGGTAATGGGTCCAGAGGCGGGGAAAAGTCGGTACGTGAGTGTCGCTCACTTGTTGGTTAACGTTATTGTGTTTGGAGTGAGTAAATTCTGCTGTCTGAATTGACTGGGCTGCTGCTGATGAAATAGGAATTTGTCAAGGAGATTACGGCAATGGTGCAAGTTCGGAGTACACTCATAGATCGGGTTGATTACGGATGGCAGCGACGTAGAAGTTGATGACGTTTTCGTGCATTTGGCACGGAAACCCACGGTTTCGTGGGACTAGAGAGTGCCGAAAAATTTGAATGAGACATTATGCTACCTCACAGATTGTCTCTTTAAACTTCGCAGCAGTTGTGGCATGACGAAAGCTAATTTTCCAGTTTGGAGTTCAAGGTCCAAACAAACGAAAGCTGTCGTAATTTTCGCTACTATTCTGGCGGTCGCGGCTGTCTTTCTCTGCGTGGTGTTGATTGTTCAGCAAAGGCGTTTGCTTTAGTAAACGTAGTATAAAGCTGCACTATACGACAATTTATATGGACAATATCAAGTTACTGCGAGAGCAAGCGGTGTGCTGGGCGTGACAAGATGGTATCATACATATCTACACCCTAACCCACGAAACTTCACATTTGAACGATCGGACCTGTTTTCGATCGACTGTCCCAGGATTTGTTGAGAGAAACATGAAGGGGTGACCTATACCTTCCCTTCGTCTTTGAGTCTGGACTAAATAGCACTTTTTTCATCACGTTGTCGCCAGACCACGGTATCTCTAACCTGCATACAACTTTCTACCTAAATCACCACATCCATCCACTCCACCCCGAAACATTTTTGGCAGAATTGGACGATGGAATAGCTTTAGATACACTCAGTAGTCTATAAAACCCATAATTTTGTAAACTCCAGCAAATTCAATGCCATACCGGAACCGGCACGCGACCGGGTGTGCACACGAGAGTGGACCCGTGGCTAGGCAAAGCTTAGCCAGAGTTTATTTAGCGAGACGCCAAACACGTCAATGCATATGCCGCAAACGTCGACCTCTGGTCTACCCACGCAGCATAGGGGGTACCCGTTCGACGAAAGCGTATGGGTAAAGAGTATGCGATGAGTACATTTTGGTACGGTCTAAGAAATACCAGTGAAATGAAGCGGATATTTATTTGACTGGCTATAGTCGTAGTGGTTGTATGGGACGGAAAGACTGAGGGTTTCGCAATACAGATCATAGGTACAAGCGCCAGCTAAAGAGTATAACACCTCGTTTGGAAATACAGTAGCGTACCGTCCCAGAACAGGATTTATGTAGACTTTAAGACAGCGACATGTGTATCTAATCGATGTGGTAATAATGGCTTGGTCAATGACCAAATAATGTTACGAGGGGGTTGCCTCGTCCGGCTTCAAATTTTCGCGAAAACCGATACTGTTATCGACAGTGAGCTCTTTGTGTTCACGCATGGCAGTTGACGGGTGTTTCTGTATCTTTTGGTGTGTTCACATTCTGAAACCGAATAATTGCAATCTAAGAAAGCAAGACAAGCTGCAGAGTTGTAATAATAAAATGCCAGTTATCGAATATCATACTAACTTATCACCTGCTACCACTTGACTGGCGTGGCCGGGTAATCCTCAGGTGCTCCCCGCGCGGGCTTTCGACGTTTTCGCTTCCAAACTGCAGAATGATGTCGTCGATTTCCTGAATGCGCTAACGCCAGAAACAGCAAGAACCCCATCCCAGCCCACTGCAGACCCCCATCAGCGCCCACGCAGAAAGAGACCGGCCGGTTGCCAACCAAGGCAACCTTTTCACAACCCTCTCTATAGTCCGTCAAACTGGTTCCCGACTCGCACCCGCACATTGTCGCCGTGCTCTCGGCACACTGGCTTTAATGTGTGGAGACGGTGATCGTCATCATTCAACTTCCAACTGAACTGAGCTTCAGTGCTTCATCCTTGGACACCAAGCAGTGGCCCCCACAGATAGGACTTTGTCCGCAATTACCGCTACTACTGAGATCAGTTTCCGCTCTGTCCAGTATTTTTTTTTTTGGCCGTTCGATTTGGAAGAACTCTGGCAGTTGTTATCCAGACTCGATTCCGCGAAGTTGCTTTTGATAATAACGTTGAGTTTCGAGAAAAACGGTCACATAGTCGGTTAACCCATCGAATTGCACGTCGATTAGATTAGTCGCGCGCGCACCTTGTCATTATGCCTCGACCTACCTCGCGCAACCGTTCACATCATACGCAGGCCTCAATAGCGGTCCCTTATGCAGGCGCACCGTCCTTCACTGCCCATGCGCCTGCTCGGCCATCCCCCCTGTCAATGCATGAACGGACGGGGATGCCTCTCGAGATAATAGATCGCTTACGATCTTTCCCGCTATTTTCCTCGGCTCCAGATGGCTTTTTAATGGATATCGCGAAGAAACTGAGACCGCAATTTTATTCTCCCCAGGACTACATTGTGCGTCAAACCCCCAATACTGCAATCCACACAATCAACTCAGAGTATGGCTAACTCGCAATATAGCTGACCGAAGGTGAAGATGCCAGAGCAATGTATTGGATCGTCAGAGGTGCTGTTGGAGTCACGTCTCGAGACGGAGAGAGCGTGTATGCGGAACTTACCGCTGGCGCCTTTTTCGGTGAAATTGGAATTTTGTTTAACCGGCCACGAACGGCATCTATTGTTGCTCGGACAAAATGCATGGTGGTAGTCCTCACTGCTGAGGCGCTCAACGCAGTCCTACCCCAATATCCGGATATTGAAAAAGCAATTAGGGAAGAGGCGCAGGAACGATTAAACCTATTAGAGAAACAGAAAGCCACGGAATCGAGCAAGAAACAGGATCAAGCCGCAACCGAACAAGCGTCTGCGACCGCCTCTATTGTGCCAACAGGCGCACCACAGCAGGGTCAACCGGCGGCTCCGCGTCGTGAAACCCCATTTTCAAATCTCACGATCCGGGATTTGCTAAAGGACTTACCGTTATTTAGATCGCTACCGTCAGATATTCTTCATACACTAGCTCTATCTGTCGAGCCAAAGCGGTACTCGCCATTTGAGTATATTCTCCGCCAGAATTTACCAGGTAGAGAGTTATTTTTTATAGTATCAGGTACAGTGGAAGTCTTGGACGAGCAAGCTCAGCACGTAAGAGCCCGATTAACAAAAGGGGCTCATTTTGGAGAGGTCGCTTTTTTGTCATTGGCCCCGGCAAGAACGGCGTCAGTACGATCAGTGACGATGGTGGACTGTCTGGTATTGACGAGCAAGGCGCTCAAATCAGTGTTGGAGAAGTATCCTTCTATATTAGAAGAAATTGAAAAGACTGCGCGACAACGACTGGCTACTACTTCGATATCCACGAGTCCGCCGAGTTCGAGTACTCAGACTGCAAATGACGCTGCTGCTGCTTCTCCTCCTCCTACGGACAGCAAGGGCTTAGCAACACAGTATAGCGCTGAGGCGGATATGAGTCCGGTTGAAGAGAAGCCTCTTGATCCAGATCCATTTTCGCAGACCTCTCATCACATTGACTCTGTCGAAGAAAATCCTAGCGCTCTTACGGTCCCCCTCATGTCGGGCTCGCCGTTATTGTCGACAGAAAGCATGAACCGGCTCAATCTGGAATCATCTTCATCGTCAGAGTCGTCATCGGCTTTATCTTCTTCAGACTCGGCGGCCTCGTCCTCGCGATCACCGTCACCCGGTGGCGTCGCGAGTGCTGCCAATAATCATGTCAAGGAGCGACGTCACTCGGCTCGTCGTCATGCGAGCCTCTCTGCTGACAGAGTATATAAACAACAGCACAAACGAGCACGACGGGCTGGACCTCACATAACCGCCGGACAAATTCCGGACGCGATCCTTGTGAAGATACTGCGTAACTTGCCGCTGCGGGATCTTGTTAGTATGCAACGTGTATGCAAGCACTGGCGCGATATCATTTTGCACTCGCCCAATATTCTTACGAAACTCGACTTGAGGCCATACAATACATCCATAGACGACTTGACGTTAAAGTCAATCTCCGCGTTTGCTGGCAATCGACCCCAGGTGATCGACATCTCTAACTGTTTCCATGTAACCGACGACGGCTTTGCCCATTTAGTCGCCTCGATCGGTCGTGACATTCGCGTATTTCGTATGAAGTCGGTCTGGGACGTGTCCGGGATGGCAGTCATGGAGCTCACGGTTCCTGCGATTGCCCGCACACTCGAAGAGGTTGACCTATCCAATTGCCGCAAAATCGGAGATGCCACACTCGCACGCGTCGTCGGGTGGGTCGTGCCCGAATCCGCAACCTCCCTCCCCGGCGCCCCACCACCTGGAACTATCGTTGGGTGTCCGAATTTGAAACGGGTTTCGCTAAGCTACTGCAAACATATCACCGACAAATCCATGCATCATCTCGCAGCCCATGCAAGCTCACGGCTCGAGATGCTAGATTTGACTCGTTGCACTACAATCACAGATGTCGGGTTCGGATATTGGTCTGGGCGCCACTTCCCACGGCTCAGAAAACTTTGCCTTGCTGATTGCACTTTCCTGACTGACAAGGCTATCGTGTCACTTGCGGCTGCCGCCAAAGCGATCGAAGAACTCGATCTATCATTTTGCTGCGCATTGTCTGATGTCAGTGTTGAAGTGCTCGCGCTCGGATGTCCACTTCTGCAGTCTCTCAACCTAGCGTTCTGCGGGTCCGCCGTCTCTGACTCGAGTTTGCGCGCTGTCGCACGTCATTTACTGGATCTGCGAGTATTGTCTGTCCGCGGCTGCGTGCGTGTCACGAATGCGGGAGTGGACGCTGTAGGAAACGGTTGCGTGAACCTGGAGAGTCTCGACGTTTCGCAATGTCGCAACGTCAACTGCGAAGCACCACCATTACTTGGCATGGTTACTGTAGTTAGTGGTGGTAATGGCTCCAGTTCTGAATCGGACGAAGAACGCGCTGGCGGAAGTGGCAAGTTGAAAACGTACGGTTGTGGCTCTGCTATTTGGCGACAAAGCGTCAAAGTTATATTTTAGTCGACCGACTTTTTTGCACGAATGGAAAGTTCTCTACGGGTTTGGTAATTAATTACCTTAGGGTGGCGCAAAATTGGAATCTTTATTTAGCTTTTGTTGTCAGGATCTGCTTTGGGATATTTTGGAGTTTTTGTATTGGCAAGTCAGGCTTGGTTCAGTAAATTTTCGGCGGACGATTTTGGGAGCTCTGTTTTTGAATCCCGACCACGAACTGGGGTTTTTTGTGGTGGTGTCGAGCGTCGGAAAGGCGGCCACGGTTTTTGTATTTTGACGTACTATGTATATTAGTGTACATTAGCGTACAAAAAAGGACCTACAATGGTTTCACGATGGAAACAACCAACATTTTATGGCATACGACTAGTCCCACGGTGGCACGGTCAGTACTGCCTTATTTTCAGCGTTTCCAGCGCTCCCACTTAATGGACGTTATGGAGCTAATACTGTATAGCTGCTGCAAAGTCAAAGCATCTGAGCCATTGGCCAGCCTCAATAGCCATAAGAATCTCAACGACAGCCTTCTCCCTCTGGCATGTACCTGTGTTTGAGCTGGTGCTGCAACTTGAGCGTGGAGCGGACGGCCGTAAGTTCACGAAAGTGAAGAAAAATCGATGACCTTGCTCAGGGTATGATTCCGGCGTTAAGCCTTACGGGTTTTGTCCGACATGACTGATTTGTATAAATGTTTGGAAATAGGGGATCCGTATGGAATGGATACCCGACCAAGAGACAATATCCTCGTGTATATCGAGAATATGGCCCCTCAACAAGGCCATTCTCAAAACTCCAGAAACGTTGGTATATCGGCCTCAAGCGAGTCATGCTCTGTATATACGACATTTTAGATATGTTACCGTGAACCGGACGTGTGATTATGAAGCTCCAGTACAAGTACATTCAGTAGAAGAACAGCTCCGTGGTTCTAGACTGCGACGGTCGCTTGAGCCGCAGTATCGTGAGGCTTCCGCTGCCCGTCCGAGCCGCTTACGTCAAAGTAAGACCATGCACGATCAGGAGCGTTTCATTATTACCCACACATCACACAATATAGGACTATCAATCTTCCTTTACCTCTCTGCCACTCTTCTTATTCCTCGGTTCAGATCTACCTAAATCATAGGCCAAGCAAATGCCGAAAAACCCACCGAGAAATAAAGACCATATCATAAACGTGAAGCGTGCGAATAGAGTTAAACCCGATAAAAATAGGGGTCCAAAGAGCTTGATATGGGCGGCTACCAGGACAGTGGTAGTCACTGTTCTGCCAGACAACGAAGGTGACCGCCATACCAAATCAGCCACTATAATAACTTCAAAAAGCTCGCTCACTAAAAAAACACCCCTCCGAAGCCCAGTATTACATCTTTGGTATCGGCAGCAGCCTCAGTTGCTTGCATGATCGAAGGGCCAAGAGAGAACGCGAGATTAGTGAACAGCACCCAGAGCAATGTATTAACAAAATCGATGCTCTCGCGGAACAGCATCTACGCGTTAGATTTTGTTTGCATCACGTGAATTCTTTGACTTAAAATGTACTTAAATAGGAAAGGCGCAGATACACAGACCAGCAGAACCTGGGCCCAAAGGTAACGCAATGTATTGTCACGCGGAAGTGGTCTATGGGCACGGCCATTAGGCGCTAACGATCCCTTCGCGTTCGAGAACTTTGCGATGTTCGATCGCAGCTGGGCTCGGGCGTGCTGGGCAGCCCTCGAGGATAACTTCAGAGCTGGTTTGGCCGCAGAGTTGCGCGGAAGCATAAGCCGGCGCAGGGCATCATACATCGGCATTTGGCTCCTGGTCCCGTGGGTGCTCGGGAGCGTTGTCTATCACCTTTATGACATCGATCCGAATTCTCCCGAGTTCACTGCAATTGAAGACGGCTTCTCCCGGGGTGATGGGAATATATTGACCCAGACAAAGCTCCACAGGATGTAACCAAGCTCTTGGACCCACAAAAGCCGACTATCAATGCAGTCAACGAAGCTGCCGAGAATATTATGGACCTGGATGACTCAGAGGTTGCCCGATACAGTATTCTGCAGAAAGACTATGCATATGATAGAGAGCGGTACAGGGAATCCAAACGGGCGTTGGACGACCTTAGTAAGCAGATTCGCTCAGCTCTATTTCCTGTTTATCTGATAATCATGAGTCAGACGCGGGATATTTTAGTAATGTGGTTAGGCGGTTGTTAGGCATCTCGTCTTTGCAGTCATTATGGGTTTAAGTATCAGGCAGTCGTAAAATCGGGCGGTTTAACTTGTTGGACCCATGGAAGGTAAAATTGGGGATTGGAAGATGTTAAAAGAGTCTGGGCTCGAAGATAGCCTTAAGGACATAAATGCTATGTTTGCGGATGAGCAGCACTTGTATATATATAGCGATACCGCTTACTCTACCGGTTATGGCGTGATGCGACCATTTAAGCTATCCTCGTCACATCCCACTCTCACTCCCCAAGAGGCCGAGTTCAACGTGAAGATGTCTGGAGTGCGAATTGCGGTCGAACAACTTTTTGGACTGGTCCTAAATAGGCGGGCATCTAACGGCTACAAATACGGACTGAAGCAGTTGTCCACTCCAGTGGCCGGTTTCTATATGGTCTCGGTCTTGTTGACGAATATTCAAACCTCTTTTCCATTGTGCACCACGGTCGTCGAATATCGCAAAAGCTGGAGTAAATGGATGATGTCTTTTAAGGATGAGAGAATTCGAGGGCGAAAACTGCGAGAACGCTATGTTTCGTTCATTGGACCTCAAGGACGCATACCATTACCTACGGATTCGAACTGGAGGCGAATGAGAAACGGCAGGACGTTATAGCTAAGTAAAGGAGAACTTGAACAGCTAGCTATAAGGACAAGATGGCAAGAGGAGTTGAACCCTCCGAACTGGGAATGCACAAGTTGAAGCCACTTTACGCTGGCCAAAACTATGCGCATCTTAACAATGCCGATACTGCATTTATCTTCTCCAGAAGTTACTACGTAAAACGCATTTGCGAGTGTGAGAGCCACATGGAATACTATGGGCTCTAAAACTTTGGAATCCTCTCCCGGGAATATCTTAAGATTCCACGCCACACAAATTGCGGTGCAGTATTGGGAGGAAGGAAGGGGTAGAACATGGAAGGGCTGACAAGAGATTGAATTTGTGACATCTGTCGGGTTTTCCGCGTTCGGGAGCAGTCTGTTGCGCTGCTACCGAGACGAACATCTCCAAAACCTCTCCCGTCGTCGTGCAGAGAAGGCTAGGGAACGTCTCCTTCGTTCCTTTGGGGAGTTGGAGAGCCCGTCTGACATTAGTCGGAGGGCAAGAAGCATTGTTGAGCAGTATCGGGGGGCCCAAATTAACATATTAATAAATACTACCTTGAATCTCTTCATCCCCTAACGAAATCAATATATCTGCCTTTCGCAGTTATCTTTATGGCCCTCATAAGGGCGGCGACATATCGATCTATGTCAAAATGAACATCAACGTCTGGAATGGTGGCGGCAAGAAATTCACGACTACCTAAAAAATCGCTTATTCTAAGTCCAACTGTCGTGCGCTGACTCTCGCATGCCAGCCCATCTTTAATAAGCCACTAAATATAAAATGAACTTGAGCACAGAGAACGTGGGTCAGGCAGAATTGCTACTCACGGTTCTTACAGGGTCGTTCCTGCCAACGCGCCAAACTTCAATGACAACCTCCCTCAATTTCCCAAACCATCTGTGATTGCGGTATTCCACGGGGCCATAGAAGCCTTTTTCTCGGTTTTTTTGCCAGACTTTGTCGACATGTTGCTTCATTTTTTGTACATCCACATCGACATCTTCGATGTCCTCCTTGAATGCAGTATGAGGATTTTTGAAAGTTGGTGATTCCTTGATACATATCAATACTACAGCTGTGGCATCCATTCCCTGCATCCATAAGTCCTTGTCACAAAGGAGTTTCCTATAATACTTAGATTGCCCTGCTCAACCACAACGCGCAGGATATCGTCATCGAAGAATGAGCCAGAGCGTCACCCCTCTGTGTAGTAGATCCAGTTAGCAAAAACCTGTCGCGACCGTGAGGCCAGTGATTTGAGAGGTATTCGTCAACATTCGCATTGATCTGAGCGTTGAAGTTAGAAGCTGCAACTTGATGGAGAGCTCTTCGCATAGTTATAACTGTCGCCACCTGCTCTAAGCTATTGTATGACAAGCGTGGATACCTATATCATCAAACAGTCAGCTGCCATTTTTGAAGATGCGTGACGACATGCCTCTGATTTTCACGAATGCCCATCTCGTCCTTAAACTTGGACCAGGTTTTCTGCAATTCTAAGTACATAGAATAAGACAAATGAACATCTATTCGCTCTTCAGGTATGTTGCTTTTTAACAAGTCAAGCGCCCTGGCATAGTTCGACAGTTCATCCTTCTCTTTCCATAGAGTGGTGTATGAAGGAAAGTGCAGGACTGTCAACGTTCTTTGATCTCGCACTTGCGAGAAGAGATAATTGAGAACTGCAAAGAAAAGCCATTACGGAGGAAACATTTACGTCCAAGGTTCATTTGATACCATTTCGCGACAATTCCAATTATCGGACTTCCACCAACGGTGACTGTGAGAGTCAAGATTGCAGCTATGAGGCGTTGGCGCTGCCGTCTCATCGCACCTTGTGATTTTTTAAATCTGCAACCCTTGCCCGATGATTAGAAGACACGCCCAGTTTCCGTTGGCATAACCGCGTAATTAATTGAACCATGGGACGTTAATGAAATAAGTTACGCCAACGAGCAAATTCATTTCAATACCTGAACTACAAAATTGTCCATAATAAAACAAAAAGAAGGTGCCAAAAATAGTTTTTGAGACACTTTTAACAACCCAAAAAAAAACCGTAAGCGGTAACTACAGCAAATTTATGTTTTCACTTACTTAAGACCCACCAAAAACTTATTATTTACCTTCACAATTAACTCCGATGGGGAGCACCATTGACAATGCTATTATTATCATCTTCAGCTATGGACGATTTGTCTTTGTCCTTGTTTTTCGACTTAAATCCATGTTTGAAGAACGACGCACCCTTGCCAACGCTACCCGTGACGGCGCCGACGCCTTTCATGGGAGCGTCTGTGACAGAAGTGACAACTCGGCCCGGGACACCGAACGTGCTGCCTAGCATTGTCGACGCTGTGCCTTTAATCGTCCGCATGACATATTCTGGCCTAAATCTCATTTCGAGTCGGACTTGTCCGGACTTGCCGTCGAGCGTCACAATCGAGGATTCGGTCTGGAGCGGTTCGAGTTTACTGATATTGATAGGTGCGCCTCCAAGGAAATCGTCCTCCCCAGGTCCCATGTCCCAATCATAGACTTTGATCGCGAAATTGGCGCTCGACAGCTTGGTGATTGGGACTTCGAATTGCTCACCCCAAACAGGGTTAAGCGTTTTCTTAACGATCTTGGTCTTGTATACTTTCGCCCCGTTATATTCGAACACGCAGTATGGATCAGACTTGCCCGAGCGGTCTGCAGCAGGCAAGTGCGTCGCGTCTATAACCTTGACAGAGAGGAACCCCTGGTTGTTGTGACTCTCTTGTGGGTCAAGGATCATGAGCACTGGGAGATACCTAAATTGCATCTGGAGGGTGTAAGTCTCGTCAGAGTTTTTGGCCGTGAGGCTGACGGTCGAGGGCGTGTTGAACCCTTGCTTAACATGCGCCAGAGTCGAGCCGGTCATGGACGCCACGACGCCGTCTAGATCGTCGCGGAGCGAGCGTTGTTTGGTGGTTAGCCGGATGTGCATCTTGGACCATTCGAGCTCGCGAATGAGTGCGTCTCCCACTTCGTCAAACCGTGGCTTGCGGCCTTGGGACTTCTGTGATGTTACGTATTCCGGACACAAAAAGTCATCGAAAAAGACCTGTACAAACAGATCTGAGCGCGAGAAGTTGCCGTTGATAATCTTGAAAATAGCTAGACCAGACGCTACGGGCAATTAGCAGATATTATAGAAATAAATTTGCGTCATACGATATGTGAAGAGCTCCTCAGGGCTCAATTTGTACTTGGGGGGAGTGACTTCCTTGCCAGTAGCTTCGACAGCCCTAGCTGCATCCGACATATCAGGCTTGTCGCCATTCATCATCTTTTTGGTGTCCTTTTCTTTCTTATCTTTAGACGGCGCCGCAGATGCGGCCTCCGCCGCAGCCTTATCTTTGGCCTTCTGCTCCGCCTCGATTTCCTCGGCATCCATGATGTTTAGGCACGGGAAGAACGATATTTTGTAGTACAACATGCCCTTTGCCTCTCGTCCAGGCATAACTAGTTGACCCGACCGCATGACAGGGTCATTGAAGGCGGCATACTCACCAAGCTCGTTCTTCTTGATAAAATCTTCGCCATTAAGACTAATCTCTCCCAGCGTCCTGTCTCTACCGTCATTTTCGGCATCCACAACCTCAAGAACGATCCTCTCGTTAGAGCCGGTAACAGTAGCGTACAAAATTTCGTCCCACGCGGGGTTAAGTTCGCTGTGGATCGTGACACTGCGACATTTACGGTAGTTGTTAATCATGACGCGGACATATGGGTCAACTCTGCCGACTGTCTCGAGGTTACGGAGGTCGTTCGCCTTAATGAAGTGGAATCGGAGTACACCGATGGGACGAACATAACCTTCTCCGCGGGTTAATCCCTTGACAGCGACTGGCTTGAACTGTGCCGAGATACGTGCTCGTCCGGCCGGTGAGAGATTAAACCAGTCATTGCCCTTCGCGTTCGCGGCGATGATGTCCTCAAGTTTGCCTCGGTACGTGGCAATAGTGGCCTGTCCAGAAACGTCGCGCTCATCCTTGATTGTGAAATTTAGGGTTGTACGCTGCCTGTTGGTAACTAGAATCTCGTGGGCTTCATCCCAGATAGGGGAGTTGTTGCGCTTCATGACCTTCGTCGTATGCACATCCTTGCCATCAACAGTGTAAACCGCAAAGGGGTTGAGACCGGCGCTGGCCATTCCTTTCTTTGCTGCTAGCTCTAAGTCCTTGGCCTGGTGAAGAGTGAAGCGGACGATACCGGTATTGAGCTCGGGCGGTGGCTCTACTGTGCCGTCCTCAAGGGTCTTGTTGACCAAGATCGGGAAGTAACGGACATCGAAGATGACTTCACCGCGTTCTTTGCCGTTATAGAGAACCTTGCCGACAATATTCTGTTTCTCGGGCTGTGTCTCAAGTGACTCCAGTGGGAATGTAATAACACCCATTGATCTGTCCTTGCGAACGTCGTTATAATCCAGAATTTCCATGGTCAGAGCGTCGGTAAGAGATTTCACGAGCAGGACTTTGGTCTCGTTCCATCTCGGGTTCGAATTGTCGCGCTTGACTGAGGTGCGGGCAATTTCCTCTCCATTGTTGAAAGACATGGTGATGTACGGGTCGATAGTGTTAGCAATCATTTCACCACCTTTGAATCCTCGACCGCCGTATACTGCGACAACAATGACACCTTCCGCAGCGTCGGCGGGCGCACCTTCGAGCAACTGCTGGATATTGAGCGTGAACGTGTTAGGGTCGTACAACATCGGTCCTATGGTGTCGTTGACCATGGACTTGATGAAGCTCTCTAGACCGGGTAGGAGGTTGACATCGAAGCCAAAGGTCTCGCCGCCGATCGGTTTGAGTACGAAATCAAAATATGGAGCACCCAGAAACGAAAGTCCAACAGTCTGGACATGAGGGAAGGAGGTGATAAGTTTGAGCTTGACCTGCATCAAACCCCTGAAAGCCATATCCTGGACAAGAATGGGCATGCCAGCGGATACGACTCCTTTACCTAGACGAACCTGAAGCTCAACCAGGGGGTTAATCTTGTTCTTAAGCTGACGGGAGGTCAGATCTTCCGTATCGTTGGGAATGAACGAAAAGCCCCAGTCCATGACGATTATATCTTCATCAGTCTTCGGGTACGTGCGGACGAGCTCAATCCGAGGAGGCTTAGTGCCCACGGTAAAGCGCTTGAGTCTGATCTGGTCAGTATTTTCCGTTGAAATCCTGAATACACGGACAGAACACATACTCAAGTCTATCAATTGGAGGAGGAACCTGGACGTCGGCTAGCACCTGGTTCGTGGTTTCGATAACAGTTGCGTTCAATGTCGGGAGATAGATGGCCCAGAACTTGATGAGGAAGGAATTGAGCCATTCCATGGTTTCCGCATCGGTTTCAAGTTTGACAAGCGCAGACTCACGGGTCAGGTCATCGCGGACTCTTTGGCGCACACGGCGGATCGACGTGCGGTAGTAGGTCGAGGCAAAGGCCATGACGATGACGATCCATACAAGGCCACCACCAAGACGGGCGATCAGCCATGATACAAAGGAAGTGACAAAAATAACAGCCGCGTTATGGTACCAGTCACCAAAGAACTTGTCATTGAGATAGCGTTCGAGAAAAGTGACGCGATCGCGCATGTCCTCATCGGTGTACTCGTCGGCCAATTCATCGATCCAACCACCGATGCCACTTTTGAACTGTTTTTTTGCCTTCGCGAGAACCTTTTCGTCGGAGACATCCTTTGGGGGTTCAGGCTCGCGGTGCATATCCCAGCGAGAGTCGACCGGCGGCGCAGAGCGTTCAGACTTACAAAATAAATTAGCCGAATGCACAACCAAGTATCGACCCCACACGTAAATGGTACCTTCACATGGCCCAGTGTTGCAACATCCATGGCTTTACCGGCGACCTAGATCGTCATTTGTTAATTGATTTGGACGGGGTCAAAAAACCAATTACAGAAGCGCACATTGCCAACCATGCCGACGGCGCCAGTCGCTGCGCCAGTCGCAGCACCGACAGTGCCAGTGACGGCACTTGTAGCCGATCGCATAACGCCGAACTTTGACTTTGATTTGCCGTTAGCATTACCGTTACCGTTGGTAGTCATGGTTCAGAGAAGCCGTAGCTGGTGAACAAGGACGGGCTGGATAGTAAGGGCGATGCACGGTCCGGAGAGAAGGAGGGCGATCGAGGAATGCATCGGAGGGCGGTGATGTAACCATCAACGGCATCATCGGGGTTAGGGCCTGACTAGGGTACGGCAAAGAAGTGCGGCAACCCCGCGTACCCGCGATTGCCTATTTCAGCCAGCGTGCGGCGTTCGGTGCAGGTGCAGTGACCTCCCAGCCACTTTTCGTGGCTGTGACCATTTGGCTGAGGTGACAGTGACAACGTCTCGACGATCCCTTGATATGTATGGTACCGTGCAAAAATTGCCCGAGGACGCATTTACAAAATATGTGCTGTTGAGCACAGGAAAGAAAAGTGTTGGACAGTTGTGTCTAACTGCGGTTCTTCGATTTGCAGGAGCCAATTAGAAGAAAATGGGCATTCTTATCCTTAATCATCATCGATAGAGCTAGTTATAGGCAGTAGTTTTAGCATACGCAAATCAAACTCTGAAACCATCGTAGGTATAGTTAATTCTCACTCTTCCCCTGCGTCTCCTCGCAGAGTGAATGAATGCCTTCCACTTTTATTCCACTTCCACCGCATTGTGCCGCGTGATTGGTGCACGGCGCAAGCAAAAAGCCACACACCAAACAGTGCATGCAATGCAACTCAAAAGGCTAGCTCAACACCATTTTTGTGAGAGAAACACGATAACTTAACAAAACTCCCGTTTCCCATGGACTTCCAGAACATGACGGGGTCGACTGCGACTGTGGATCATTCTATCATTCCAATTCAACTATTCTAGCTTGCCCCCCCCCCCGCCCCCGCCCCCGGGAGAGCCCTATCTGATCCCCGCACCCGGTCAGAAGGCTTTTGACAGGATATGTACGATCTGCCCCTCTCGTACTACCTTGGACTGTCAGATCTTTTCCATCGTACCTTAATGAGATTGATATGTAACTACAGAAACTCTACTTCAGCTAATCATATATTTTTTTCAGTCTATTTTATGTTTCATTTGTCCCTCTCTGACATCTCATCGGGTTAGGTCGTGGCACGTGACTAACCTGGGCTAGGGTTGCGATTGCAGATAATTTATCGACCTCGACTGTCCAGCTCCATATCCGCCTGTTGTTCACCATATCAACGAAGTGTAAAGTAATAAATATAATACATGATGGGCGGTTTAACACTTCATCTCCCACAATTTCCTCACAGCTCCGTTCACATTGGCCTGTATACTTCTGTGAGCAATGCCGCGACGATTCGCAAAGAGCTCTTGGCAGGCAACACTCGTTATTCGTATGCGTTCGTCGACCCGCGGGGTGTGCTTTCGCTTGCTCACGTTCTCGCTGCCGTCTATCGGGCATTGACGGATATGCAAGCTGGTACATTACGAACAAAGACCCTGAGTTCGGAAATCGTTTTTGCGTTTGGGGGCACGATGAATATTGCAGAGACATTGAGACGGTTCGGCATAAACGACAACAGTGACAGTCTGCTTGTTGTCAAAGTCGACACGGATCAGATGGAGAGAACCAATTCCGTATGGAACGAGTTGGAAGGAATTATTCAGGGAACAAGTATTCCAGTTACCGATGAGAATATTGAAAAGTTGACGGATATAGAGACTATCAGAAAGGTAGGGTTTTTTTACCATCAAACTGACGCTTTCTGCGATGGCTAACCTCATATAGAACTACAAAATTCAACAGGGTATATCGCTGGCGAACAGGAGTGAAGTTACTAAAATAGTAACTGGTGCGATTGCATTGCGGGGCTATCTATAGACTTAACCTCAGGTCTAGAGGATGCGTGTACGATAGAATTGGCAATATGTGATGGTGAGCGTCAAAGCTGCAGCGTTTACTTTCTGGCACTGCGCTAGCCCTTTATGTGCTATCCGCACCACTTATTCACAAAAATTCGGTCGCGTATATTTTATCCAAACGCTTCAGTTGTCACTCGAGAGCATATAACTTCTTGCCCATCCAACTCGTGGCGGAATTCCCTTGTTCCAGTATAAACTCCTCACAGATGATCTTTTATGAAATTTATTCTCACCTGTTGACCAGTTTTTTTGGTGCAGCTCGCATTTATACTCTGTAAGAAGCTACCTATCCAAACCCGTGGTGGTGATAGTCCGTGAAGACCTCAACTGCTGCACGTCCTTAGTTATTCCCAAGGCGGAATGGTCGCACGAGCCCCATGAGCTTTGCCTTCCCAGTACTTTTCCCAAGCCGCAATTTTTGTGTAAATTTTGCTAACGACGGGAAATTGCAAAAATAATTGATGTAGTTCTTTGATTAGATAACCAATTATGCAAGGTAAGAAAATTTACAGATCAAGTTGTGTCCATACTTTTTCCATATACTTCACACGCGGCAATGCCCAAGTCTATGAAAATAGATTGCGAGAACTAGCACCTCCACAGTGAGTTCTCGTCGGCGAGCATTGCAAGATTATTTCGTCTTTTGCGACGTGCAGCTTACACTGCACGACCGATGTGTTTGAGGCGGGCATTGCATTGAAAATCGATGTTCGTTATAGAAGATTCGGGACATTTTTTTCTCTAAATTGCTCATGTACTTACTTTTTGGCATGCGTGGAAAGTCCGAATGGTAGCGGCTAACAAAGTTATCCTTAGATGAAAGCTGTCGCGCTGGTATCCGGTGGAAAAGACTCTTGCTACAATATCCTCCACTGTGTCAAAAATGGGCACGAGGTGGTAGCAATGGCAAATTTACATCCTCCCCTTCCACAGGCGATAGGTAGTGACGAAAATGACGTGATTCACGAAATGGACAGCTTTATGTACCAAACAGTTGGCCATTCCGTGCTCAGTCTCTACTCTGATTGTTTTGGGATCCCCATGTATCGTGCCCCAATTACAGGAACTTCGGTCACTACAAAACTGGACTACCACACCACTGTTGCCGATGAGACCGAGGACTTGTACAGTCTTTTGCAAACCGTCTTGGTTATGCAACCGGAAATTGAGGCAGTTTCCGTCGGCGCGATATTGTCTACATACCAGCGGAGTCGAGTCGAGAACGTGTGCTCGCGACTTGGATTGACTGTCCTGGCGTATCTCTGGCAGCGTGATCAAGCAGCCTTGTTCGACGAGATGATTCAAGGTGGCGTCAATGCGATCGTTATCAAAGTTGCAGGTGCAGGTTTAACCGCTGAACAACATCTCGGCAAATCACTGCAACAATTGCGCAATCAGCTTTTTAAGCTTAATCAGATGTACGGAAGTCATATATGTGGCGAAGGTGGCGAGTATGAGACGCTAGTGCTTGACTGTCCTGTTTTCGTTAAGAAGCTGGTTGTGGATGACACCCAAGTCGTAAAAGATGATAGTGGTGACGTTGCGTATTTGAAGATTAGAGCGCATACCCAAGTCAAACGTGCAGTTGCCGACGATTGGATAGACAGGGTTCAAGTTCCGCCCCTTCTAAGCGAGCCGTTCCAGACCATATTTGATGACTTGATAGGCAAAGACTTTAGCGAAAACGAGCCGGATAAAGCTGTGATCTCTGCTAGTGTACCAGAAATATCGATTGGAATCTCTCCAACCATCATCTCAGTCGCCAACATCACTGCGCCTAACAGTTTGGATATATCTGACGAGATAGCATCCCTATTTGGGCAGCTTTCAAATATCATGTCAACCTTCAAAATCACAGATCCATACTCGATAGCATCCATTACATTGCACCTTTCCGACATGCGAAGTTACGCGGCAGCCAATGAATCTTACAAGGGATTCTTTGCAGATCCTATCACGAAACCGAATCCACCGGCCAGGGCCTGTATCTCCACACTGCTCCCGTCATCTTGCCGTGCATCATTGTCCGCCATAATTACTCGGAACGCCGAGACCCGATCCGGATTGCACGTGCAGGGACGCAGTTATTGGGCACCTGCCAACATTGGACCATATGCACAAGCATGTACGGTTCAGGAATGCGTATACCTAGCTGGCCAGGTTCCCTTAATTCCGGCCAAAATGGTTTTATACAAAAGTGAAGGAATAGTAGGACAAGCGGTACTTGCTATGCAAAACCTTGTAAGAGTAATGGATTCCGTGGTTGGTGGTCAGTCTGACCTTGAAGCTGGGAAATTTTATTACTTGATAACATACGCCACCTCATTGACAGCTGCCCGGGCCGCAATTGGTGTTGCGATACAGCAGGATCTTGAGTGTGGCATTTTTGCGGTTGGGGTGGTTGCGTTACCCGTGGGTGCGTCGGTGGAATATTGCGGTGTCGGCGTTAACACGCGTTATGTTAGCAATGTTGAAGAAGAGGACGAGCTGACGGTGAGGTGTGTCAGGAAAGGCATGATCGACCTTGTTGAGTATGGCAAAGTCTCCTACGCTTGTTGGTGTTGCGATGATATTGTCTCGGAATTATCAACATATCTCGAGACGAAGACTGAGGCCTTGCTATCGGTGAATATTTATATTTCTTCTAACGTCTCCAACGCTCAAGATGTCGGTCTGAGACTCAAATCCATACTAGGCATAGACGTGGGTGTGGAGATTGTGCATGTCAAATTTGTTGTAGATAGAGATTGCATCCTTCGGAATTACGGAGTTTTGGTTAAAGGGTACTTGACTTAATACTTTGGATCTGCATATATGAGGATCGTGTTGTAATCTAGCATGCGTTGTATATAGAAAACAATTACAGAATTCCATCTCCGGAATCAAAGATGGTCTGCTTGTTGCCGCTTTGATGTCGAATGGAACCATTTCCCTCTTTGCGACGGACCATCCTAATGACATCCCTCCTCCTGCGCTTCGCCTTGCGCATCCATTCACCTCTCTTCTCATAAAATTCTTTTTCCCAATCAGACCTGCTTAGAGTCGGTTGCATAGGCCCTCGGCTAAACTGCGTTTGTGCGTCCAAGAACGCAGAATCTGTATGCGGGAACAGTAGGGGCACGTTCGTCTGAGTTCTCGTCGTTGTCGTCGAGAGCCGGACAGGTGGCGGTCTTGATCGCACTCCGGCGCCGGCACCTTCTTCTTCTTTACCACCTACAATATGTGGCTGTTTCAATGACGATGATGACCGCTTTTCTGTCTGCTCTATGTAGCTATTGGCCTCCTCATGTTCGTCCTCCGCGCCCTCGGCTTTTTGGTCCGACCCTTCACTGTCGTAATCAGACCCGTCTGAATTTTGCAGCAATGAAAAAGAACCTGTAGATTCATCGGGATTGAAAAGGGAGCGAAGTCGTTCTGTAACAACGTTCTTCTTCGTTGGACCAGTTACATCTGCAGAATCGTTTGTTGGAGTGTCATTCATTGGTGCGACCGTCTGGACCTGGTCCTCAGCTGCATGTTCCATAGATTTTTGCTCAGGTTCAGAGTCAGATGACGAAGACTTGCCATCCGATTCTATGTCAGAGTCACCTGGGTCGTTATCGTCTGCACTCAAACTATCTGAATCATAGACCTTGTCGGTTTGATTGTCACCGTAATCTCCCACAATAGTCGTGGCGTGGTCTTCGCTGCCAATATCTAGTGCTGCGTCGCCATTCGGTTCAGACATATTCGTCTGCGTCTCTGATCTAACAATGTCGAAAATAGCGTCGTCGTCGTCGTCTTCGTCAGTAGTGTTCTCATCGTCTTCAGGTCTAGTCTGGTTCTTCCTTGGAAGACTATCGCTTCTATCGTTAGCTTTTATGGGCACTATACGAGAAACCAATATATCTTACGTCTCTTGTTGGTCCTGACCAAAGATGTCTTGAAATATCTTCAGATTTTTCTCGTTCTCTAAGCGTTGTATCTTGGCCTCCGCCGACTCCTTCGCTGGCCCAGGGTTCAACGGAACTATCTCGATCTCATCGTTGTCCATCAGCGACTCCGTCAGGTCATCGTCGGGTTCCACATTAGACATCGCGAAATCGTCATTACTGACGATAGTTTTCTTGACAAATTCAACAACATCGCCATTCCCATTAACCCATTGCCCAAGAGCAGCTTCATCACCTTCATGACGTTCGTCATCAACAAACTTCCAGATGAGGTCATTGGCATTACCACCTCGTGCCCGACCCCATAGCTTCTGCTTTTTGCATTTTACAGTCTTCACCTTGTTACCAATCTTAACCCTGAAGGTCGGCGGGCCTTGTCTGACGTCTCGCTCGCTCTCTCGCAATCGTCCTCGCAAGCACCTACCAAATTCATAATGGCCCTTTCGAACATGATACAAGTGTCGCTGCAATGTGCGCTGTTCTCTTAGTGCCAACGCACGTTTCTTGTACAGTTGCGCTTCATTATCGAGTTCTCTTTCTTCTTCGGTTTGCATTGGTGTTGTTTTTATATGGAAATCTGGAGTGCTAGATTCCTGGATATTGATAACAGCTCCCTTAAATTTGACGCCATTGAGTGATTTTCGTAATGCACTGTATTGCTGTTTCGTTAATGACAGAGTGATGAATGCGAATGAAGTGTCTAATGCTGGCTTCTTGTGAATCGAGAATTTGGAGAGTGGAGTACCAAATATTGACAGCCGACTAACAAGGTCTGATGGATCCTTGGCAAGCGTTCGTGACAAAGGCGAAATATGCAGCCGAACCGGTCTCGCTTCATCAGACGATACCGGCAACGACATTCTAGTTCTGGCCGCAGTTGTGGGCACAAGAAGATCAGAATTTTTGGATTCCACTCTAAAGAAGTGAAGGTATTTTTTTTGGTTTGACGAACGATTCGATTGATTCCTCCCAACGCCGCAAAAAAAAAAATTGAGCCCCACGAACATAATCTTTCTCTGCACAAAAAAAAAAAATCGGCAATTTCACTTTTGCACAAAATATATTTACTAAGCAGAATGGTAGCACCGCCTGTTTTATTTAGTGGACACTTGGACTTTCGGATGCGACTTGTGCTGGCCACATTGTCCGGCCGAGCCATCAAAATCGACCGCATCCGATCCGATGATATGGAGCCAGGTTTAAAGGGTAGGTTGGATATTGTGCCATTTGGCTTTTGCGTGTCTCACAAATAGCGGGGATTAGATTATGAGGTGTCTTTTTTGAGACTACTGGAAGCTATAACGAACGGTAGCGTAATTGAAATCTCGTACACAGGTTTGTGCAGCTGCAATATGTAACGGTAGATACCGGGGCTCATCTATCACAGGTACGACTGTCGTTTATAAACCAGGGTTGATAGTAAATGGTACGATAACGCACAACTGCCCTCTGTCGCGAGCAGTTGGGTACTTTCTCGAGCCGATTCTCCTCCTTGCTCCATTCGGCAAAGCAGCATTGTCACTGACTCTACAAGGTGTTACGTCGAACGGCGTGGACCTTGGCGTTGATACAATTCGGACAGCACTATTCCCTATTTACAACAAATTTGGTATCATGCGCCAAGAATTACGAGTGATAAAACGAGGGGCACCACCACTTGGTGGTGGGGAAGTGAATGTGTTTTTACCGCACATTGTGCTGCAACCGACCACGCTCCACGCTGCCGTTAAGAGCCCTGCAATAGCGAAGATACGCGGCGTGGCGTATTCCACTCGTGTCAGTCCCGCGAGTGTAAATCGAATTATTGACGCTGCAAGAGGAGTCCTACGGATAACTGGCTGTGAAACATTCATATATAGCGACGTTGCGAGAGGCGAAGAGTCGGGAAAGAGCCCGGGATTCGGTGTATCGCTTGTTGCAGAGTCACGGTCGGGATGGTGTTATACCGCAGAGTCTGTCGGTGGGGCAGGTGAAACGCCGGAGGATGTTGGTGAAAGAGCGGCGCGAGCTTTGTTGCACGAGGTATCTCTGGGGGGCATGGTTTGTCGAAGCCAAGTTAAATCTTTGATTATCCTTATGGTCATCGGGAAGGAAGATGTCGGTAGAGTACTACTAGGAAGAGATGTGATTGATGAGGGGCTTGTTCGATTACTACGAGATATAAAAACAATGTGGGGAACAGAAGTCAGGTTAAAAGAGCAGGAAAGGCTGGAAGACGAAGACGAACAAGCCGAAGGATCCGAAGAATACGTTGTGAGCATCAAAGGGGTAGGATTCGTAAACGCAAGTAAAAAGATTGCATAATCAGCCGCTTGGCTATTATAATGATAAATAAATTGTCTAATATACAAATGGCATGTCAACTTGGTTTCGTATAAGCTCCGTTGATTTTCATCGCAAAGTCCCGTTCCGTTTCTTCTCTAATGCTGTTTTGTACGGTGGAGCTGTTGGCTTTTGAACTGGCTCTAAACTGATAGCGCCAACGCCAGTCTCAAGCTGATATGTCGCGTCAGCATCGTAATCAGATAAATCTCCGCATGCGATAAAGGGGGCGATGACTCTTTCGCTCGCCACATATTCCGCAGTAGTAGACTCGAGACCTAATGGAAACGCCATATTAGCGAGTGTCAGCGATTCTGGGAGCCAGCCAGGTCGTGGCTTATATCCTTCGCAAACAACGAATGATTCTAATGACGATGCCCGCGAGCTTCGTGGCTTTGCGCAGGTGACTTTGTCGAACAGAAGGGATAGTTGTGAATATAACAAATCAACATCCCTGCCTCTAAATATTTTTGCGACAAATTTGCCGCCAGGTCGGAGAAGGTTTGTTGCTAGGGTGAGTGCTGATAGCAGTAGTTGGCCCTGGATGTATTCGTCCAAATCATGCAGGCCCGTGACATCAGGTGCGCCGTCTGAAATAGCTGTTAGCATTCTCCGGAATGGAACAAGTCTTTTTGGACAGACCTGAGCAAACGAGGTCCGCTGGTTCGCCTCCAAATAATTTTAAGATATTTGTTAAAGTAGAAGGGTGAGTGATGTCCGCTTGCAGAGTAATAACACCCGGCAGTGGTGCAATGGGTTGTAAGTCCACCGATACAACCGTAGCTGACCCTTCGGGCAATGAACGAGAAAGTACTTGGCTCCATGATCCTGGTGCCGCGCAAAGATCGACGACTCGTGACACTCCTTCAAAGAGGTGAAACTCTGAATCAAGTTGTAGCAGTTTGAATGCCGATCGTGCTCGCCATCCTTGCTCCTTAGCTTTGCGGTAGTAAAGGTCGCGTTTGTCTTTGCTACACTTGCCCATTTTGTGTTATCTAAAGTTGACTAGCAAGAGCGTTTCGTAAACTACTTGGCAATTAGCTACACCAAACTTTTTTTGTCCCGGTTCAAAGTCCGTGCGGCTCAGCCGAAGTTCACAGACAATGCAACCACAGTTAGGCGAGGAAGTAGCAGAGATGGCTCGATATATAAAATGATTCAATAATGTACGCAATTGTAATGAAAAGCAATGGATTACGCCTTTAGATACAAGTCCTGGACCGCCTCACTGTGTTTCCTTCTATTCATGTCTTGCTGAACACTTTCCAAGACCTTTTTGGTCATTCGCAGCGTTTCTTCATTATGGATCGACTCTCCAGCCTTGCTCTTCTTCTTTGTCTTCTTGTCATTTGCCTCTTCTCCATTTTTCCGTTTCTTCTTACTAGACGCTGATTTCAATGAATGTGTTAGGCCTTCGTTTATCAGTCGCTCCAATCTAGCCTTATTAGCCTCAACATCCGTCTTTGTCGTAGGGTTAATTGTGACGATATTTGCTTTGCTATACGTTGACCCACACTCGAGGCAGTTGTCTGTATCAATCTCCCTAAATGCGCTCTCTGCAAACACATGTCCACATTCAGGTAGATATTGGAATTTGGATCCACCAGCCTTCAATTCTTTTCCCGTTACAGGACATATCCATTTGCCAGTGTTCTCATCCTTAGCTATTTTCAACTCAACAATGTCCTTCACGCTCTTAATATGTGGCACAATCGCCTCGCCATCACCGAAATTCTCGGGCGATATCAGCCACTCCAGTATCGAATCCTTATTGTATAGGTGCCCCAGATAGTCGCTGACTACTGGCAATTCTAGTTGTCGTTTGCTTAGAGGACATGTATTCCAGATGAAAGTCGCGTTTAACAGGTTTTGCTCGAACAGCTCTGAAGAAGTTCGCTCGGATTTAGACGATTTGACCAGTTCACGGCGAGTAGGGATTGAACCGCCATCGTTCTAGGGATTGAATTAGCACAAACAAATACGTATAAATTTCATTTGGTACTTACTCCCATGTTTGATATATACCGGAGATCAAGTCGATGATATTGTGTTCGAGTGAAGGCACAAGTCATCAGTCAAGCCTGCGCCTTAGTAAGAACTTTAATGATTGAACTCGCCACAAAACCAGAGTTCAAAGTTTAAGTTAATATCAGTAGTTAACGATGCGTAGCCTTGAATATTTTAGTCATCACCTATTTCCCTGGATTTTTATTCTAGAATCAACTTCATAATTCGAGATACTTTCAGTGAGGTTAAGTAACTACTTTGTGGTCCATATTTCTGGGACACTATATTTTATCCATTTCAAAGATCGTGAGTTGAGTGATACATAATGGCAAACTACTTGGCATCGATTTTCGGAACAGAGCAAGATAAGGTGAACTGGTAAGTGATCTGCGCTAAGTACCGGAAGAATTCATGCTAATTTATCATAGTTCCTTCTATTACAAGATTGGAGCGTGCAGACATGGCGACAGATGTTCTCGAAAACATGTTAAACCGTCGTATTCGCAAACGATGATGTGCCCGAACATGTATCAGAATCCAGCATATCAGCAAGGCAATAAGTTGAACGAATCACAAATGCAAAATCACTTTGATGCTTTTTACGAAGATTTTTTCTGCGAAGCGGCAAAGTTTGGCGAAGTGGAGGAAGTCGTTGTCTGTGAGAATAATAATGATCGTAAGTTACACATTTTCTTGCAACTCTGGATTTTGTTGCTGACAATATATTTAGATTTGATCGGCAATGTATACTGCAGATTTAAATACGAAGAAGATGCTCAGAAGGCCTGCGATAACTTCAATTCAAGATGGTATGCTGGCAGACCGATATATGCTGAGCTAAGTCCGGTCACGGATTTCCGGGAAGCCTGTTGTCGGCAGCACGAAACCAAGGAGTGTATGCGTGGCGGGTTTTGCAATTTCATACATTCAAAGAGGCCTTCGACAGATTTGAAGAAAGATCTCGAATTAGGTATGTGTAACTTGGACCTTTGTGCTGTGCTTCGAATTTGTGCTAACTTACTATCTTGTAGCTCAGCTGAAGCAATTACAGATCAGAGGACGAGACGCACGATCCGTCTCGCGATCACCGTCTCCAGAACCAAAACGCCGATTTTACTAGAAATAATATTCGAGATGGATTAGTTGTGGTAATATACATTAAAAGTATATTCCGCTCGCATGGAGGTGGTGATATTCCGGCTACGGTAAAACTTGTATGATATGAGGGTTCCATAAAATGATGTGTATATTATAAGCCATTTATGAATACAAGCCGATTTCCCTTGATAAAAGTCTATGTACAACATTGTTTATCCACGTTCCACCCAATTTTCGTTTCGTCTAGACTGTGGACTTTCGTCGGCGCCATAAATCAAATATTCCTTATACTTGTCAATGTAGAGATTGCCATCATATGCGCCGTATTTGTATCCCTTGAAGTGGTTCTCGACTGTAGGTAGCAATTGCGATACATAGGCGCCAAGCTGTACAATTGTTGGCACTCGTTTTGCAAATGCAAGACAAACTATTGCAAGTACTCACCTTGGTAGTAGCCAATCCCTCCGGCACCACATATGTCCGCACTTTGTGATAATCTATTATATATTGCCCATGCTTCGTGTGCCGACCCATATTCGCCGAACCGGTGCCTTTGTAAAAGTCCTTGTTTCCATCCTTCGTAGTAAGCCGGTTTCTTCGCCCTTGAGGTGACTTTTTTAATTCGGGGATTAACCGATCCTTGAAAAATCGCAAGCAGTTCACGTTTGACGGCCTCATCGTTCCTTGTAGCAAAATAAGGATTCGTTTATGAGACCCAATAATTTATTTGTTCTTGCCAAATGAGTGCCCGTCAAGTTTTGTGCCAATTATAATGGAATTTAGGCATAAATGCACCTCGGTAATAGTAACTTGCTAGAATCTTCTCTTCTTGAACCCAAACCGACTCCTGGTTCAAGTTTTAATCTGTCCCGTTCAGGCAAAAAAGATTCCCAGTGTCGCGCGACAATCAAGTTTCTCTCCATTTCTCATTTTTATTACCAACTCGCTAGTCACACCCAGATCGAAGTCATTTACAAATACCAGACTAGTTCTTCACCAAATATTTAAAAATTCTTTGTTGAATAGTTCAAGATGAGTGAATCGGATTGGGACTCAGTTACGTACATTGGTGCGAAGGCCAACTCTCGCCACACCAGCGCTGCGAGGTCGAATTCAGAAATTAACGCCGCTCGACGGTCCGGCGGAGTTGTTTCCACTGACAAGAAATACGGTGCGGGATCAAACAAAACTAGCGGCGCGGATGGCCAGCGATTAGCAAAAGTGGACAGGGAGAATGAAGTGGCACCACCGCAAAAGATCGACTTGAGTGTCGGCAAGGCGATTTCGAAGGCGCGGGCTGACAAGGGCCTTACACAGAAAGATCTGGCAGTTAAGGTCAATGAGAAGTCGAACATTATTAATGACTATGAGATGGGGAGGGCTGTGCCTAATCAGCAACTTCTTGGAAAGCTGGAACGTGCGCTTGGAATAAAATTACGGGGCAAAGACATAGGTGCTCCCTTGGGCGGCCCGAAGAAGAAGTGAGAGAACGCATTGCTAGATTAGATATTCCAACAAAAGGTCATTTACGGAGCAAAGAGTCAGGATGTTCATGGCAAGCCCGGGAAAGATTCGCTTTCGACAATACGGTCAGGCGTTGTGTATATTGGGGTCAAATTGTTTAGTTGCTAATTCATGGCTTGGCATAACGTGTTATTGTTTGGGAGATTATTCTTGGACTTGTACAGTGCCCGAATAGATTAGACAGCATAGTAGTTAAACCGTATTATTATTTCAGATGTACCAAAAAGTTCTATCGTAGTATCGTACAGTCCTAAATCTACTACCGGGGTGCATGCATTTAACAAAAGAGACAAACTTTGCCACTCGCTGTCCCACCAACAATCCAATTCTAGAAGACTATCGTTAGCAGTTACACAAGTTAGAATGTAAAAGTTGACTAGTCCTACCTTTGTGGGATGGAACTGACAGGCAGCAGGTACAGCTGAAACAAGGTCTGCGTCTCCTAATCGAGCGAGCTGGATACCATCCGCTGTATAGACGTCCATGAATCGGTTCATATTCCCAATCACAAATTTCTGGACCTGATCCAGCGGGCTTTGCTGCCAGTGGGCTCGCAGGATTGTTACCCATCTAAGCCAGTTTAGCTAATGAGACGAAAATGAATCACATAATAAGATAAGTATACCTTCCAGTTTGGCAGTTATGTCTGATTGTCCTAGACGGCTTCAGTTCTTCGGGTCCGTGGAATGACTCTGGCCAAGTGGCCGATTCCTTGAGGTTAAAAATGTTGATCGTGTCGTCATACCCATTGCAAACGATGCCACCATCAGAGTTCCAGGAGGTGCAACTTATACTTAATCTGCTCTCATATGTTGATAAGCATTTCGCTTGTAGTTCATGGCTCCTAGTATTTTTGATTTTCCTGAAGTCCCATAACTTCATGCTACGGTCTAAAGACGCTGTCGCACACAGATGCGGTGCGCTGGGATGCAAAGAAAAGCCTCCAATTTTCTTCTCGTGTAGTCTATATTTTGTGATATCTTTTGGTGTCCGTAGATCGAGCCGTCCGAGCTGTATGGTTTCTCAGTTAGCGTTTACTCAATAACCGCATGATGAACTTCCTACCTCTCCGTCCAATGTAGAGAAGTACAACAGATTTTGGTCGGCAAAGTGAATTTCACTGACTGCGTCAGGCTCACCACCTTGTGTACCATAGTATATTTCCGAGCTGATCCCGGTTGTAAAATCGACGGATCGTATCGAACCGTCGTAGCTGGAAGTGTAGACCTTTTCCGAGACCGACGGAGCGAAGGTGAAGCTTGAGAGTGTCCTCGCGTGCACTTTGAATAGGTAAAGTTGCGGGTATTCGTCCTCGTCTTCGTGCTTCACTTGGTCGACGTCCCAAACACCAAGATGGCCAATTTTGTCGCCGGCTAGAACTAGTCGCTTGGACACTGACGGGTGAAAGCCAATGTTATAGATACGTTCCGGCGTCTAAACAGGGTCAGTTGATGACATCAAACATGCATATGAAGGGACGCACTATTTTGATATCGTTAGGTTGAAACTTCTCAAAGAGCTCAAGCGCACTCAGATCCTTCCTTAGCTGAACGATATCACCGGCAATTACTCTTTCCTCATTTTGAGTGTCTATATCCTCATCATCAAATGTCCAGAGCTTTGCAAGAGAATCAGAGGAAATATCCTCAAATTTGATATCTCCGCCAACCCTCTGTCGTTCGGCTTTGGCCTTCTCCTGCACCAGAGCATAATCTTCTTCAGCTTTAATTCGCGTCAACTCAGATTCAGCTTGCAGACCGGCCAATCTTGCTGACGTCCGCCGTGGAGCAGGTGATTCTTCCTTTTTGATAGTTCTTGCTTTCTTCGCCGCCGGTCGAGGCTTATGCGCGGCCTGCCGCTTGCTGGATGGCGCCTTAGTACTAACGGGCCCAAGTTCGGCGCTCAGGCCGGCGAGCTCGAGTTCCCGTATGAGTGCTTCATTGCGCTCAATATTTGCGCGTCGTTGACGCTCGTACTCGCTGAGACTGCTGTATGTGTCGGCCATCAATTAGTCCTTGTGTCGTATGTGAAGACGTAAATTTCTCGCAGTATGGCAACGTGTTTGACCATATGCATGATTCAGTCGCATCGCGCACGCGTTTTACCCGGATTTGGATATTCTGATAGTTAACCAATTCAAACATCTATTAACGCAGGTCATTCTGTACTAAATGCCATAGCATATGTAGCTTCTCAGTACCGTGTACGTATTCTGGGCCCCAGCATCTATAACAGAACGTATCATTAGTCTGTCATTTACACATATGGATCGTGTATGAGACAATACATTAGACTGGTTGTATTATGGTTTGGTTACTACAACATATATACAAAGAGATCAACAAGACAAGGCGACAGAAAACATATTTGTTGGGACTCTAAGAGTAAATCGTTCTCCAATATGTACAATTTGCGATTATTTCCAATATATCTGTAATTGCGATGATTGTTGGAAGTTCATGTATTACCCTTGCCTTCTCTATCGCGGCGAAGTTGTTCAACGGCCATTTCAGGCACCGGGGGCATAGGAACATCGCTGAAATCATCAGAACCGGTCGCAGTTGCTGCATAAGCATCTGGAAGAATTGTTAACATCTCACGATGGTCGTATCATACTCGTTATGTCATACATATACTGCCAACAATTCCAGCAATGACGATACCAGTAACAATATTCCTTGTCGTATATCTACTCCGGGCTCTCAGAAGGGCAGGACTCATGCGAGAGGACGCATCTTGATATTTGTTCGTACCCCATCTGGATTTGTTAGTGATCGATCAAATTAGAAGTTGCTGGCCACTCTACCTCAGCTGACTACTCATTATTGCAAAAGTTCACCTCCAAAATTCAGAGGCTGAGGATTTTGAATTGATCAAGACGGTACGATAGGGATGTTGAATACGAAACCTGTGAACGCAGTATCGGCAAACCGCGCTACCGTGGATGGTTAACAAGTAGTTAAGTGCAATGCAAGCGAATATGGAAATGCTGTTACGTTACGTTAACTTGGATTCTACTAGACATATATGCAGGGGTTGAAAACGCAGAAGCGAGGGTTTAGTGTCAGATTGCGACTCTAATAATTAATTAAATTAAAGACGCTGACGATCTGACTGACTAATCAAGTCAATTTTCAAAATCCTTAGTTTATATGAACGGGAATGTCCGCAAAGTCTACGGGATGGCATCCCTTTTGTAAAATTTCTGATACAGGGACGAATTAATCCTGTGGGAACGATTCATTTTTTTTCCGGCAAATCGCGGCAGTGTCACTGTGGTGTAACTGTGTATAGAGTTTAGTAATTATGCAGTCCTAACCCTGAAGTTATTGGATTTCTCTGTCGTGTTGGGAGTCTGACAACCCGGGCGGCGCACATCCAGCTATTTCTCCCCAAATGTCCCGACTTTTTCCCTAACCCAGGTGACACGAAACCCCTTTATATATGCAAATCAGTACCTGGTCGATGTCCACCGTTCGAACTCTATCAGGACCAGTCAGACGCTATTGAGAACAACTTCTTGTTCGTGAAGCCGAACGAAGCTATGCCGTTTCGGTCAGTCCACCGCGCGCGCGCAAAGGGAGATATACGGCAGTTTAGACAGCCAACCGGACGATATGGTGCCGGGCGCGAGACAAGTCTTCATCTCGGAATGTGACCAGCAGACTTCCCTGGCCGAAGAGGATGATCAAGCAAACGTCAGAATCGCAGGCGGAAGTGACAATGCCTGTAGACCTTCACCCGGTGAAGGTTCTCACGTCCCAAAATGGTGGCCGGGTTTTGACGGCGGTTCTGGCGAATTACTATATAGCCAATTATGATCGTAATACTGGGCGGTCGTCGATGCCGGTCGTTGTTTTCACAACGAGGGCCAATCAATTCTGGCTTGCTTCTCTCGTTCTTGCGAACGATAGCGAAGGAGAGGTTCGGCGAGTCTGCCGCTGACAAAATAAAGGGCATCTGGGCTGGCATCTAGGGCATCACCGCACTGGCAGATAGATATCAACCTGAAATTATAGTAAAGCGTCAGCTGATCTTTATTTACATTACTTATTTGCTGCTAGCTAATTTGCAATTGACAAAACTGAACTATAATAATAAATTTGGGCAATTATAGAACGGGATTTGCTACTAGTACGTAACTGGGCATTTCCGTAATTCTAATTAATGTAGAGTAGAGAACGAATACGAGTCAATTCATGGCGCGGTGTCAGATTGAATTACAGTTAAGACAAAAGAAAAGTGCAGTTATCAGATCGGCATTTAATTTACACCTGTCATTTGTCAAAGTCCGATGGGAAACTCCATATGAGTGGCTCGGCTCATCGTGCCTCAAATGGCATAACGCCATGGTATGTATGATATGTATGCATGGCGTACGTATTTTTGCCATACATACTTGATTTTAGAGAATTTTGCCACCAAGTTAGTTGCTTAAAACTAAAACTACCAGGACTAACTAACTGCCTTAACTAATCCTTAGCTGTCGACAGCATCTCCTGTCGCAAGATAAATGTCATGCACAGACGCACTGTAGCCAGCAAACAACCCGGAATGCATATTGTAGGAGCAATATTATTGTGTTGACTGCAATCTCATCAGATTAAACTAGTATTAAATTGGTTAGTGATCCTAAACAGGAATTCTTCCTGACCTAACCCAAAAGGTAGAAATCAAAAACTCCTTAAGGGTTGGGGTTTCCTGAATGGGAAGCTCCTTTACCAAGACAGGAAATTTGCGGCAATACTAGGCCGGGTAAGCTATTCGTAGTCGCACATGTGTCGCGCGCCAAACCTGCGACAAGTGGCGACTTAGTCCCAAATCTCTTCCTGTGTCGACTCGACGACGTGTCGAGTGTCATCGAGGTGTCATCGAATTTGTCAGTTCGGAGAACATTCCGAATCCCTAGTCTACTCCTAACGTGCGGATCCTTTTCTCGCCAGTCAAACGTTCTGCATAGTCACTGTTCACGACGTCTCTGTCCAGTTCAGCCAGGAGCTCTTGTCGGTTCTGCTTGTTGGCTACTGAAAATGTCGTTAAACGGCCCTTCAGCGGCCTCCCTACGACTCGCTTGTTTAGGTCGCCGGGCCGGTCCCCTCCTACTACTACTCGTCCTGGCGTTCACTGCAATTGTATCGGCCACATCAGATTCTTACAACAATACATTGCTGATAGACCGGTCGCCACGTCAGCAATCGTCCAAAACGCTTAAGACGCGTGACGCGACCTCGTCCTCGCCGCCAATATCAGCTTCTAGTAACGGCACGACAATCATACCCTACGCGTTTGATTCGAGTCTTGGCAACAATTTCACCGAGGAATCTTGCCCACAATTTTTTAATTCCTTTCTGGCGTCTGAAAGTTTTATTCAATGCTATCCGTTCTCGTTTTTCCTTCAGGTCAGTACCGCGATCTGCTCTGACTTTTTTTAACCTCTTGCTATTTTTGGCAAATGCCAATCATTTTAAGCTTTTGTCTGAGCTTCTATTGCTTGAGTGCTAACACCACTGCTATTGTTAGACATCTGAATCCTTCTTCCAAATTGTAAAGCAAGGTGCTTTCAAACTTTCTAGTACGATGGACATGATCTGTGCCGTCAACTCCACCCAGTGCGGGACGATTATGAACAGCTACGCGACCCAGCTCCTCGCGTCTTCAAATTGCGCAGCAGATTATCAACTGGAGAATCCCATTGTCACACAGGCGTATAATGCGTTCACGTCTTATGGCATGCTTTACTCAGCAGGCTGCCTCCAGTCCTTGTCAGGGTCTTACTGCTATGTAGACTCGATAACAAACTCGACCAATCCCGGCGACTCGTACCTCTACTACCTCCCACTCGATGTGTCACTTCCCGGAGGGTCCCAACCGAGTTGCTCATCGTGTTCACAGAACATCATGTCAATTTTCCTGAATTATGCCGGAAATGCATCGCTGGCCATTTCGCAGACCTACGTACCGGCCGCGCAACAAATCAATGTCTACTGCGGCCCTAACTTTGCTTCAACTTCCGTCCCGGTCGTGAGAGTGTCGACGACATCTTCAGTTAGTTTCGCGACCGCAACTGCGAACGTGCGTGACGCGGCCATGGTAGCCGGTGGTGCCGCGTCGTTTGCCTACTTGCTAGGGTTATTATAATCCAACGACAACAAAAAGTTACGCTTATCAGGCCACAATATGGCTTGTATACTCCCCCAAAACATAGCCGGCGTTCTTGTTATTTTGTTTTATCATGGCAAAGCGGCGTCAAAAGCGAAGGTTTTATTTAATTTACCGTTCCTTTTTTCTGGCAAATATTCTTATGATTCTTCTTTTTTTTGTACTTAGTTGCATAAGGTTGGTTCGAGATTTTTTTTCTACGATTTTTCTTTTTTGTATTATGTTAGAGATTTTTGTAGATTTTCTTCGGGATAGGTATTTTGGTTTTGGCGTAAGTTAACTGTGCATAAAAATTTAGAAATATAAACTATTATTTCAATCAAACATGGGCGAACATCAAAACCCGAAATTGGGAGTTAGAGTTTACAGGGTCTGGAGGGGTTCGTAATATTATTCCAACACTCCAACACAACTGGTGACCCATACATTTTGCACGCGGAAAACGATACTTCTCTTCGTATTAGCCACCTACCTACAAAAGCTTTATTAAATCTTCGTCCAATACAAAACCGACGGAACGGTACTTGCGCGTGTTTCCTGGCAACCAATACTCCCAAAGTTTGAAAACAAGCGTGGCACTGTTAAAAACTGGGGGAACGCGATGATCAGGCGAACTTCACTAAGGCGGACTCGAGAATTGGTATCTCAGATCAGCAGGCCGTGCTCATCATCATGGTACCCTGCGATGCCATCAAGCAGGAATATCGGATTCCGGACTCTTCCAGGTCACGATAATGATCCCCAGCAGTTTAACCGGAACAGGAATCCTAATAATGGGCCACAGTCGATTCATGTGCCAACTGTCCCTAGCCGAGAGGTGGGTTTTGTTTTCCTGTGTTTTGTGTCGAGTTGATGTGAGCTGCAATGCGAATACCTAATTTTCCTGGGATTAGAAAAATGGAGGGACGATCTATTTCGACATCTTCAGTCGGTAACGTTGCAATCTTGCCGAGGGCCGAGTTACTCACAGAGACTAACCCCCTAGCAGATTATTAAATGAACGCATCATCATGCTATATAGCGACGTATGACTTCTTTTGCACCCCCTGTAAATCGTCTTGTTTTACTCTAACCGACGAGTAGATCAACGACTCGATGGCGGCAGTGATCGTCTCGCAACTCCTTTACCTCGAAGCAATGGACCAGACCAAGCCGATATTCATGTACATCAACTCGTCCGGTGGCGAAATGCACGCAGGTTTTTCCATAATTGACACAATGCAATATATCAAATGTCCAGTCTACACAATCTGTGTTGGTTTCGCGGCCTCGATGGCGTCCCTGATCTTGGTGGCCGGCGAAAAAGGATTCCGGTACGCGTTACCGAATGCGTGGATCATGATTCATCAGCCCAACACTGGCATGCAAGGGAAAGCTTCTGACCTTGCCATCCAGACCAGGCAGATTTTGAGAATGCGTGAGCAGGCGAACAAGTTTTATCAGGACCAGCTCGCGAAACGGTATGAGTTGGACGAAATCGCGGCCATGATCCAGGATGATAATTATTTGGACCCACAAGAGGCTCTACAAATAGGGTTGATCGATGAGGTTATTTCGTCTGCCAAGCAGGTACCAGGAGGGAATGATACTAGCGACAAAAAGGACGATGAAAAGAATATAATCTCACCACCGCCGCCGACTTCGGTGCCGTTTGCACCGACACCCAGCGCACCCCCAGAGTCACCAAATCCTAAGGATTTCAATTCGCTTATACTTGGCAAGTCACCTCTGTCGTCATCCAGCAAGTTTGTCAATGATGGCATAATTCCGCAGTCAAAAAAGGTGTCAATGATGTCGTCATCACCGTCGCTTTCTTTATCGTCACAATCATCCCCCGTCACTGCCCGTAACGAGAAGACGGAAATTGAAGAAAATCAAGGCCCAGGTCTAACATACTTACCACGGAACTGGTGGAGGAAGCTGTTTAAGATCAAGTAGATTCTAATGCATCCGGAAATTCAATGTAAGGAAAATAGAGTGTATATACACCCTAACAATTGCTTTTTTTACCCTTTAAGTGCTTGCCAATAGTATATACATTTAAAACCCTTATGATACAACCAACGCACATGGTTAGTAATCGCTATCATCGTCGTCTGCGCCGCCGCCCTCGTCATCGGCAAAGTCAGACGTCCTCGGCATCCACTGTCTTGGCCGAGTGCGATATCGGTCCGAATCGTCTAAGTATTCATCCTCGGCCCCGTACCCAGCCGCTGCACTACTGTCTCCACCAGTGTAGTCATCGCCGTCGTCCTCATTGCCGATGATATCATCCAACGTCGCGCCAGTCTCAATAGATCTGTCGCCGTCGTCGTCGGCAAACCGCTGATAACATCTATCATAGTCATACTCGTCGAAATCATCGGCGTCGACTTCATCGGCTCCGTCACCTCGGGACTGCGAATCCAAAGACGACGACAAAAAAGCATTGTCTTCATCGCCTAAGTCTTCATCTGGGTAGTCGTTTCGGTAAAAATCCTCAGCGTTCGAGTCTTCGTCCTCGGATGGGACCTCTTCATCCTCGTCGTACTCGTCAAATATTAGGTCCTCAAAGTCGTTGTCGGAATTGTACAGTCTGTCGAGGTGTAAGCAAACATGCCATCATACTTGACGCAGCGTATTAACCGCCATCGCAAATGCGATTGATCGTCATGAAAAATCAAGACAGAAACAATAAAAGTGAGACCTACAATAGTCCGTACTGCCCACCTTCCCATGCGGTGCCGACGAGCTTTTCTCTGTAGTACACGTCATAAACGTAGTCTTCAATTACTGAATCCACAGCAGCATCTTCGGGAGCCTTCAGTATCGTCGCTGGATCAACGGAGACCTTGGATTGTGATTTCAGGGCGGCGGTCTCGAGTTTTTGTTTCAAGCTGTTGTTCTGAGCGGCCATGTGAGAGTCTGCGCCAGTGACATGACGCGTCTTGTGGTCTGGGGAGGCAGTACCCGACGTAGACTGCTGCGACCGCCGTTCCTTGAGAGCGTCGACCATTGTATGGTGATGCGGCCGTTTAAGCGTCGTAGATGGTTTATCGGATTCGTCGGCGTGGTTCAGTTGCAGATAGAGATCCACCATCTTCTGCAGCTCATCTTCATTTGCCGCCGGAATCTGGTAGGATGATGTCGGCGACAGTGATTGTGATGCCGTACTGCTCCGTCTCCGTCGTGAGGTTGCCTGTGAGTGCGGAATTGCTATCTGACGATTAGGTGGGCTCTGATCCAGTACCTTGACCTTCGGTATCTCGTTGTAATGTCGAGATACGGGCACGGATTGTTCGGCCGCTTTAATCGGCACCGGCGACACCTCCTTGCCAGCCTGAGATGTCGATGTTTGAGGTCCTTCTGAGCGTTTTGGGGGAGGTTGTCGTCGCACGCCTTCGTCAGAAGCAACTTCAGCTCGTCGTTTCCTAGTTGGAAAGCGAAACAGCCGGGCCGGGTTCAAAATATTTCGCGCCACTTTCAGGACATTGGAGGCTTCTTTTGTCTCTTCTTCCTGTATGACATTAGATCACGTTGGCATTATCATCACTAATATTTTGATTGCGTACCGGTGGCGGCGGGGATGATGTTTCTAGAAGGGTTATCGCACCAGCATGACGAGGAGTTTCTTCCGTCGACGCTAGTTTAAATACTAATTGACGAAATGTTAGTTTCGAATTAAACGATATTTCAAGTTTGTGATGCCTTACCGTATGAATTCGTGCGGCTGCGTTTGCTCGCAGTGCCTTGGCCGATGACTGACTACAATTAGCTTCGCAGGAGAAATTTCACACAAAACAAAGATAGCCATACGCAGTGCTTGCAATGGATCCTGATTCCGCTTTCGTTTGACCCGCACAGTATGTGGGGGAAGGGGTGGGGAAGTTATTGGGGTAGCCATACTTTGTAACGGTGAAAGTGCTATAATAGGAGATGAGGTAAAACCTTCGAGTCAGGAACGAGGCAAGCGAGATATCGATGCTGGATGTTTAATTATACGTTAAGATAATTTATAGGGAATCGACTTCCAGGGCGGGTGATGCCAGTGTAGAGCGAGGCATAATAATAATTGGTGCATGCGGTCCAGAATGACGCACTCGAGACGGGAACGTGGACCTACGCTGCCCCGGGTAAATCATCGCCATGGTTGGTCTTGCTGGCTGTTTTGCGGTAAGGGTTTCTTTAGGGCAAGCCGCACGCGTCGCGTAATGCGCGTGAATACGCGTCAGGTGAGCCGAATCGTCGATGTTAACTACAGCGTCGACCCCGTGACTGAGTCGGCTCACCTATCCCAAATACAGTATACCCAAACGCCTTAATCGTACATGCATATATACAACCCGTGCCCTTAACCTAGATAAAAATTACACTTTAATCAATAAAGACGATCAAACGGTTTCACTCTTTATGATGACTTTTTCCTTATCGATACTTCCTACTTCGGTCTGACTCGCCGGTGAAATGTATCCTTCGCCGCTTTGAAAATGACCGTATTATTGTCACACTTTATTCTACAGTTACGTAATATGTAATTATTTTGACTAATTCTATAATAGTACTCGCGTAGAAAACGCTTACTTCATGTTTAGGAGTGGAGATCCTGGCATTTCGTGCACCTCAGGCTGCCCGAGCTCAGAACCTAGCATTTCCTGTACCTGAGACGGTCGAGGCGGCTGAGAACCTGTCATTTCGTGTTTTTGAAACTCAGAGCCTAGAAGGTGTGATCCCGCGTTATTTTCAAATTGTGATTGCACCAGTTGGCTTTGAGGTTGTCGAGTGACTGTCACATGTTTATGCAAGCGACTACGGTAACAGAATATTACCATTATAGTGCATAGTAAAAGGAAGGCGACAGCAGTACCAAGCCCGATACCAATTTTGGCACCGATGGAGAGACCTGAGCCATGTAAAGGTGAATTCGAATAAGATGATGAATTGGGAGTTTCGGCCAGTGTACTTGAAGTTGCGTCTTCAGCGGCAGTGGAAGCTGTTCCGAAAGAGGTAGTTGTCGCAAAGTACTGCTAATCCATAAGTCAGTATCGAGTGACAAATTTTAGTAAATCACGGACCGTAGCAGCGGAGGATATCGAAGTGGGTTCAGTCTGTGTACTTGGTGTTGCCTCGTCTGTGGAAGTGGAAGTTACTCCGAAAGAGCTAGTTGTCGCAAAAAGTATTGCTAAATCCATAAGTTAATTCCTAAGTTAGAACCTAGTGACAACTATTAATGAATCACAAACCGTAGCCGAAGAGGATATCGCATCCACGGAATTGAATGACCAATGCTGACCCAGATGGGAGCCGTTGGTATTTGACGACATGAATAACTGTATGCCATCTGCGTGAACATCCAAATTGAGGCTAGATCCATTGCCAACGTTCGTGATGTAATAAGTACCGTCGCCCCAAGCCGAAATATTCCATTGCTGGCTTTCATCTTCATACACACCCGATTCTAGGATCGGCCTCGTGTTGTCCGGATCGATGTCGGCTTCGTCCACATACACACCTAAATTTAGCCAGCTCCCGTTGTCGTTCTGGCGAAAAAAGTAGACGTCAACACGTGGAACAATCTGCCATTTGATAGAAAGAGAAGACTCTGTCGAGGATGGTGGCTCCATATAGATTGATTCTTTGATACTGCCCCAGCTTCATAGGCGCCGGTATATCCGTTTGTCAGGGTATACCATACATTCGTATCAAATGGCAGCATTTTAGCTATCGGCGACCGACTGCAAACTGTTATCAGCTAGTTAAGCATGAAGCTTGTAAATGATCTTGTAATTTCCAATTCTCTGTTGCTTCTATATGTCCCGCGCAGACTTAGCAATATCCTTGAATGAAAGTGCCTTTTTTGTTTACTATCAATACAATTTAGAACTTTATTTAAAAAATATCGTACGCATTGATCTTGCCAAACTTGTTGAGGTCTTTGGTGGAATACTAATTGCCATGCACAAGCATTTCATAGTTATAAGTTATAAGTTATCTGAAAATTCCACATTTAATTTCTATAGCTCCAGTTCACGCGAGTAATGTCTAAATAGAACTTCATTATTACACAGCTGAAATTCGTTTCAGATAAAAGTTGCGTACGCTAATTGATTTCAGAACCGTAGATTTACTCTACACCTTTCCTATATAAGTTTTATTTATCACGTGATACAGACTGACACTAAAACTTTTAAGGAAATATGGCACAAGACCCATAATGCTAACGATCGTCTTAATGTTGTGCTTCTCCCGGATTATAATCGTCCCTCGGGTATGATCAAGTTCACTTATAGCACAAGAAGGTTAGGGTTATCCAATTCAGAATACACAATTACTTGTATTGACGTCGGCCAACACGTCATCGCCTGCTGCCCGACTGCAAATATTGCCACAAAAGACATCTACAACTCCTCTGACTCGGTTCTGTCTAGATTATTGTTTTTATCGTCATGCTGCCGTCATGCTGCCGCATGATAAGATAAGTTGATCAGAGTATGGTGTGAGTGATAACGAGCCGCACACTCTATGGCTCGAATTAGCATGGGTGCCGGCTTGCGGCTTATCTCTATCGCACGCGTAATCGAATTGCCGGCTACGGGCTACGTTGTTTGCGGATGGTACACAACAATCAAGCATACTGTTTGCTAATACATCGTCGATACATCCAAAGAACCACCTCAAGTGCTCTCGCTCGAGACCATTGACGTATCATGTGTGAAACTACATTGATAGAAAAGCTGTAAGGGAGGGGCCATTGTCCCGATTGCATTAACAATGAGAATAGGACGCATCATACTCTTACCCCTGCCTTGGCGTGCCGTTTATACTGTACATGATACGAAGCTTGATGGCGCCGCTCGGTTACTCCGATGCCGAAACTTACCTAGCGTCGATTATGCTTCTTTTCTTTGATAACGTTCTTCTGCTTTCGCTGGTCTCTCTGCATAATACATTGCTTCTAGTCGTCCACTAATCCCTGTAATTATTTTCTGTTCCTCGAGCCTTCCAGAATACCACGATGGGATCTGGCTACGACATCAAGGAGGTTGGCGTATCCACCTCAGAGGCCCCGTTAGACGAGAAACGTCCCGCTCAGTCGGAAATGACGACCAGGGGCAAATTGCTTGACGGATGGCACTGGTACCGGCCAGGCATTTCTCGAGAGGAGAAGATTCTTATCTTCAAACTCGACCTGTCTATCTTGTTGTTCGGTTGCCTGTCTACTTTCACCAAGACATTGGACAATCAAGCATTAACCAATGCTTATGTGACGTATGTTATGCTTGCGCGGTTTTCGGGAGTCTTGAATGTCTGTGCTAAAAGGGCGGGCGTGATAGTGGCATGGAGCAGGATATTGGCCTGACCGGTAACGACCTCAATTACCTGACAGCTGTGTACTATTCATCCTATCTCAGCTTTATGATTCCGGCCAGCTTCATGCTGACCCGTCTTCCTATCTCTCGAATTCTTCCTACAATGGAAATCCTTTGGGGCTTCAGTACCTTTGGTTGCGCCTGGGTTCATAACCTGAACCAGCTATACGTCTGTAGGTTCTTCCTCGGCGCGACAGAGACTGTCTCGTTCACCGGTGTCATCTACGTCATTGGATCGTGGTATAAACGTGATGAGCTTGCCACTCGAATGGCACTTTTCCAGATTTCGGCTCCGCTTGGAAGCATGATATCAGGTTATTTGCAGACAGCTGCCTACAACCATTTGAATGGTCGGTATGGCATTCAAGGTTGGCGTTGGTTATTCATTATTTGCTTTTGCATTACGTTTCCATGCGCAGTTATTGGCTACGTTTGCTTCCCGAACCAGCCAAACAATACAAAGCCTTCATGGTGGCTCAAGCAGAGTGAGATCGACCTGGCTACGAAACGGTTAGAAGAGGAAGGAATTATGAAGTTAGAGAAGAAAATCAACTGGCGAGGATTGACGCGAGTTCTCAAGTCATGGCCATGGTATTGTTTCGTGTTCGCGTGGTGTTTGTATGACCAGAATCAATTCTGGGGAACTACTCCATTCTCGTTGTACTTGAAGGCAAGCCCCCGGCATTACTCAGTCTCCCAGATCAACAACTATCCGACTGTCGGTAAAGCAATTGCGATTGTATTAACTGTCGTTGGAAGTTACTATTCTGATAAGACAGGCGATCGATTCGGCCCTACTCTACTTGGCGCAATATTGGTCGCCTCGGGAAGTATTGTCTTGGTTGTGTGGAACGTTCCCGAAGGGGCCCGGTTCTATGCGTTTTTCATCGATGGTGCAGAAACTGCAATGAGTAGTTTCCTAATGAGTTGGGCATCCGATGTGGTCAAGCATGATAGTGAAGCCCGATCAATTATTACTGCCAGTATGAATTGCATCGGTCAAGTTTTTCTAGCATGGGTTCCGATCTTTACGTTCAACGTCTCCAAGGCACCTAGATTTACGGTGGGATTTATTTTCTCGATGGTGACTGGTATCTTGCACGTATTACTAGCCTGCCTTATTCAGGTGTTGGATGTAAGGAGAAAGCGCAAAGAGAAACAGCGCATTCTGCTCATTGGTGTTGAACAAGACAATCACACCACTGTGATAGAATCTTCATCGTCAACGGATGAAAAGCAATAGTCAATGGTGGTGTATCACTGACTATAGTGTACTGTTCCTAGTTTAATACATACTAGCAGTTCCTTCATAAATTGCATGCATCTCAACCGACTTACTTCTATGGAAGCATGCAGTGTGTAAAGTAGTGTGATGTTACTGTGTAAAGTAGCGTGATATTACCATATATGACTTCATATTGTCAAACCAATACGTATATCATACAAGCTTGAGTAAACTCGTATCGTATGACAAGGCTGCCAGCGAGCACAAACTTCAGGAACCTTGCTATTTAGAATAACCTCATTCGGCCAACCGGGGTGTGAAGCCAAACTTTCGAATAGCGCCTGGCTTTGAAGTTTGTAGCCGTCGAGGTGGCCGGAGAAGTGAGACAACGGTCCTTGAACAATCGGCGAATCAAGGACTTCACCTCGTCGTCAAATTGCGAGAGTATCCCAGAGGCCTGCGAATTCGTTTCTGCGAGTCTAGGTAAATTGATATGAATGTGTGTTGGAAGTCTTTTATCATCGTAGCCTAAAAAAATCCAAGGAACCTTTTCCGCTCCAGTCATAGAATATGTACGCTCAACCTCATTAAGCGTAAAATCAGAGAGATTATAACACGATGAACATGTAGGCCGCCATCATCCTCTTCCAGTTCACTAAGACACGTCCTCTTTCTGTGCTTCTCGCAGACTTGGGAGTAAACTCGAGCAGTTTGACCGCCCCCTATGTAACTTACCGCTGTAGAGTGCTTGCGTAAGTTTATAGTAAAGGACTAATATCACTTTTTCGATTTGAAGTTTGGACAACAAGTACGGTCAGAATACTTTTTAATTTCAGCCTCCATAACGGCAAAAAAGATGACAAATTTAAACTTGTTATGGAACCTGTAGTGTGGATTCACTTACTAATATTAGCCCGAAAGAGAACAGCTGGCTTCTCGGGCACGTGACATGACCAACCATATTATGAGGGTCGGCGTGCGCTTCTTCACTCTTACAATCCAACTCGGATCGCTAGGCTCAGATCCGATTTCTTTGATCTTAGAAAATAAAACATGAGGGTTTCTTTAATTTCCACAATCTTGGCGGCCGCTTCTGTGGCTGTTGCGTCCGATGTCGTCAGTTTGACGAAGGCAGACTTTGAGTCCTTCATAACCGAACACTCACTCACACTGGCAGAGTTTTTCGCTCCATGGTGGTATGGATAATGTTTGTTAAAGTGAATGATGAATTGCAAATAATCTGGAGTTCTATTTAGTGGACACTGCAAGGCACTGGCTCCTGAATATGAGCAGGCTGCCACTACGTTGAAGGAGAAGCACAAGGACATCGCCCTAGCAAAGATCGACTGCACAACCGAGAACGAGCTGTGTAGTGAACAGGGCATCGAGGGCTTTCCAACACTTAAGGTTTTCCGGGGCGGCTTGGATATAGTCTCGCCTTACACCGGCCAGAGAAAAGCGGACGCAATAGTCTCATACATGGTCAAGCAGAGCTTGCCAGCTGTGTCCTCAATTGACAAAGACACTGTCGAGAACTTCAAGACTGCCGACGATGTGGTGATAGTGGGATATTTTAGCGACAATGAGTCCAATCAAACCTTCACAAAGGTTGCGAATGCGCTCCGTGATAACTTCTTATTTGGTGCCACTTCCGATGAGAAGCTGGCGGCTGCTGATGGCGTCACTGCTCCCGCGGTCGTGATGTACAAGAAGTACGACGACGATAAACTCGTATTTTCTGGTGACTTCTCTGTCGATAGTCTTTTAAACTTTGCCAAAGTGGAGTCTATGCCTCTGCTTGGTGAAGTCGGCCCGTCCACGTACACTTCTTATATTGACTCAGGCGTTCCTCTTGCGTACCTCTTTATTGACAAAACAGAAGACAAGGATAAATTCACCGAGATTTTGCTTCCGTTGGCGCGCAAGTATCGTGGTGTGGTCAATATTGCAACTATCGATGCCAACATGTACGGCCAACACGCCGAGAATATCAACTTGAAGCAGGAATGGCCCGCGTTCGCGATCCAGGAGATCTCTTCGAACCACAAGTACGCTTATGATCAGACGAAAGAAATCACCAAGGATGGTCTTACAGAGTTTCTTGAACTTTTCCACTCAGGCGAGCTCTCGCCCACAATTAAGAGTCAGCCTGCTCCTGAAACCCAGGAAGGGCCGGTTTGGGTTGTCACTGCAAATACTTATGACGAAATAGTTCTTGACGAGGACAAGGATGTCTTGATTGAATTCTACGCCACCTGGTGCGGTCACTGCAAGAATCTCGCTCCCAAGTACGAGGAACTTGGTCGGATTTTCTGGGACGACGAGGAGCTCAGGTCAAAAGTTGTCATTGCCAAGGTTGACACACCGAACAACGATGTCCCGGATGATGTTCGTGGATTCCCGACCATTAAATTGTACCCTGCTGGCGACAAGGCCAACCCGATCGAGTACCAAGGCGACCGAACTGTCAAGTCTCTTGCTGACTTTGTGCGAGACAATGGAAAGTACGGAATTGACGGCTGGGCCATCGCTGAAAAGAATGCTGCCGAGACTGCAGTTGAGACCGAGGAAAGTACCGAGGACCACGATGAGTTGTAACTTTGGCTTGATTAAATATTGAGATGGTAGACAACGGAGGTTGAATGGCAAAACCAAAGTTGTCGAATCATGTTACCAAAACCGTCCTGCGTAATTGCATGAAACAAACCGTGAATAGTGTTAACAATTTTCGATGAGAGTGTTTGCCCGGTGTACCGATTGGGTTCTCAGGTTGTTTTACTTGCTTTTATTCAGGTATATGTGTATGATTCTACGATAAGTCAATACAGAAGCCATTATACTGTAACCGTCTCGTAAAGCCAAGGTTGCGCTAGCCCAGCAATGCGGGTTAGGGTAACATAGTACAGGACAATAGAAGTTATATCATATCATTCGATCGTGTCAGAGTGAAGAGAGGTCAGTTCAAGCAAGAGCTTTTCATATATCATGGTGCGCTTCAAGTCACGTTATATACTTTTCACCGTCCACTATCCCGTCCTTACTGATATTGACAAAATTTGTCCTTCGGACGACAATGCGTCCGATTATGCAACACGTTTTCAGGTTAGGAAAGCACCGTCTTTATCGGATCGGAATATCTTGCCAGGCGGCAAAGAAGGAAATTTAGGGAAGGAAATGAGAATGCTGCTACAGAGACGACCGGCGCCGGACGGTGTTACCTTAAATGCGGTGAACACTGCGTTTAGGGATGCATTAAATCGAAATTTTGGAGATCTAGGTGCTGGACTGGTTAGGGCCAGTGTTAGCTGTACGAATTGAATGATCCTGAGGTGCTTGGTATATGGCTAACAATTGCTGTAGTGAAATATTTCTCGCCGGCGACCTCTACCGGCATAATACGTGTGTCAAGGGATCACTATCGGATGGTGTGGGCGGCGCTTACGTTCCTTAACGAGATTGGTGGAGTCAAGGTTATGGTCACAGTGGACCATGTATCGGGGACAATGAGGAAGTGTGAAAAAGTCGCTATATCGAAGAATATCAAAGTTGTGCGAGAACTTAGTGGCGACTTGTAATTTTATTGGAGGATCTTACCTGTATGATACGTGAGAGGTTTAAAAAAAGCATTGCATTGATACGAGTACGATATTGTTACTAGGAGTTTGAGCTGTAATGGCATCATTGATAGAACGTGCTATCCATACAGATTTTTGACGATGGCCCAACTATAAGTCCACGGCACATGTCCATCAGAGACGTGTCAGGCATTAGTTCAACCATTGAAATCATTGCCGTACTTCATCTCTTAATTCTGAGCCGAGCATTGCATTCTCTCAACTGAGTAGATGGTCGCAGGTTGGTCAAGAGGATTTTAGGCCCATCGCAAATAACTGGTCCCAATACACGGTTTCGTAGTGGAACAAATTAAAGTAGTTATGTATGCGTCCGCTACGAGAGAATTCGGCGACTGAAACGTTACCAGTCTCGTCGCTGGAACGGTAGTCATTGTCTAAACAACTGCTCCTTAGAATTCCTCATACGGCAGGGTTTCATCACACATGACACATATTCAGGAGCATTATGATAGAAGGATAGTAAACGAGTGTGGCAGCGCCCGGACGCCATGATAAGATTGTGCGGGTTAGGATTGACATAACTTTTTAATCCTCTTGATTGCAACATAAACTGAGCGCCTGTCAAAAGTTAGAAATGAAGGATAGTATCCTTATAATCTTATTGACAGTCCAACTGAATCTCATACGGATCACAGGTTATGCTAGATCGCATTCAATCACACGGCGCTGTCCCCGTAAGTGATTCGAAGATTCAAGGAATTCCATATTGCATTGATCGTAGACTATTCTTTCTAGGCTTCTATTCCTTCCACACAACCCGCGTAGCCTACGACCAAGTTTGCAGAACGTTAATTGGACGGACTGCAGAGTACTTAATATAATGTTGCCTAGGAGGACACGTTAATAATGACTTTAAAGCCCTAAACCTATCTGGTCACATGATGATTCAATTGCTGGGTCACGTGCCTGCAGTTGATGGAAAGAGATGGGGATTGAAAACTGAAACTGGTTCTTTTCTTTCCTAGTTCTAACAGCTCCTTATATAACATTAATCACTTAATCTACCCAACCTTGATAAGAAATACGGGGCGAAGCTAATAAAGGCTTCAGGATTAGGGTACCGGGTACCTATCGCGTTGATAATTCGTATTCTGAGCAGCCCTACTTGAGTTTTGAGCTACGTTTAGACCCCAATTTAAGGCAACTAAAATATGACTTATGATTTTATTGGATTTTTCTATGCAGTTACTATACGTGCGGATATTAGCCTTGTTAAAGAGTGTGGGTCAGGTACGAATATTTGACACGCAAATTGTCATACTCTCCAAGTAACACATCATCCTATGGCCAGAGTATGGAGGAAACTACGTCGCCCTAGTACGTTCTCAAATATTCAAAACCATCATATAATATGCCGGAATTCCTCTCTAGCTTGTGTCAGCAATTGCCTACTCCTCAACGCACTTGGCAAGAATCCACCTGCAAAAGGTACCCGCTGGTCCTGCATAACCACAAGAAGCGCGTCCGTACGGCTAGTGGTCAATGTCTGATTTCAGCCTATCGGCAAATATGAGCAAGTGGGAAGTTCAACGCTTGTAAGACCGAGCCTGCACAGTAAGGCACGATTCCTCCTGACAGTATACCTTTGTGTTGAACACACATTACAATAAGGTACGACATTCATCCATCATATCGTACGACATCTAAGCCAAATATTAGGTCATAATATCGCCAAAATTATGCCAGAGATTTTCTTCTGGCGATAAAGTCCTGTAGACGATGTCGCGTCTAGCTCTACTTACCGATCGCACCCAATTAATCCGAAATAAGTGGGATCCTGAGCCGCTTATGGCTGGCCTGGATCATAGAAGATTCTTGGCAGCAATCCAGAAGCCCTAACCCGATATGCGACATTGGCCCGCGACATTGGCCCCTATGACGTATGACAAATTCTGGCTCGACCTCGAGGCAGGTGCGACGACTTTCTGTGTGGTCAGTCAGATTGCAAATTTCAGAACTTGACAAGCCATAGTAGATTCTGAATATGCCTCCTAAATTCGTAGTGGTTCTAAAGCCAATGACACTTGAACGTCCAACAACTGCAGTCATCTCGAATAATAATTCATCAAACTCTAATTATGAAGCGATCGACAAGGAGAAGGCGCCGGCCGCGGCATGCCGTATATAATCACCACGTACAGACAAGAGCAACGAGAAAAGCTGAGCAGATAGTATCCACGCAAACAATACAGCAAAGCAACGTAATGGCACAGTCTGAATTATTGGCCGCGGTGAGGCGACCTCTTTCTCCTGACACTCAAATAGAGGTACCGGCAAGCCGAGAGGAATTCGAGCATGTACAGGACATCCTCGAAAACGAGAATACGAAGTAGATACTTGTCATTTCAAGCCATATTCCATAGACCGACTGACGCAATGAGACAGGTATCCGAGTCTGCAGTATGACGGATGGCGCAAAGTAGCAATCGTTGTCGCGGCTCCTAGCCCGCTCCATGGCCAAATGGCGGGTAGCCTCACGGGCAGAATCGTTCGCGCAGTCGATAGGCTACCAGGACTAGATGCAAACATTAAAGATCGCTTTGATTCTACATCGGAAATGTCGAATTCCACACTCACGGGTGACACACTCACCACAAGGAACTGGGATGGTGCCGTAAGGTACCTCACTAGTGGCGGTTATACCTTGATGGTTGCTGTCGAAGTGGGCATGACGCAGACTTATCGGAGCCTTCGAGCTGCTATCTCATATTCAGTCTGTGCCCTGCACTGTCGTCTGGGCATTGCGATGTCTATAAATGAAAGATCCCGCGGTACAATTGCGTCGATCCAGTATTATTCTACAACACAAGAATGGAATGCTGCCATACAGCAGGCAGAGCGCGACCTCAGGACGGAGTTACGCAACAATCCCTACGGACCGCTGGCTGTAACTGGGTCCATATGGTATGGAAGGGTTGGGAGCATCGTCGTGGAGACATACCGTCTCGAGGATGAAACCTGCCCGCCGGAGACTATCCTTGAACCCACGCGCTCTTTCAGAATTGTGGAAAATGGGCAATTTGTTGGTGGCACCGTCCCGGAAAACTTGGCAGAGCTAAAACTTGACGACTGTATCCCAACTCATGTTTTGAGTGGCGATGTGGTTACGGACGTCCCGATAAATTTCTTTAGTCAGGACTGGTTCGAAGAGAGGTTTGGCGAGGCAATGTTGGAAACTGCTCTTGAGCGGGTCAAAGCTAGGTATAGGATTCGTCGTGCATAGTTTGTCTTAGTTTTTCTTAGTTTTGGTCTGTATTCTATTGTTCACTTCCTTCTTGTATAGTTTGATAGTAGAATGTATTAATACCCACTGCATAGGTCATTGTCAAGACTGGACAAATTCAAAGTCATCGGTTTCTTTCCACAACGGAAATTTAATTTCAAGTTTGTAAAGGACCTACGAACACGTAAGCTGTATGATGAATCCACAAACAATTTAGCGAATTAAATGGCTCTGTCGCAAAGAATAGCGAGTGAGCTCCGCTTGCAGAAACCATCTGGAGGGGATTCCCTCCATCGGGTCGTGCTGCGAATAACTTTGCTTTGTACATAGTCGGGTAAGACCCTGACATTATAAAAGCCCTAGGACATATTGTCAGCTGTTGCGTTATCTTGGTTAACAGCCGCTGAACATATGGAGCCTGGTTGCATCGGTTACTTTGGTGACAACTCGCACTGGCATTTGTTGGCTAATTTGAACCACGCCGGCGAGATACCCGATCGGTACACTCGACCACCATCTCCACCTGCAAGAGACGTAGTTGCGCCTAGGTTTGATGGGCCACTTGCTTCACAGAATGTAACAGCATGGAGTTTAAAATTATTGAGGCGAATATAGCGTATAGCTCTTGGTATTTCTGTTAATAAGCTAGTAGGAGTCAAATCGCTATCCTGCTTACTGAGTCCGTGAGTGGAGACGCCTAGTCATAATCAGCACACAACTTCAAAATGATATGATTTAAAGAAAAGGCGTTTGTCGAGCTTTAAATCCCGCGTGTTGAATTCTCTCGCTTAGGCTGTTCCGAATATTCGCACTGTTCATGATTTGCGAATAAAGTAGTGGAATATTATTCGCAGTGGTTGGGACTTACGAATAACGAATATGAATAGTGCCGATTACTGCGAATATTCGTGTCAAAATTAATGCAAGTCCTTTTCCCTGACAGGGTAAATAGATAACCCTAACCTTCCTGTGGTGTAGTGGGTCACAAGGTTGCGTGTTGCCAAACCTCCCAAGTCACAGGCTTTCGATCGCGGGAGTCGAAGGCAGGCTCCAGGCTCGAGGGGGGCGTTATGGCCTGCCAAATTGTTGCTGTAGTACTTGCACTTTTTGATCTCTCACTTTTCACGGCATCATTCGCGTTTTTGTTGACAATATCGTGATATTTCGCTCCTAGTTAACCTGGGAAAGCTCGTACTGTTCTTCCGTAAGCAATGAAGCGCTCCCAGTACTAAACCCTAGCGTCTGGGAACAATTTCTAGAAGTTATTACTAATAAGTTAGGACAGACGCTGAATATATTGGCCAGAGCAACCACCAATATATAAAATTCTTCAATTATTATTACCCATCCATCAAGAGCAGATCGAGGCATTCCAAATAAGTTACATAATGTCAATGGATGCGGCCTACGTGTTGGAACAATTTCAACAAGAATGTGAGATATAAATTATTGTATAAAATTGTCAAAATTATTCTTGCTAATTGTATGGTAGTGGCGAACGTCCCGGAAGAAGTGGCACATTATTTGCAGGAGATAAAAACCAAGGATATAATACTATATAACCTGAAGAAGCGAATCCAACATAACGATAATGCAATTCAGAAGCATATACGAGCTCACGGCTCGTTGGCGGAAAATCCTAAAGAGGCCCAGTACAACACGAAAGTCATTACAGATTTTGAGACTGCGATGAAAGTACAGGAGGAGAAGTGCGAGCTTGCGAACAAATTGGACGATTTGGTACGATCCATTATATCTGCAATATAAAATAATCAGCTCTTACTAACGTGATATCTAGATTGCGCGCCACTTGAAGCGTTTGGATGTGGAAATCAAGAAACTGCAAAATGACGGAGTTTTAGCGCCTAGTACAGAACCGATTGCTTTGACTTCAATGCGTGCACTGACGACGGTGCCGAATGCACACAACTCTGTACAAGCTGCCGCTGCTGTCACTCATGCTATTGCTGCAGAACAGGCGATTGCAGCAGCCGGGCATCATCATCGGAGATCTTCGCCAATGCCGCCGGGCAGTGGAGTGGCAAGGGGTACGTCGCCGGCAGATATAACGGGCACAAATGCGTCGTCAATGGCTGCCAACGTACAGCGGCCGACTAAAAAGCAGAAGATCGGAAGTGGAATCTCGGCGTTAAAGGGAACTGCCGTGACTGTGAATACGGGGAGCCCATTGTCTGCGTCATTGCTTGCTGGACAGACAACCAGTGGAGTTGGGACTGGGATAATTTCAGGTGCTGGTACACCTGGAGGCATGGATTTTACTGGCGGAATTGGTGATCGTGCCAGTCCTGCGGCCGCCATTGTGAACCAGATTAGTCGGTCTGGTCTTGTACCGAGATCAGCTATACCAGGGGCTAATCTCAAAGGTAGTTTGCCTGCATCCAACAACAGAAGCACTCAGAAATCATCCGCCCAACAGGCAGTAGAGGATGAAGAGGAGGATGAGGAGAACAATGACAGCGCACTATACTGTTTTTGCCAGCAGGTCTCGTACGGTGATATGGTTGCTTGTGATAATCCAGATTGCCAGTATGAGTGGTTTCATTATGGCTGTGTGGGATTAAAGGCGCCACCGTCAGGAGTTTGGTATTGTTCAACCACCTGCCAAGAAAAGGCGCAGAGCAATAAGCGTGGTGGGCGAAAGTAGATTTGTTTTAGGGGGATTGTGGTGCAATATTGGTTTTTCGGCTGGCGTTTCGGTATGATCAATTGCATTTAGCATTTCAATAATACTATTGATCACATAATTTGTAAACAAGCACGACCCTGCGAGATTTCCATAAATAACGCTTGGCTTGTTCTCTATTAGTAAGACTGCCAGTAAGACTGCTGTGACGATGTACTTGGCAGGGCGTGACGTTTCCAAAGATACGATGAGATGAGATCGTGCGGCTCGATTGACAGGTCACGATGCCGGCAGTCTTATCGACATTACATAGATTAACTTCTAAGCCCTAGCCTCCATCACCCCATTATTGAGTCCAAAATTATTATATCTCTTCGCCACTATCGCCGTCTACTTCGGTCTTTGAGGCAGTGGATATTGTCGTGCATTAATTGTCATTCTCTAGCTCTGATGACAATTTTACTCTACTCTTAGGCGTCTACGAAGTGGCAGTAGCGCATTCAACCTTAGTCTCGTCCTTGCCACCTAGCTGAAAATTTAGCCACCTAATATCATATCTACAGCATGCCTCACTACCTTGATGTTCCTGTCTCTAAGAGACAGTTGCAAATATTTTGCGCGTTTATATGGTGTTTGACAGCCGCGGGGCCGATATTCGTACGTGTAAATTATTGAAGAATTGATCACTGTGTCTAATATGTCCAAGGGTTTTGCTGCTCTCAAGACCGTTTGGCTCCGCGAAGGCGTTTATAAGGACCGATGTACTCCTGAAGAGAGTGACATGGGTATCATATGCTCTGCTCGCGAGATTCGGATAAACTTTGTTTTTACTTGTGCTTCAGTCGTCACCAATATTGCAGGAGTTATCGTCGGCACTATTCTTGATAAATTCGGTCCTCAAATCTGCGGATACATTGGTGGTGTATTGCTTGCTGTTGGTACTCTATTGTTGGCCTTTGCCGACACTATCAGTCTTTTAGATCTTTATGTCTTGGGCTATATCATTCTAGCGTTTGGTGGTCCCTTTGTTTTTATTTCGTCGTTCCACCTGTCCAATGCATTCCCGGCCTATTCAGGTCTCATTTTGGCACTGCTAACCGGTGCATTCGACTCATCCACAGGCGTCTATCTTGTCTATCGTCTGATCTATGATGAGACCGAGGGAAGATTCCATCCGAAAGCATTCTTCCTGCTATATCTGGTAATTCCTATTTTCATCATTGTCGGTAGTGCCACGGTTATGCCGAGAGATAGCTACAAGTCAGGTGGAATTATTTCCGATTTCGACGAGGAAGACGGGGATCTTGACTTGGTTGACGCGCGCAACATTGTGGGTTTGGACGTTGATTCCAGGACTAGTAGTGTCGCCGGTTTGCGTAAGACAACGTCTGCGGTGGTTGGCAGTGAATTGGAAGATACGCTTTTGATTGAGCAGGCAGCCTTGCTCTCTGACGGTGAGCGGCGCCTAGATCGAAAAAATGTACACGAATATGACGCCCAGGAGATGGCGAAGTTCAGGATATCTGGCGTTTGGGGTGTTCTTCACGGACGAACTGCATTGCAACAGATTCGGACACCGTGGTATATTCTACTTTGTTTGTTCACTATGATTCAGATGCTCAGACTCAACTATTTTGTCGCTACTATCCGAGCTCAGTACGATTTCATTTTTAACAACCCCGATATTGCCCGTCACATTAACGAAGTCTTTGATATCGCCTTACCAATCGGTGGGGTGATAACAGTGCCTATAGCTGGATATTTACTCGACAGCTGCTCCATGGCTGTCACTCTAGGCGTCTTACTCCTCATGGGAACCGCGATGGGCATTCTCGGAAATTTCGCGTCTATCATAGCTGCGTACGGTAACGTCGGTATCTTCGTTATATACAGGTCGCTATTTTATACCACCGCATCAGACTACAGTGCTAAAGTGTTTGGATTTGAAACATTTGGCAAAGTGTACGGACTTATCTCGACAATATCCGGAGTATTCAACTTCGCCCAAAGCGCATTCGACCACCTTACACATGAGGTGCTCGATCGGGATCCGCGTCCCGTGAATATCGGCCTTGTAATTTTGTCATCTTCTATCGGCAGTCTATGGGTCTGGTATGTAGCTACACAAGCAAAGAAGATGAAGAGGTCAGCGTTGGAGGCTGAGGCCCTGCAGGCCGTTGTGTTGCGCATGCCTGGCTATGCTACGTCCGAGTAAACTTGTTGACATCTTGAGGTCGTCATCCTTGAGTGTCATTATATTCCAGTAGCATGCTTCCTGGTTCAGGTTTCTCTTGTGTGAATATAAATCTCTGTAATTTGCATTTGGGTTGTTTTGCTAGAGTTTGTTGGAACTGTCAAATGGATACTGAACGCATGTTTTATTGTAACCCACGGCTTTAACGGCACATTGATACACTAATACGAATATCTATTTACAATCTCAGCTTTAACAACACACTGTAATAGCCCATAATAACAACGCCTTACCAGTGTCTATTTACACTTTATACAAATTATCCAAGAATCCTACCGCCAGCTCATCTACGATGCCATGCGTACTAATGCTGCCCGCGACACCATATAACATCGCAGTGTCGCCCTGCTGCTTCTTCTCTCCAGCGACCGTATGCATTTCAACTTGGGTCACAACTTCGTGTAAATCAGAAATCAGCTCTGCAACGGCGGCTACTGTTAGTCGGGTACAAGCGATATGAATTGCGGACGGGTTCTGTAGCGCAGACAAATGCCATCCCTTTTTAAGTAAGCCGTCCGCGACATCGTAGATGTTCAATGTTTCAGACGAAAATGCCACAACCGACCCAATTGGTTGTCCGAGTACATAAAGGCACTCGAACTCATTCTGAATAGCCTGGCGTATACTGCGTGCAGCAGAGATGATGTTTCGACATGATTCTATATACCCGTCTTCGCCAATACGCATTAGAGTTGCCCAGCATCCAGCCATAAGCGCACCCGGTCTCGAACCGGCCAGGGTTGGAGACGCGTAGACTCCACCGGACCAATCAGTTGCCAAGAAGTATTGGTAGCGCCGTAGCTTGGCGTCTCGGTACATGATCACGGAGCTGCCCTTTGGCGCGAATCCGTATTTGTGGGTGTCACACGAGATTGACGTGACACCTTTCACCCTAAAGTCGAATAGGGGCACTGAAACCGATAGGTCTATCTCACTGTATACCTTTTCCATGAATGGCACAACGAAACTTCCAAGACAAGCGTCCACATGCAAAGGGATATTGTGTTTTAGAGCTATCTCGGATAGGCCCTCTATGTCGTCTATGATTCCATGAGGGAAATTCGGTGCAGATCCTGCGATTAGGATGGTGTTTGAGTTGACAAGACGTTTGACAGCCTTCAGATCAACTTTATACGTATCAGGATCCAACGGCGCGTGCCTGAGCTTAATACCGAAATAATACGCAGCTTTATCGAACCCAGCATGTATAGTGACCGGCGCGACAATTTCAGGCTCGGTTATTCCCTTCTCATGCCATCCTTTTATCTTGGCAGCTAGAGACGCCATCAAGAGCGATTCCGTACCACCAGACGTGGACGTGCCAACTCCAGACTCCGGCGCGTTATATATCCGCAGAACCATAGATACAACCTCAGCCTCCATCTTGCGAACACCTGGGAAGATATCCGGATGAAGCTGATTTGCGACTGAGAACATTCCATAGGCCTCGGTCTGGAGTTTCAGAATATCCTCCCCTCCGTGATAGACCGCACCAGAAACTCTACCTGCTTCCCATGGGGAGTGTTTCATTTCGGCCAGTTCGTGTAGTTCATTAAAAACCAGCTCATCAGTCCAGCCTTGCTTTGGTAGTTCAAAGTAACGCGTGATACCCGGTCCACGCGGAACCATCTCCTCTTCCATACGAGTTAAAGTCTTTTCGACCTCGGCGTTAACTTTTTCGCTGATGCCTGGTAGCGTCATCATAAATCTGAAGAACTTGCGAGCACAGAATCCATACAAGTCCTTGACGGAGCCAATAATACCGCGAGCTCGTAACTCTCGCCAGGACTTAGCCGCCATACGGGCCGCGAAAACGAGAAACACAGCCGTGCTGGCCGTTCGAAAGCTGGCAGGTGCGTGAGACACATATTCGCCATTGCTTTGAAGGCATTGCCTGCTTACCTAGTCGACGAGACCATCTTGCACCAGAAAATATGAGAATGTGTAGCCGTGAGCGCAGCCAAATTGGCAGCGGTGCCGGCTGCATGAATGACCGAGCCTGCAATGTTCGAGGGCATCTGCGTCATATGTGTACCTGTCCCGGGATCATTCAGAAAGTAAGTATGCGATAGGCTCCTTGATCCTCCGTATTAGGGAACGAATGGTGACGAGTAGAGACCTGAACTTATGTGACTGGATCGTCCTCCAACTCCAAAGGATGAGTGAGCTGTTCATCGTCGGGCCGTAGGCGGAGTCGCTGACTGGTACGAAACCCTAATTGTGAACACTCAGAACACGTTTAAGTAGAGAAGGCTTATAAATTTCATTTCCGCGCCAATATGTATTCCGGGGTTCATCTGGAGGACATGAATTTCTCGCGCCAAGGGCAGATCTTTGTATACTAAGCTAATCAAGATATTTTAGACATTATAATGGACATTGTGCATGATGTTATCGAGCGGCCGATGGCCAAACGCTCTGAACTCCAAAATGAATATGATCTAGCGCCTCAGCCTCCATCTTCACGAAAACCGAAATCTCTATGGCGTTCTCGAATCAGTACTGATCGAGCACAGCAGGAGCTAGGACACCAGCTTACCGGATCTAGTAGCCGTTCTAAAGTGACTATGGCAGCTGCAGTGTCGGAATCAGCAAAGATTAACAATGAAAATATGGACCGGATCCAAGCCATGACAGCACAAGAAATCGAAGCAGAAAAGGCCGCATTAGAAGCATCATTACCGCCTGGACTGATATCTCGCATTTTGAAACGGGATCCGTCGGCTGCCGATGCCATTCTGATGAACAGAAGCACGGAAACATTCGATGGCAATGAAGACAACCACGATACGAACGCTCAGGATAATAATCCTGAAGAGAAAAGTAATAGTCCAACTCAAACTGAGACATTGACTCGTATCGATGACACTCCCGAGCAAGGCGATTCTGCGTCAACTACCGCTCCTATCGATGCGGCGGCTAGCGCGTTGAATTCCACATCTCGAGATTCTACACATTTTCCAGCACCAATTTCAGATGAGTTGGACCCAGATGCTCCAGATTTTCTTGAACTGCTTCATAAGAAATATTTCCCGGACCTTCCTACTGATCCTTCACGTCTCGCCTGGATGAAGCCAGTTACTGTCGAGGAAGATGACGTGTCTCCGTATAATCCTCAGCAGCATTCAGTATCCCCGGCAGACATTCGATTTGATTTCCAGGGTGATATAATCGCTCCATCAAAATCGACTTCACTCCCTACCACACTTGGACTGCATCATCACTCGGACTCTCCCGGTTATGCTGGCTACACCATACCGGAAATTTCCCATCTCTGCAGGAGTGCTGTCGCTGCCCAGCGGGCTATTGCGGTGCAAGTTATCGGCCGCATATTGTACAAGCTTGGAGTCAACTACTATGGCGAATACGTCGGTGACGCTCTGTGGGATATAGTAGAACATACTCGCGTAATCGAGTCCGTGTATGAAGCAGCAGACGAGAAAAAGACGCACCATTTAGGGCTGCGGACTTGTGCTGTTGAAGCTCTTTGGCTGTGGAAAAAGGGAGGGGGTAGAAGACGTAAGACAGACTAAAAACTGCCTGACCGATAGTGACCTTGTCAATATTGTATATAGCGGCGTAATTGTAGAACAGGGAATCTAAGGAAATATACCGCAGCGCAAACCAAATCCATTTTCTATATACAAGACCCGAATTATCGACAACCCAATGTAAATAACCCGATCCAAAGTATGCCTTAATGATACACGTTTACCTAGACAAAAGAAATATCGATTGCCATCGAACACCGGACCTTCCGGCGTCCAGACCTCAATTGGAAACGAAAATCTTAACCCTCTGCCAGAAAGTAGGTTCTACCGGGCCATTTTCAATCTCTTTCGTTAAGAGGGCGTAGTAATCCGGCTTACCGGCAGGTTTCATTAGTTTATCCGAGACGGGATACTGCAACAAACGATCAAGTCAGCCAACAGGGATTGCACTAGATGCATTGCACCGACCGACGTCCCCAATAGACGAAACTTACAAGTTTTCTGTATCTGCTATCCAATAGCTCTTCCATCGATTTTATTTGCAGCTCGAGCCGCAGAATTCCTTCTGTTTCACCGTTTTGTCGCGCAGCTAGATCATCCTTGAGCAGCGCCTTGAAGTCAATTTGTCGCTTAAGTGCGTCCTTCGGCCAAGTGTCGATTAGTGATGCGTACCGCTTCAAGCTCATTGTGACTAATGCCAGCCGACAACTGGTCGTTTGCGCTTTCAAAATTTGGCGTGGATCCCGTTTTCTTTACCTCTCCGGACAACGCCATCGCCGCAGACCAAACCCTAGACTCCGACCTCTTCGTGCATAATAATAGTGAACTATCTATTGTCTTCTTGCTCGCCCCCATTCGCTCCTTTCGCAACAATTGCCATACACAGCTGCTAGTCCTGCTAACTCAGCCATTGACGACCATGTCCAACATGGGCGGGTCATCAAGCAACACACTCTTCGCTCTGTTAAATCCGACAGACGATGACGGCTCCAGGGCTACGTCGTCCCAACCTTCCCATATTACACATGCACCATATTCTGTCTCTCCGCAGAGCCAGCCACTGTCGCCTGCTCCGAATCATGGATACTATGCTCCGTATCCGCAGGCTCCACCGCAAAGAGCATCAGCATCCCCGTCGATAGCATCATTGCTGTCCCAAGACGACACGAATTCTTCCCGATCGAACACGTCATCTCACACACCTACACATACATCAACTGGCGAGCAGGCAAGCAGTCAGGTCGCAGTGGCCTCTCTATTATCGCCCGTGCCCACGGAAGCTGTTTCCAAGCAATTTCCTCCAAAGTCGCCGGCCCCGGCTGCTATTGGAACTCCAACCAAGGCATCAGCAACTCCTACAAGCACTGATACGGCAACTAATGCAATGCTACCAGCTCCCGCTACAAAAAAACAAAAAAGTTCAGCTTCTTCGTCAAACGCCTTATTACAACTTGGTAAAGGGTCGCCTGGAGATTCACAACAGGGCAATCCAGATGACTCGCCAACAGTATGCCTACATGTACCATTGAACGGCAAATCCAACGTCGTAGTCAATTTTGCGAAACTCGCAGAAGAGAAATATGGTTGGGAATCACTACATCCGAGGATAGCATCGACAGCAGCAGAGTTGTTTGACGAAGATGGTGCAGATGCAGAAGATTCTGAAGACTCTGCTGGGGACGATGACGAAAAACCAGAGACTGCAGCTGGTGACGAATCTGGTAATGGGGCGGCGTCGACCATGAAGAAACAAGTCAAACGACGGAGGACTGATGGAAAATATGGACGATATGACATTAATGATCCATTTATTGACGACTCCGAGTTATTATTTGAAGAACAGGCAGCGAGCACCAAAGATGGGTTCTTTGTCTTCTCGGGGCCTTTAATTGCGGACCAAGATCAGGTCAGAATTGAACGTGCCGACGGCACTATCAAGCGCCCAGGACGTGGCAGAGGAGGGAGAGGCGGCGGAACTGGTCGAACTGGAAAACGCGCTGCAGCGGCGGCAACCGCGGCCACCGCAGAGGCGGGGCATTCATCACCAGTTGCAATTGCTCCGGCTCCTGGCGGCCAAGCACTTGCCCCCGCTGCACCAGTTGCTCCGCGGAAGAAGAAAGGTGCCGCCGGTGGAACGGGTGGAACTGGCGCTGGGGGCGGAACCGCTGCGTCTGCGGCAAAGGCAGCAACTGTGACAGCGGGTGCGGGTGCGGGTGCGGGTGCCGGTGCTGGCGCGGGCTTACCACAATCGCCGGCACCGCCTGCGCCAAGTAGCTAGCTAACGAGCAATTAGAGTAACGGAAACAAAAATATGGTTTACATTGGGGCCGAATTAGAAGTCGTTTTTATGGAGTTGGCGCATGTATGATAGTCGTGAAAGTTTATGGGACAAATGGCGGACATTGAAGCGGAGTATTTTTATAAAGCTTCGATGAATAAATGTGCGGAATCTAATGGACGGTGATGATATTTCTGTTCTGATTTAATCCGGCATGCAATGAATAATTACGTTTACATCTTTGCTAGAGGATAGGAAAGGCCGTTTGTAGCTGGTATCCTTCTACGTTGGCTCCTTTATAACGTATGCGTTTAAGAATGCTTAGATAATGTCCGCAACAGTTTGGGCCGGTGGCCGGATGCATATGCAACGTATTATGTCCTGCTAAAACGAAGCCTTCCATTCAGTCCTCACCCTTCAACTCATCCCCTACCTCAAAATCTATGTCCCTTGACAAAGCCGCATGTATTAACTTGGTCATGTTTTCCTGTATAGTCTGTTCGTCGGTCGTCTGGGAAAGTTGGATGATCCGTTCGTAATGATTATTCGTAAATTTTGTTGTCGTCTCTTCGTCTATGGTAGACCAGTTAGGTGATTTCCCAGCGGGGTGGTCAAAGTCGTCAACCAATTCGGTAAATGGCGAGATAGTAATTTGATCATTTGCCTATTGTCCCGACTTTAGTTTTAGCACTAGCATATTCATTCATATTTCGATGACAGACCTCGTTGAATGCCGCCTTGGCGAATATCAAGTCGCTGCATTTTTCGATAATGCGGCCGCCAGTTTCGCCCAATATAATGTCACTGTCGGTTGATTCATGCAGTCGAAGTTGGTGTGCTTGACGTACCACAACGGTAGACGTAATTATTCGTGATAGATATATCGGGCCAGATATCTCCCCGGAAAATATCAAAATGGACTTCGAGCAGTCTGTGACTCGAACGCTATTCATCACCGACACAGACGGCGAAACAAATATAATGCAATCGTTTATTTCAGATATGGATAAACCTGACGATTTCGGTGAAGGCTGAACGGTGACAAATTTATTTTCGAGTTTGTGAAGCTGATGAATCGCAATCCCAGATAGATCCAACTCCTGATGGTCGATCAGTCGAGGCGCCATTTGCTCTCCATCACTGGTATGACCCTCGCTAGCAGGTTTCCTACTTCGCGTCGAAAATGTGAATCGTGATATTGGGATTGCTCTTTCCTTCAATTCATTAAATTCCTTGGTCAATTGATCCACTTGCTATTGGCAACATTGAAAACATTAGCGACCTTGGCGTCAGCGAGACACATTACCTCCATCACACTTACGCCGGCATAGGCTCTCTGATCATAAGGCACGAGGTACGCCTTTGCAATTTGTACGTCTTCGATTAACGCTGCAAGCTTTTGGTCTATAGCATCTATTAAATCGGCAGTAGGCGAGGAATTTGCACTCGCGGCAAGAAGGTTGTCGATATCTGAACCGTGGAAAATTAGCCAGATGAAGTTTTGCATTACGGAAACCAACCGAAATACTTACCTTTCTTTGATTTTTGAAAGTTGATATAGAAGCGCTGCTGGGTCTGATGCAGCTTAGACATACTGCAAAGAGAGGTATTAGCACGAGATGGAGATCTGCGCTCACACCGTGCTGTCTGATATATGTCAAGAGCAATGTTACGGTTCCAGGTCGTACTGCAATTGTCGAGTTCCCAACCGCGACCGTATGGCCGAGCTTGCAAATCTAATGCTGATACTTGCAGAGCCTGAAGCTAGGGCGGCTGCCAATTGCTTGTGCTCTCGGCCAAAAGCCTGTCCACGCTAGTAAGCCCTGTTTATGCATTGGATGGTATGGCTCACCTCGAAGCTACAAATGCCAAAGGAGAGCTACTGTCGAGGAATAGTCTACATAACATTACAATACAACCTTCCAATGTATCATACTATTGTCACTGGCAAATATTCGACATTTCTTTTCAATGACTAACAACAATAATCAATCCGTAAGACCCCCAAATATACATTGTACAATAGGAATGACATCTAAACCGTGACAGAATATACTACCCATACCATTTGATGAAATGCTCTAATCTACGCCTCCTCAGACGATGGTGATGATGGCTTTCCGTTTGGGAAAAAAATTCCTCTACCCTCACCGACTTTGCTGACGGTCTCAGATAGCGGGACACGATTTCTGACGGTCCAGAAGTCCGATTGTGGTCCGTCGTATTTGGAATGCTCACCCGACTCCTCATCCTTGGAAAAACTACCGAACATGCCACCTGACCATCGAGCGAGACCCAAAATCGAGCCAAACAGAAGAGATGTGAACACAACGTTGGTTAGCGCGCCAGCTATAAAACGCAGGATTAGTATCCCAGACACTACCCTCCAGTAAGTATATCGACATACATCTAACACCGATAAGACCACCAGCGGCCAAACCGCCGTAAAAATTGTTCCAACCATCCTCTCGCTCACGTAGATTTGACGATGCAACCTCTACAAACTGATACGCGCAACCAACCGAACCTACGCCATTAGAGAGATTTTTCAGCCAGCCAAAACTGGAACATACCTAAGAAGAAAGACTCTTTCCCGACGCGTAATAATGACGGTATTAAAGGCGCTCGGAAATGACGGAACCGCTCGATGGCGGTCGCATATGTGAGTCCAATGCCAAACGCAGGTATGACGGCCTTGGACGTTATTACCAACGCATCCCTTGGCTCATAAGGCGGGTAGGCGTGAATAGGATAAACCACTTTTGGTACTATAGACATGTCGACAGACTGCTTCGTACTCTTGGTAGTGCTCGGTTATTCGAGAAGAGGTTATTCGATTCGTCCTTTTGCTTAAATCTAAAAGTCTGCGAGGCCCAATTCTAAACAGGAAATCAAATTGTTCACCAGAAGTACCACCGGATTTCGTCTCAAAGTCCTGACAAGTGAATTGCGGATCCTTTGCTCGAAAGCATGAGGAATTCGTGATATTTCCCTATTGTTGCCTGCAAACCTTGAAATGTGCTTCACTCCCACAAAGAACTATGGCCAATCAGACGTCCTCAATTTGGTTAAAAATGCTCACCCACTTCTAGTGAGTTTGAGGTTTTATATGTAGAGGAACCAGTTACGAATAAGCAGCCACCTCATTGCACATATGCCATCAAATGTCTATGCATTTGTGCCATTATAGAAGAGATGTTCCAGCACTGTGTTTCGTGGAGAGTATTACGTGAAGCGAAGTTGATGCCAGGATAGCTGCATTTCGCAGCGAAGAGCTGACGTCATTCAGGCACTTCCAGCCCCGGAGCTAAGCTACTGAGGATTGGTGTTCTCAGATCTTGTTCAGCAGATTTTTCAGGCGTTAAGTGGCATATTTACCGTATAGATTGCGTGAAATTTCCCAGGTGAAGTTGAGATCAATCGCGTATTGAGAACTTTTGGTTTCAGTGAAACCTTGTCGTGAAGTCCCTCAGTTGTAGAATCTGGTTGGCTATTTCATTTATTCATGACAGCTTATTCGACAACTATAATCTGACCGCGCAGCTTCGGGTCTGGTGTGTTTCGACGCGCAAAAGTGCAGAACACTCCTCAATTGCAATATTAGCAACATCATAGATATAGACCGAGTAGCAATTCCACCGAGGCACTCTGTACCATGGCGACCCTTCCACATCGTCCGGGGAAATCAGCGCCGCTGGTAATTCAGCAGATGATGCATTATCTCCCTGGATCAGCATCTATTTCACTTCCAGTATCCCAGTTCCCCAGTTCAGATTCTGGATCTTCTGCACTAATTATTCCGTATCGGTCACAGTCCGAGTTACACAATCGCGAGTCCGACAGCCACAAGAAAATTAAAACAATGCATATTCCGTTGTCTTCTCATGTACATCATTTCATTTCAGATAGTGTTAGCTCAAAATTGGACCGTGATAGCACTGGACTGGCTGCTAAGGAGCAATTATCAGAGAGTGACGACATACTCGAGATACGGCTGATATGCGCTATATGCCGGTATCATTGGGTCATTAAAGTCGACAAAAGCCATACCGCCGGCAATTGTGGTTCTACTCCGATGAGCATTCATCATCTAATACCAACAGAACCGCCACCTGAGGAAAAGCCAAAACATGAACCGAATTCTGCTGAAGCTGAGGCTACTGTAGTTTCGGAAGATTTCTCTTTGAAATGTACCATATGCGCAGCAGTTGTGTCTATAGGCGTTTATGGCCCTAGATTGACGGAGGAGATTATGTCGACATTCAAGCACGAAGCTATAGAAAAGCGCATTGAAAATTTTCAGACAACAAGGAATGAAGTCGCCGAAGATCAAGCTGAATTACCCCCGTTGGCCATACCAACGCCTCAACAATCATATCATACCTTGTTTCGCATACTGAGCGATCCGCTAAGTAGCGAACCTGGGGTCGAGCCGCGCACAATCCGCCTAGATAATGTTTCTGTTAACACTAAGATCGATCCAATTATATTGAAATATTTCTGTTTTCGACGTGATGAGGTTAGTTGCCATGATCCAATGATATTGAGAATCCGCTCAACTGATGAGAACACAGGAGGCTGGTGTCTGGCGACCGCCCATGGTCAAGGAAGACACAGATGAGTCCAAGAATATTAAGAGTTTGCTGGAGAATGCGAAGATGGAGATTGCAATTATTGCGAGGCAGGACAGTATGTACGAATACTTAGGTATCGGCAGTCCTCTCTAACTAAGCTAAAGGCAATAATACCGCAAATCCTTACCAGATATCAACAGATAGCGAGCTGCCGACAATCAGAAACATTTTGCAGTGCAATGGTTGTACGTGAACGTACGCATTTGGCTCTCTATTTTTTATCTAATAATGTCATAGATCCGACGACAATACGTAAACTCGGATATTTAGATCCGACAACACCAGTGTCATTGTAAGTCGCACCGTGTCATTTTTGTCTTATCAGAATCCTAATACCTTCTGATTTAGACGGTGTGCTAGTTTAGGCGCGCTGCCCGATTTCAGTGATGCGCTTCTTCTCCAAACTTTTGACAGGCAAAATGAATGTGACCCAACCAATGCAGCGTATTACTTGGAGTGCTTGCGTGAAATCTCAACCGCCCGAGAATCGGAAGAGCTTCAGATCCGTGTTGTTGAGATGCAATCTCTAGGTGCCTTGACGCGTGATGATTTAAGGAACGCATATGCGGAGTTTGGTATAGACGATCCTGATTCGTTTAACGATGATTCTATTATTGTCGGAGTCTACAAAGCCCGACTGCAGGACGCGCCGGCCAGAGCTGCAAAGCTCAAATCCGCGCTTCAGGTGATAGCTGATGCGAGAAATAGCGCAGAGATTAAGGCATATTTACAAGCCGACAGCTTGAATGAGGATCAGAGCTATGCGACGCTTGAAGTTCCTAAAGACGCTGATGATAATATGATAATAACTTCATACGATATTAAAAATGCCACACCACTAAAGCAAGACCTCATGAACAGCGCTTTAGTGGTTCTTGCAAAGGCAAGAAGGAGTCCTTATCTGTTGACTTATGTCGAATCAATAGGCTTAGGCGGACCTGTGCCTGAAGTAAATGCAGCTTATTCGATATTGGGTGTCCAAAGTAGTATGGAGGACAGTCATATTCTTACCGTTTACGAGATCCGAGTAAGCGATAACCCGGATGAGATAACCTCGATGCGTAACGCTTTGCGGTCAATTGCACAAGCTCGGAAAAGTCCAATGTTGAAGCATTTTTTAAGCACTGGGATTGTTGACTGTAAGTCCGCCTTTTGGAATTTCTCTGGGAAAGTGGCAGCACTAAAGATACCTAGTGACTATTGAGCCTGAGGCGTCCGAAACAGAACCTGTTGGGCTACGCAATATTGGCAACACTTGCTATTTGAATTCATTATTACAATTCTACTTCACTGTAAAGCCGCTTCGTGAAATGATACTGTCATTCGACGATTCCCAGAAGGAAGATGTAGCCGAGGCAATTAGGCGAGGGAAACGAATTGGTGGTCGCAAGGTCACGGAGTTGGAAATTAACCGCGCTCAAGAGTTTGTGCATGAGCTATGTGGTCTTTTCAACGATCTGATTACGTCTACTGAAAGTGCGGTGGCCCCCAAACACCAATTAGCGTATCTTACTCTCGTTAGTTCGAAAGATGCCTTACAGGATGTCGAACCAGGCGAGACCATTGACGTGACGATGGCTGACGTGGAGACAAAGGAACTTGTACATCTTCCATTGACACAGCAAGAAGCCACCGCGACAGAGATAACGGATACCAAACCGTCTTCGCCGGATGTTGTCGAAATATCATCAGATGAGGCTGCGGTTGCCGATGACGACGTTGTCATGCAGGACAAGGAGAATGTCTCGCCTTCAAAGAGTCATGACGACAGCGTATTGCCGCCTTCTACGGCAGAACGTCGAGTACTTGGAGATATAACGACCGTCAATGCTGACAACATTGACAGATCCTTAGGTTCTACCGAGCTCGTCGAACAAACAGAGTCAGCGGGAAATGTATCTAAGCTCTCGCAGGCTGAGTCCGATCCGGAAAACAAGACAGGTGAAGTCGGTGACGAAGTCAAGAAGCCGTTGCTGCTGTTACCACCGCCACCCGCGTCTACGACATCATCTAAGTTGCCGCCTACTGTGCCACCACGTGGCGATTACATGAATCTTGGCATGCAACAAGACGTGACTGAGTGCATTGATAACGTACTTTTCCAGATTGAGGGAGCTGTGAAAGCAAAATATACGGACGCTGATGGTGAGCAAATTGATCTTGTCAAGGATCTGTTTTACGGCAAGACAAAGCAGACACTTGAAATTGGAGCAAGTGCTACTACGGCGACGACAAACGGAGGGTCATCCCTTGGCAGTGGACCAGTTTTGGTACGGACCAAGGAGGAAAGGTTTTCCCACATAATTGTCGACGTTGCTGCGGGTCCTCGAGATATATACGACGCGCTCGGTGCCTGTTTTGATGTCGAGACAGTAAAGCTTGATGGCCACCCGGCCCGTCGGTATGTTACACTGACACAACTCCCACCTATCCTGCAGATTCAAGTTCAGAGAGTACAGTATGATCGTGAACAGGGACGCGTATTCAAGTCTAACGCTCCGCTAAAATTCGATTCAACGATTTACCTTGATCGATACATGGATTCGTTGCCGTCGGACCTGTTAAGCGGCTCAGATCTGAACAAGCGTCGCGAAGAAGTGTGGGCATGGAAGGAAGAATTGCAGCTGTTGGAAAAGCGCAAGGAAAATCTCTCTACTATCCTGGATAAGCGTAACGGGTTGACGACTGTGCAGACCTTGAAAGCTACCAGTGATTGGCTATTGCAGGTACAGGGCGCCGTGACCGGTATCAGTGCGGCCGTGGACTTAGGCAAGGGCCCGTCTTTATCAGATGGATCGTTGTTGGGACAGCAGGATGGTGTTAGATATAGCGCGGAAGACGTGGACGGAAGCGTGTTACTGACGGATATCATTTCGGATATTCAGTCTGAAATTAAAGTTCTGGATGACAGCATCCCTGAACTTGACAGACGAATCAAAGAGTTGCGGACCAAGATAAATTCGCAATATGCAGACCTTAAGAATCTGGGATATCGTGTGCACTCTGTGTTCATTCACCGTGGACAGGCTACGTTTGGTCATTATTGGATCTATATTTACGATTTTGCTGCCAAGAAGTTCCGCAAATATAATGACGAGCGTGTGACCGACGTATCAGATGATGAGGTCCTGCCGTTTGCAAACGACGAGTTTGGACAGGTTGGCACGACGAACTTTGATAATTCGGCTGCAACACCGTATTTCCTCGTTTTCGTGCGTGAAAACCTTACAGACACACTGCTTGAAGCCGTCAAACGAATTTTACCAAAAAAGCTTGAAGAGGAGGCGGAAGAGCAAACCACGCAGGAACCGGTGTCGGTGGAGGTCGAGAACGGCGACCAAATGACCAAACAACCAGTTTCAAATTCACAGCAGTCGGAAGATTTTGTAGCATCCTGAGGTTGTATAGATAGAAAAAAAAGTGGAATCATCTGAGCTCAATCTAGAATTATTGATGTATTTTTGCGTTTTAATTATTTTTTTTTTTCGTTTGTAAACCAGCGTGTATGTGCATATTATTGGGACAGATTTATATTATTGTTACTTTTTTTTTGAAGTCTGTAATTTGTATAATGGTAATAATGCGTGATTGCATTGCAGTAAATAATGAATGGCAATTCAAAAGGACCCCGAATCTTTATCATCATTAAATTTGCAAAACATTCAAGGTACAAGATTGACCGATCCATTTTTATATAGCTCTCTCTAGATACTATTCAAATTCAAATTCCTGTTGGCCCGCTGCTTATATATATATATTATCATCATCAAATATAGGTTCGACAATAAAACAAAACTTGCTTTAACTCGGTTCGGTCCCTTCTCGGTAAGATGTACAGACGTTTTCAACCAACAACAAAAAAAAATGATACATAGTAACAAGTACACTGTAAAACAAAAGTATCATACCCAAGACAGACATTAAGAACAAAACAAAAAACGAGAATTGCCCATTTAAATCTCTCCGGTAGAGTGTGGACACGAATCGGGGATCCAGCAAACCTATAAAATTGAATCCAATCTGGTAAAGACGCTCAAGCTATTGAAGAAAAAACCGTCCGTTAACATAATATATCTGACGCTGTCAATATTACCAGACACTTACGCGGCAGCTACCACTTCAATTTGTAGTTCCTTGTCCTTGTTCGCACTTAATTCGTCCGAAATTTCCTGTGCTAAATTGATTCCAACTGTTCCCGAACCTCCAGGCTTACTGGCAAACGGCCACTGCGAATAGTCACCAAGCAGCTCATCGACACGTGCAAAAGCTCTATCGCGACCATCATGACTCAGACTTGATAGCGGGTTCTCAAGCACATTGGCAGCGTAGGCCGCACAAACCATGGCAACCGTGCGAAGATATAGAAACGGAACGTCTTCGGGAACAAGAGGAGAAGAATTTAACACGACTGTTTTTGTGGTCAATATATTAATGACGCGACGTCGAATCTCATCCTTGGCGCCGGTGTCGGACACAGGGTGGGTGGCCATGTCGAACAGCAAGAAATTACGCTTCTCGGTCCGGAGAATACCCTTGTCGACGAGCCCTTTGGCAAGACGCTCACGCACTTGCTTCAATTGGTATCCGATTTTCATCAAGTTCCAGGTCTCGCCAGACATAAGATCGATCCATGCCGCCACACTCATCTTTTCGCTACTCTTCATCAATTTTAGTGCCTCATCGAGAAGGACTTCGCCGGTAAGTCGGTCGTCAATGACTTCAATTAGTCGATCACATAGAGGCATACGTCGGCGCGAGGGATCCCTCTGCATACTGATCCTACCCCGGAACGCGAGCTCCAAAACAATGCATCCTCGAAGTGCGTACGAAATATTGTCGTTCCAAAATGATAGATATCCCTGTAGAAACAAGTTAGCTAGCAGGAAGATTGATGGTTGGTTACAACAATATTCGACTCCAATTCACAAGAAGGACCCTAATTGGACGCCAATTGAAGTTGCAACTCCAAGCACCAGCGATCCCGGCACTCGTTCGTTATAAGTTGTAATGCAAGAACAACGCCCGGCCTGGACAGCTAGTCGAGGAGCGTCGAATGTAGTATCTCCAAACAAATTATACTAAAGAATCAATGCATACCTGTTTATCCTTCAGTCCCATCAGGAGTATCTCTTCCATTAATGTAAGTCGAGGCTGTTTGGAGCGCTCGTCGCCATCTTGAAGGTCTCGAGGGTCGAATGCGATTCTATGGCCATTTTCACTGGCGTAGCTTTCGGAAAGATAATTTGAAGGCTCAGGAGAACCAGGTCCAGGTGATAGGGACGATGGGCCGGAGGTGGATATGGATCCAGGAGCGATCGAGGATGAGCTGTTATTGCTGCTAGTCACGCGGCGGCGTTGTAGTCCAGACGACATCTGCGCGAACTGGCGACAATTTCAATGGAGTGCAGCAGAACGTCACGGACAGAGACTCGGTCTGACAGGTAGTAATTGACACACGAAAAGATGGCGTAATCGGCCGAGATGTAATTGTGCCGCACGGGAGATTGTCGACCTTGCATGCAGCCCTTCGGGCAAGCTAGTCGCACACCAAAAGCGAACGTCGTGAAGGTGTTGCAGAGGGTTAGGGCTGTAACTGTTCGTGCTTCAGATAATAGAACTCAGGCCCCTTCGAAGATATCCCCTGGCTTGTGTCTGTCGGCGACTAGTTCTTGCCAAATTTTGGGATCAATTGTCTTTTTGGTTGTTAGTACTATTATTATTGTGCGAGGTTTTTTGTTTTGTGGGCGGCAAGGTGCCGCCAATTCAAACAGCTCAATTATTACTTATACGCAGATTAAATTAGACATATTTGACGACTCAAATATACTGCACTTTACAAAATAAGCATATCACACGGTAGACCGAGTACTACATACAGATGCGATGTTTAAAAGCATATAAATCACTCAATCTGCTAATATATGAACAGGAAAATATCAAAGAATATTCCTTCTTCCGACCCAGCAGTAATCAGACCCGGCCCTATGAAGTTTCATCACCGGGTACGATCCCCAGCCAATCATGTGAATCGGACGGCTCATGCTAAGTGAGATCTAATTTGATAATTCATGCGACCAGATGCCATATTTGTCACCAAGGAGACAAGCCTTCGTGGTGACGAGAACATTAACAATTATTGGGTGATCTAATATATATTCTTTCCTTCATGTTCTTTCACAATGTATTATCCATAAACTAATACAAAAACTTTGCATGATATAAACAAACGTTTCGCGTGCGTGGGGAGCCACACTGTCTGTCTAAACACAGTTTTGCCCACCTTTTACAACAGCATTTTCCGTGGATCCTCAATGAGCTCCTTGACCAACTTGAGGAACGTTACCGCCTCCCTCCCATCAAGAAGTCTGTGGTCGTAGGTAAGTGCAAGATACATCATAGGTCGAATCTCGACCTTGCCGTTAATAGCAACAGGGCGATCCTTTATAGCATGGAGACCGAGGACAGCGGTCTGTGGAAGATTGATAATAGGCGTACCCATCATTGAACCGAACACACCGCCATTGGAAATGGTTATAGTGCCTCCAGCCATATCCTCAATTGTAAGCTTGTTATCGCGCGCCTTGACACCCAAATCAGCAATCGCCTTCTCGACTTCGATCATCGACATGGTCTCAGCATTTCGGACGACTGGAGTAACAAGACCCTTGGGCGTAGCAACGGCAACCGAAATATCAACGTAGTCTCTGTACACGATCGTGTCACCACCGTTCGGGCCCTCGATGGCACCGTTAACGGCCGGGATCTCCTTCGCAGCCAGGCAGACAGCCTTGGAGAAAGCAGACATAAACCCAAGCTTGACACCTGTCTTCTTGAGGATTTCATCCTTGTACAACTTTCGGAACTCAATCAAGCTGGACATGTCAACCTCATTGAACGTAGTAAGAGATGCGGCAGTGTTCTGCGACTGCTTTAGGCGCTCGGCGATACGTAGTCTCATTCGGTTCATCTTCACACGGCGCTCCTCGCGGGAACCAAACGGGCTGGGGCCAGCCGCGGCAGGCGAAGGCTCAGCAGCCTTTGGTGGAGGAGGGGGAGGAGCAGCGGCCTTTGGTGGTGGTGGTGGGGAAGCCTTTGCGGGCTCTGGAGTAGATGGCTTGGCGGGCTCTGGAGCTGAACTGACAGGAGTAGCCTCCTCCTTGGGTGCCGACGCCCCACTTCCAGAACCTTCAGTATCGATTTTGAACAACTCCTGGCCAACCGTAACGGTAGATTCTTCTTCGGCCAAAATTTCAGTGATGACACCAGACGAAGGAGCATTGACAGCAACGTCGATCTGCAGACAAAAAAATAATTAACTTAGCAGTACACTATGGCAACAAGCACTATCGATAATTACCTTGTCAGTCTCAATTGAAGCGACTTCCTCGTCCAGCTCGACGAAGTCTCCGACTTCTAAACTTCTTATTAGCACCTCGAAACGAGAACAACAATGTAGCTAAGTCCTAATCGCGCAATGCAACAACGAGGCACCCTGATAAGAGAGAACTGACATTGCAGCTGATATAAACATAGAAAAAGACGTACTCTTTACCCACTGTTTTAGGGTACCTTCGGTGATTGACTCAGCCATTGGTGGTACAGGAACAGTCGTAACAGCTGCAAAAGACCGACATTAATAATCACAAAATTTTATAAGTCGCTATCGATCAAATATCCTTTACCATATGTTCGAAGCGCAAATTGAGTTGTCGCCTGTGGGAGGACAAACAACCGATGCTCGAGGACGGGTCTGGCGGCTTGGACGATGGCATAACGAGCCAGATGGTTAGAGGAAGCGCGGGAGAGCATTGACGCAGATCTACGGCCAAGAGCGGCGGCAGCATATTTCCGGGATAACCGGGATGGCATTGACCTGATCATGATTGTTGCGACAGGGGGGGGTTCGGGGTGAGAAGAATATTTAGTATGGCTGAATAAGAAGCATAGAAAAGTCGAGGATGGCCACAAATAATTATGAACCAGCACTAGAAGCCGGTACGTGACCCTGCAATGAAGTGCAAGCTTCCGATAGACACCGGATACTGCCACATTACATTTATGCCGTATTCACACAAGCATTAGCGACTATCTTCTCGCATGCTGATTGGCTCGTGATTTGGAGGTGGTGCAGAGCCAGGGCGAATTATTTTGGTACGAAAATGTGACGTATTGCAATACGTTTGCCACCCAATCTATCGTGTGCTCCCTAACCCAGAATATCGCACTCAATAACGGAATTGTCCAGGAATACTGCCCTCCATACATATTGCTATCTTCTTGCAGCTCTTAATATTCACCTGAGAATATTGCATCGGCGGCAAAGCATAGTGAGCAACATGTCTTTAGTAACTCCTTACAGCGCGCAGCACGTTGCATCAATTTACCGGCGATTGCTGCGACTGTCTCTCAACTGGGCGGTGCGACGAGACATCTGGCGGAAACAGGCTCTCGAAATTCGAGCCAAATTTGATGCGAACAAGAATATAACAGATCCACGACAGATTAGGGTCAGTCGATTTTGAAAGACTCTTAGACTGGTAATGCTATCGAAGCAATGTTCGCTAACTGGGTGATCAGGATTTGATAATAGAGGTTGAACGTCAACTAGTGATCAACAGACACCCAGATCCATATATTCCTCCGTCGCGACCAGGTGGTATGTAACCTAGATATCCGTTTAGCTAGCCGTCACTTGTTGCGAGCGGGTCAACTTTATTTAAGCATATGGTGTTTAACCTAGATGTAATAGGTTCTAAGTTCGAACGTAATGTTCCGCCACGCCTCGACAAGCGTAAGTTATTTGCAGTCGTACATACACAGACTGGAACTACAAGTATTAACATATTCATGTATAGCTATCGATGGTGATTATTAGACATGTTGGCGTATTCGCATTGGCATTATGTTAGGATGCGCCCCGTTGGAGTTTGGCGGAAGCGTCCTTTATAGCTATATCTTAGAAAGGGATGGAAGCAAAGCGTGTACTATACATTGGGATCAATGCAATCTAAAACTGTTGGATCTGTCTAAATTGTTCTTTTTCTCTGCGGTATTGGCCCGAGGAGGTGTCTAAGTCGTCGACGCAGCATGACTAATCTTTCTATTCTGGCAAACGTATTTATCACGAATCTCCCATAATGTGGCAAAGAAGTTGCGCGAAACATATTATTGAGACTAAATGAACTGATCGTGGCTGGGGAAATCCCACGAAGCCTCTTATTAGTAGCCATATTCGCCAAAAAGCCGTAACATTCTGATTTTATGAATTTGCATCTAACAGAGAAGTTCTGCGCATCCAATGCCACGGTATGAAGATGTTCTGATTAGGGCTGACAACTGCATGGTAATATCCATAAGGTATAACCTCCCCGAGTAAGGCCAAAATCTCATCATACAAAGGGCCAATATGACGAAAAGGTGCGATCAACGACGACGCGTCGTAAATGTCGTAAATTGGTCAGTCACGTGATACCTGGAAATCCGTGCTTTTGAGTCGCGATTCTTACAACAGAAAAGGGTAAATTTGTGTTTTATATAGAGTAAAAACAGCCAGGGAGACAAATTGGCCAAGAGCCATATATTTCTGATACCAAGGGATAGCGCTGAAATAGCCAACGACATTACGATGCCGTCGTCAACATGACTGATTTAGAAGAGGAAATCACTGCACCAAGTGTATTACCCAATAATGCTCGGCAGTTGCTGTTCTTACTTGGCGAAGTACTCAGACTGTGAGTATTGGTCTTGCGTTGGCTGATAGATTGCTGAACAGGATTTTAGGCCTCTGAATACAATTTGGTACGGACGCTTTTTGTTTCCCGAGGGAACCGCAAATAAACTGACGTTTTGAAGCACTGCGTTAATATATACCCACAAGTACCGCGTATTTACAAGGGCAGCACGCAAATCCGCTGAACAGGCTGGAGAGGAGTATTGTGAATTGATCGACGACTATGTAAGATGGTTGTCAGTGTTTAGAGACTGCTAGTTATTGACACAAACGGTGTTTTCAGAGTCTCAGTGTTACTTGTCTGTCTCTGGCAACGAAGGCTACGGAATCACCTCGTCGTCTTCGTGAATTGCTTGTGCCGGCCTATCACCTACTCCACGGATCCAGTGCGCCACGACTTACATTTCCCTCCCATGTATACGATGCTTTGCGGGCAGGCATCGTACAAAGCGAGCTTATTCTTCTCAGGATATTAGACTATGACACCGGCATAAGAACAGCGTTATCATCCAATTTTGCCATCCTGGAACGGGCATTGGACCGTGGGCTTTCGGCGCATGTCTATGGCGTCAAAGATCTCGCCGATATCATACGTGGTTCAATGCGGGAGGGATCTACGACGACAGTATCTGCAGCTAGGCAAGACCAAGAATATGCGGATGAATTTGGCATAGTTTGTCTACATTCTACCGCAATTGGGCGAACTGCAATAGATTGGGTGTTAACTTGCTACCAACAAGAGAAGGTCGCCTTAAGCTTTACTCCTGCTGCGATCGCGGCAGCATCCGTGTACATGGCCATACGGGGAAGAAGCTACGCACTAGGATGTTCGATCGATGAGTGGGTTTCTCGCGTTGCTCGTAGTGGTCTGGATAGCTTGGAGGACGAATCATCGGCATCTGACGATAGCGAGGACTTGAAACAGCAAATTACTGGTATGTTGTTCTCTGTTTTTTAGTCGCGCCTGAGCAAAACTAACCGTTGCAGAACTTATATCGATACTGCGTAAGCAGCCAAACGAGATTGAAGGATCCCAACAATCGTAGTATAACTTACTATGTTATGCATATTAAATTTACATATGTAACTTTAACCGACAGATTTATAAAATTGTGACATGAACCCAAATGCTACCAAACTCCCCCCCCCGAGCACCACCCTCGATTTAGCTGCAGAACGACAAACCTCATCCCTTCTCTCTTGGTGCAAGATCTAGTAGTAAACCCTCAGTATGGCAAATGAGACGTTTATTATTATGCCGGCGATTATGGCCATTTGCTGCCTCTTGGAGAATATGCTTCCCTCTCTTAGAAAGAACAAGGCCAGTAAGCCTAAAAAGAAGCCAACAATGGTACCGAGTAGAAGGTCCTCATAAACTCCAACGGGACTGCCATCGGGCAAAGTATCGGGTGCAGCTGCACCTTCATCTATCCACCTCTCCTCTAACCGTCTAGCGGCGTCTGAATCAGTGTCTCCGGTAACGCCATGGAGGCGACTAAACTGGGTGCGTAATTGCTCAATGTCTTGGTCAGTAAATCCTGCTGACCGTAATCTGTCAAATCCAAGAGGTTGAGGCAACGTAGATGGAATGGGCGGGCTCTACATATACGACAGATTAGCATCCAATTGTCAATAGTTTGCCATTTTGCAACTTTAAAACGCACCCCCGCGTCTGTTTCTCGTGAGAGCTCCTCGTCAGTAAGCTGGTCGCCAACGGAACAGTGAAGCCATATTGTAAGTGGTTCGTTGCCATCGTCTCCTATATTCGAGTCTGCCGCAGCCGCAGCATGCTGTTCGACAATTGGTCTTACCACCGTTGACAGGTCAGCGCTGTCAGGTAGAACGCGGCCGGCATGAATAAGTCGAAGTCGCCGGCGTGCAGTGTCTGCTGGCCGAGCTTTGCGAATCTGGCGTTTGAGTGCGGTGACAGGAGCTGGCGTACCCGGCGCCGGCAGTGGTACCCTTAGATCTGGAATTGAGGTCCTCGAGAACCTTATGGCGAGCGACATCTGGTTTTGTCCTCCGGCAATCCAAGATGTGGTTTATGTTGGAATTACAAATGCCTTTGTGTGTGCTTTTAAGCACGAAGTTGGCTCGTCTGCAAAGATGGTGTGACTGAATCACACAGACCACAGTCAGTCACGTGATATGTGATCCACCCATGCGGCGGTTTTAACCCCAGGTTTTTGATCCGCTTCCAGGGCCAAGGCTGGAAAAGTATTCACGCGACCCTTTGGCAGAACCCAGATCGGCACTAATCCCGAGGGTGTATTAAAGTTCGCCTTGGGAACCGATTGCCATACAATCCAAACAAATCAGAGTTTGCCAAGTAGGCGCGGCCTGCAATTTAATGAAAGCTTAAACTCTCCCTGTTCGACGCACGTGAATTGGCTTTAGTTCTCCGCCTAGCCGGGGACAGTCAGTCATATAACCGAGGGCTCACTTCTTTACTCTTGCACTCTTCCGAAGGCATTATTTTTTTCTCTCGGTCTCTCTTGCAACTACCGGTAATCCGAGCGAACTATATCTGAGGCGCGCAGTTCCCTTCCCTTCTTAACCAGACTCCACAGATCTGCCGCGTGTTGGCAATTACAATCTCCAACATGTCATGGCGACTAACCGACAAGTTGGCAGAGAAGATTAACCACTACTCGAGCTTTCCAGCTACTGCTGTTAGCCTTCGGCAAATGGTACGTTGGTTTTCGTTCGCGGATATCCCGATATCTTAATCCACTCGCTGGATTGTTTGATTTTTGTCGGACATTGGAGACTTTTTGTGGTGGTCTCGTGAACGTGGTTTTTCGGATCATGCTAACATTACTTTCTTCACGCTAAAGGTCCAATTTGGACAACGTCCGTCTGCAGGTGTGTAATGCTCTGCTTTGCAGTGCGATGCAAACTCTACAACATGATCTCGAGGATTTAGATGCTAACTAACCAAACCGCAGGCACACTATTTCGGGGGGCCCAGTTTCTCGGCGAAGAACTTCCGATTCGGCTTGCTCATCGTGTCAAAGAACTTAACAATCTTCCAGATGGACTGTCTGAAATGCCATCAATTCTAAAAGTCCGTAACTGGTACGCGCAGTCGTTTGAGGAGCTGACCGAGTTACCGCAACCCAGAATCCCCACCGAGCTAAGGGAGCTTCTAATCAATGCCCATAGAAAAAACACCAATGGCGATCGAAATGGCAAAATGCTTCTTGGGAACACAGAAAATCCTTCCTTGGCGGGGGATGATTATCGTCCCTTGGCGAGGAAGAGTAACTTGAATAGCCGAAGATATTTCGTCCTACTTGACGACAACGTCAAATGGTCACCCGAGATATACGAATACAATAAGCACTTCACAAAATGTTTGTCAATCATTAAACGGAGGCATGATGCGGTCGTGACAACGGTCGCCCAAGGAATTAACGAGTATAAGCATTCGCGACAGCGCATGCAGATCGACAGCAGTATACAGTCGTTCCTTGACAGGTTTTACATGTCACGAATTGGCATCAGAATGCTGATTGGCCAGCATATTGCTCTCAACGAAGAACCGTCACGGGGCGAATATGTGGGAATTATATGCACGAAGACCAACGTTCGAGAGCTTGCTCAGGAAGCCATCGAAAATGCACGGTTTATTTGCGAAGATTACTACGGCCTTTTTGATGCTCCAAAAGTTCAATTGGTTTGCAAGCCTGATTTGAATTTTATGTATGTTCCCGGTCATTTAAGCCATATGCTTTTCGAAACACTCAAGAATTCTCTGCGAGCTGTTGTTGAGACACACGGATCTATGGCCGAAGAATTCCCTCCGGTGAAGGTGATCGTAGCCGAGGGAAAAGAGGATATTACTATTAAGATTTCGGATGAAGGCGGCGGTATTCCACGAAGTGCTATTCCCTTGGTGTGGACCTATATGTATACCACTGTGCAATCTACTCCTTCGTTGGACCCAGATTTTAGTAAGAGCGACTTCAAGGCTCCTATGGCCGGCTTCGGATATGGCTTGCCTCTGTCGCGGTTATATGCTCGATATTTTGGAGGCGATCTGAAGCTTATTAGCATGGAAGGGTAGGTCTATTGCTGATTATTCATGTCGATAAACCTAATATTCTACTTAGTTACGGAACCGATGTCTATCTACATCTCAACAGACTAAGTAGTACGTCTGAACCGCTACCATAGAAATACGTCTCAATTGCTTCGTGATCACTTCTCCATATGGGTGTAGATTGACTGCATCTATGGAGTAGCACGCATAGCATCAGCATAAGGGGAAATTCGCAAGGATGGACAGCCTGGTTATAGTGTCGGGTTTGGCTCGCTGGATTCTTGTGTAGCGAGGGTTGGGAATGAATTGACATCAATTCTAGCTTCGTGCCATGGCACTTTGCTTCACAGGAGTTTTGAAGATCCAGGCGTATATACGCCGCTGAATGTATAGGCCACAATACTTTCAGAGGTGTTTTACATTATATTGGTTGAGTTTGCATGCAGACAAAAAGTTTGGACTAAAACAGGACAAATTACCACAATACATGCATTCATGATACAATTTGCATCGGTCGATACCGACACTATATTATTGTATAGGTAGCATCAGCTCCCGAGGTATGCGGAGTACAATTCCTCGTAGTTACGGCCGATCAGATCCGGAATGAGGAACCACGCGAAGCCTTCGCAAGAACCGTCGCAAAGCGCGATAACTGCACTGAGCAAGAACACAATGGTCTATCATATAGACCGTACACAACATAAGCTGGCACGATCTAGCATACGTATTACCGAAACTATCCCTACTTTCCTTCCTTTGCACCGGAGTGCGACGTAGTTAGTCCTCGCAGGAGCTTATATCGTACTTGCGCAGGCCGCTATCGAATACACCGGGTCATTATCGTGATTTCACAGATTCGACAGCACAAATACTTACCTCATTCCCGGCCATTGCTCTCATAACGACATAGTCCCATGAATCTAGACTCCTGATGAGCGCTTCCCGCCGGTCAACGACTTCATAACTAAGGGCAGGAGACGGAATAGGATTAATCGTGAACGGACGCCGGGAGTCCTCTCCCGAAGAAGCCGATGTTGGCTGCGTTGAGGACATAACGACTGTCCACTCATAACATATTAAACCCGCCCAAATAATCCGCCCAAATAATCCGCCCAAATAATAATGGGCTTCATTAATCTGGGGCACACTGTCATAGCCGGTTACTCCATAAACGCGACATTTTTAGGGCATAGTATCCAAACGCGTCCACTGTATGCCGCCGCCCAAGTGGCTCAGCCAAGGCTTTCTTCCATTTCGACATTTTACTTCATTTAAGTCACGCGATTTCGTATAGAATCTCAAATGCTATTTAGCTTGTAGTAGTTGACCACCGCAAACGTTCTGCTCGGTTAAAGCTAGCAGTCAACTTGGAAATCCCGAATGCATATTAAGCAGGCGCGTCACATGGGTACTTTATATTCAGCAAACTCGGCCAAACTAACTGTTACATAGCTCGTTATCCAAGGATTTAAATCCTACAAAGACCAGACGGTCACCGATCCTTTTAGTCCCCGACACAACGTTATTGGTAAGAACATCGAACGCAGTAACAAGGTTGGGAGATCACATATATTAATAAAATCACCTCATAACAGTGGGCCGAAATGGATCCGGAAAAAGTAATTTTTTTGCCGGTATGTATATTTGACCGTAGCGGATAATAGAGCAGAAGACTAATGTTGGATCTAGCGATCCGATTTGTGTTGTCGGACGCATACACCCATATGAGCAGGGAAGAACGACAGTCATTGCTTCATGAAGGTTCCGGAACGGCTGTTATGAGCGCGTACGTTGAAATTATATTCGACAATAGCGATGGCCGATTCCCGGTATGTGTTGAATCTGACTTATTGAAAATTGCGAGTGGCTGACCGGAATATGCAGACTGGACGTGATGAGGTTGTCCTTAGACGTACGATCGGCCTCAAGAAGGATGAGTACTCATTGGATAGAAAGAGCGCTAGGTACCACTACAAGATGTACTAAATTGGTGCAACGGGATCGGTAAGCTAATTATGCGGCTAGTAAATCCGACGTTATGAATCTTCTTGAAAGTGCCGGATTCTCCAGGTCCAACCCTTACTATATAGTTCCACAAGGAAGAGTACGTTGAATATGGCTGCTGCGGTTGCGTGTCTAATGTGGCATAGATTACTGCGCTCACGAATGCCAAAGATGCCGAACGACTAGCTTTACTGAAAGAAGTTGCCGGCACCCAAGTGTATGAGCAACGACGGGCCGAATCACTTAAAGTTATGACGGAATCCAACGGCAAGCGCGAGAAGATTGACGAACTGCTACAGTTCTTAGAAGACCGTCTTAACGAACTCGATGAGGAGAAGGACGAACTACGGGAATTTCAGGAAAAGGATCGCGAGAGGAGGTGCCTGGAGTACACACTATATGACAGAGAACTCAATGAAATTAACGCCCATCTGGATGAGATTGAAGATGAGCGGATTAGAAACTCACTTTCTAATGAGGATAGATTTGGCATATTTTCTGAGAGAGACCAGACGATTCAGGTTAGTTATATATTTTCATGCATGACATGTCCGCTATAGAGCGATCGGCTGACAGCCAGAAGAACCTTGAACAAGAAATCACGGCCCTGAAACAGCAGCTGTCACTACTTGTCGTTGATAAGAAGCAGCTGGATGAAGAGCGCAAAGATCTAATTCGCAATCAAGCACAGAGTGAACTTGAACTCAAAGAGCTCAAAGATAACGAGGAAGAATCAAAGCGTTTGGCTATGAAGCGGCAGAGCGATCTCGAGAATGTTTTAGAGGAGATTAGGGTCAAGGAGTCTCAATTGGCGGAGTTGACACCGAGGTTCGAGCAGAGCTTGCACGCAGAGACAGAAGTTAGGAAAACGTATGTGAAGTATATTGTATTGGCAATAAGATTCTGACAAAATTTTAGTCTCATGGATGCAGAAGGTCAGCAGCAACGCCTCTACGCCAAACAAGGCCGAAATGCGGAGTTCAAGTCCAAATCTGATCGTGATAAATGGCTAAGGAGCGAGATTTCTGACATCCAAAGTACCATTTTGCAGCGCGAGAAGATCAGGCAGGAGCTGGAGAGCCAGCTGCAAGACATGACTGGCCAGCTTGAAAGAGTGCAGTCGTCAATCAATGAATTCCGGGCTACACTGGACTCGTCGCATAGTGCTCTTGAACAACTTCAGACCCAGCAATCGGAGCAAAAGCAGAAACGTGACGCATTGCAGGATAAGAGGAAAGAGCTGTGGCGTGAAGGGGCAAAGTCTGACTCTGCTCTCGAAAACGCCAAGTCCGAACTTGAAAAGGCAGAGCGCACGTTTGCTGGTACCATGGACCGCTCTCAGAGTGCTGGTCTCCAGGCTGTTCGTCGCATTGCAAAGACCATGAATGTTCCCGGCGTGTACGGACCGTTGTGTGACCTTTTTAATGTTGATGACAAATATAAGGTTGCAGTCGAAGTCACAGCTGGAAATAGGTAGATATTCATGATCCCATTCTTAATATCTAGATGGCATTTCTAAGTAGTATTAGTTTATTCCATGTGGTGGTAGACAACGACACCACTGCCTCGACGATCATGGAGGTACTAAATCGTGAACGGTCAGGTCGTCTGACTTTTGTGCCACTCAATAGATTGAAGGCCAAGACTATCAACTACCCTGACACTGACGACGCCATTCCCCTTATCAGGAAGTTACAATATAAGCCAGAGCATGCAAAGGCCATTGAGCAGGTCTTCTCCAAGACGATTGTATGCTGGAACTTGGAAGCTAGCGCACAATATGCACGGTCTCACAATTTAAATGCAATCACGCTTCAAGGTGATCAAGCGAATAAGAAAGGAGTCTTGACTGGTGGATACCACGACAAGCGATACTCCCGCATAGATGCTGTCAGTGCTCTACGTAATTCGCGTGAGAAATATGAAAATTTGCACGGCAGGGCGTCAGATATCAAACGAGATGTGGAACGGGTGGATCAGGAAATCACATTGTTGGTTGGAAATACGAATAAACTCGAAGCTCAACGTCAACAATTAATTCAAAATCTGGGTTCAATGAGAGAAACTTTACGGACAAGTAATGCTACTGAGAACAGTCTCCAGCAAGCCATTACTGCTAAGGTATTTGACCCGAGCTAATTGTAGTAGAGCAGAAATACTGACGTTGAGTTAGCAACGCATGTTAGACGACACTGTCTCCGATTTGGAGTCACTCAACAAACAATTGGAGACACTTAGGAAGGAAATGAGTTCCAAATTCGACAAAAATTTATCACCAGACGAGGTTCGGCTGCTAGAAGAGCTGAGTTCTCAGATCCTCACACTTAGAGCGAGGGATGTAGAGTTGGCCAATCAGCATAGCGCCTTGGAGCAAGAGAAGAACACGGTCGAGCTCGACTTGCGCCAGGTTTTATATATGCAGCGCGACCAGCTTCGGTCGGAAATGTTGGAGCATGATATTGCGGGCAAAACAGATGCCGCTTCTGTCGGTTCCAGTCTGGAATATCTTCATGAGGCTATTGTACTCAACGCTAAGAAGCTTCATGACCTTGAGAATGAGGTCGAAGATACAGAAGGCGAACTGGCATCGAAGGAAGATGAGTGTGCTAAGCTTCAGAATCAGCAATTTGAAGAAATGCGGTCTATAGAGCGTCAGCAAACCAGCCTAGAACGCAACATGGCCAAGCGCGGTATACTAGTGCAACGCAAGGACGAAGTAAATCGAAAGATCCGCGACCTAGGTGCGCTGCCAGAGGAGGCATTTGACCGCTATAGACAGCTCAAGTCTGAATCGGTACTGAAGCGTTTGCAGAAACTTACGGAAGAACTTAAGAAATTCAGCCATATCAACAAGAAGGCATTCGAGCAGTACGCGAATTTCACGAAACAGCGGGAAGCATTACTTTCCCGACGCGAGGAGCTGGATAAGTCACAAGCGTCGATCGAAGAGCTGATTCAGGTTTTGGACCAGCGAAAGGATGAAGCCATCGAACGCACATTCAAGCAGGTGTCTAAAGGCTTTGCAGAAATATTTGAAAAGTTAGTGCCTGCAGGACGAGGAAGACTGATCATGCAGCGTCGAATGGATAGGGATTCCATGATGATGCAGGATGGCGAGGAATCTTCTGATGAGCAGGAAGATGAGAGCCGGAAATCGAAATCGGTAGAAAACTACGTGGGCATAGCAATCAGCGTGTCGTTTAACAGTAAGAATAACGAACAGCAACGCATAGAGCAGCTTTCTGGGGGTCAAAAGTCTCTTTGTGCGCTTGCACTTATATTCGCGATTCAACAGTGTGATCCTGCGCCATTCTATTTGTTTGACGAGATTGATGCAAACTTGGACGCGCAATATCGTACTGCCGTTGCCTCGATGATCAAGGAATTGGCGGAGAACGGGCAGTTCATATGCACCACGTTCCGAAATGAAATGATATACACGGCCGACAAATTTTACGGCGTGCTGTTTAATAACAAGATTTCGTCGATCGCTTCAATTACCCGGGAGAACGCGCTTACTTTTGTGGAGGGAGAACAGCCCCACTAGCTTCTGATTGCGATTTGAGACATTGAACATTTGCTTATTGTCGATTTGTTCGCCATTCTATAATTGTGGATACACGAAAATGTGTTTGCATGTATTTTTTAGTTGCCAGTGTATTGGATAGCGACCGTGTTTGCATATGAATCAAGCAAGATATACACACCGCGTTTCTATGAAAACTCTTGTCGATTTTTCACTCATTATGAGTCACCATTGTGTGCGTTTCCTGCGACAAGGTAATAACACTTAAACAATTGAGTCCTAACTATCGCGTAATAATTGCATTCGGACCTTGATGGTGACGACAGCGGCGTCCCGTTGGTCGTTTGGGAAGTTCGAGGGGCCCAAGCGAGGGAGGGGCTGCGGCTGCTAACCGCAAAGTCCGACCTTACAAATTCGGAGATAATAAAGCAACACAAAGAGTTTGTCTTATATATTTAGCCGGCAGCCTTCTCGGTCTCTCCCTTCCAGTTGCTGCTAACTCGTCCCTCACAATATCACTAATACACTGAACTCATCAATTGATTCACGCAATGACCGAATTTGATCCCAAGGACATGGAGTACCGTTTCCTCGGTAACACCGGCCTGAGAGTGTCTATTCTCTCCTACGGCGGCTGGCTCACTGTCAAAGAGGACAGCGAAAGGATTACCAAAGAGTGCTTCGAAGAGGCGTGGAAGCATGGAGTCAACTTCTTTGATACTGTATGTTTATTCTCATTTTCCAATGCTTACCTGGCGAAGTATATTCGTATTTGCCAATGCTCACCGGGGGAAGTATAAGCCGCTGACTTGCGCATAGGCTGAAGTGTACGCCAACGGAGAATGCGAAACAGTGTTTGGTAAAGTGTTCAAAGAGCTCGGATGGACTAGATCGGACTATGTAGTCTCTACCAAGTTGTACTTTGGTTTTGGTGAGAAGAGTCCCAACGGTCGTGGTCTGTCTCGTAAGCACTTGATCGAGGTATGGATAGACCTTCTTTGCGATTTATTTCGATCTGAAGACTAAGTCAAAGCGTGGCAGGGTATGGACAAGTCCTTGAAACGGCTTCAGATGGATTACGTCGATGTCGTTTTCGCTCACCGTCCTGACCGCGAGGGTGTCCCCATGGAAGAGGTTGTGCGTGCGTTTACCCAGATCATTCAGGACGGCAAGGCCATTTATTGGGCGACTAGCGAATGGAGTGCTTTCGAAATTGAGCATGCCCATCATATTGCTACCAAATACGGCTTGATCGCTCCTATTGCTGAACAGCCCCAGTACAACATGTTCCACCGTAATCGGTTTGAAGCCGAGTACTACCCTCTCTATCAGCTTTACAAGTACGGCACGACCGTTTGGTCGCCCTTGGTATGGAGAAAACACTCTTTGTCCCATTAAAATTTGTGCAGATTTGAATTGAGTGAACTAATAGTCGCTAAAAGGCTGGTGGTGTCTTGACGGGCAAGTACAATGACGGTTTCGCTCCAGGAACTCGTTTTGGAGATGCTTCCAATCCAGTCGTCCAACGGGGGAGATCTAGATTGGAGAGCGCCGAAGGAAAGGCTATGATCGAGAAAGTCAAGAAGTTGACGCCAATCGCTGAGGAGCTCGGCTGCACTACCGCACAACTTGCTCTTGCATTCCTTTTGAAAAACACTAACGGTAGGTTCATGTTTTTGTGCGTCGCACGTTATTTGACTGATTATACTTACACGGTTTTTATAGTCTCTACAATTATCACTGGTTCTACCAGAGCGGAACAGGTGAAGGAGAACATGGGCGCGCTTCAGGTCTACAAGAAGCTTACGGACGAGCATATCGAGAAAATCGAGCAAATCTTGGATAACAAGCCTGACTACTTAAAGTTGTACTAAGAAGCAGCTGAGTGCGTCGGTCAGCGGTTTGTGTAAATATTTTTGGCATTATTAGACTATTTTGTGTATATAACAAAAAATATTTACAAGAATTTGCTCGCAATTTCATTGCCGTAAGTTATACAGCGCGGACGCGATTATTGCCTTTGCGTCTTGGGTGGCCGTCAAAAGCTGGTTAAGTGGAACAATCCTCAACGTGATCCTCTCTCCAATTTCTTTAGGGGCGCCGCCGAATTTTCCTTGCAAATCTTTGATATCAGACTCTCTCATGAGTTTTTTGCAGTAAAAAAACTGGATCTGCTCATCACTCGCTCCGGCGGACGTGTATATGCCACCATCATACGTATACAGCGGTTTCATGTCATTCGCGTTGATCGAGATTCCGCATTCTTCTTTGAGTTCGCGCTGGGCCGTGAATGACAAGCTTCCGCCGTCTTCAGGAATATCGTCAGGATCGAACATGCCAGCCGGAATTTCGACGGAATTCATTGTTGCACCGGCAATCCTCGGCTGAATTGTTAATATCACGTTCGCTTTGCCTATAGCAATTAGTTTCGCGTTAATATATAGAGGTATCGTCGAATGTAGAACAAGATAGAAGACGTACTGTCGTCATAGTCAGATGGGTTGTCAGCTTCTGGATTAGGTGAAGGATAGATCAATACGAGTATTGCGACACTCTGACCACGAAGAAATACTACACCCGGTAAGGTTCGTCCATAGTCATCTTCAACCGTCGCCTTTAGCTTTAAGAACCCCAGCTTATTCCTGTAGAAAGAATTATTAATCAGTTCGCAGCACAAACTTTTGCGTCTTGGCCAAAGAAACCCACCTTGCTTGGCCAAAGAAGTCTGCGCTTTGGATATCCACTTTCCGCAGCCGATAGAATGTAGGCTCCACGTGAGTAGCTCCGCCTTTGACCGGAGTTGTTCGTAGTGATGTTTGGAGACGAGTAAACCATCGCACGAATGGCTGAAACTTCTGGACTTGCTCAGGTGCAAGCATGGGCGTGAGATGAGGTGCAATTTCGACCCGCACGGATTGGTAGAGGAAAGACGCGGCTTGCCTTCCCGACGCAGACATGATTATCTACAATCTGACCGATGTACGTTACGTTTGAGGGAAAATATCCGAGACGACATATGTTGGGATTCACATGTTTCTGTCGACAAATGGTCGTGCAAGTACCAAATATGGCTCCGATCTGCATTGTTTGATGATTTTGGACCAATTACATAGTAAAGCCGCACGTCGCGGGCAGGTGCATATCTCCACGATTGCCAAGGGTTTTGTTTGTGGACAATATTAAGGGCTGGTCCATGGCATGTACGTGTAAAATTATATGGTTGTGTGTTGATTACTGGAGTCAACTGGAAAGCGGCATCACTAACAGGAATTGTGGGAACTGTAATAACTAAACGGGTGAGGCCATTAATTATAACTATATTATAAATTTTGCCGAGGGACAGGTTCAGGGGCGAACGGCGGAGAAGGAAAAGAAACGGACGGGTTATTGATTGTCCGTGATTTGGCAGTTGACGGATCGCCGTCATCGTCTTGTCTCGTATTTTCTCTGTTATCATCTGCCAGCCAATATCATAATCATCCTCTGCCAACAACAATATTTTGCTCAAGTTTCTGATTGAATTATTTACTGTTATATCATCGGTCTAGGTCACAAAATGGTGTTTAGTTATTTTACTCTGACACTTGTCTACATATTGTTTATTTTCATCCCGTTGTTCTGTCTTCCAATTGCCATAGTTACGGTGCTGGTCAATATTCACCTGGACGGAAGCTACAGATCGATCCGGCGAGGCATCCTCTGAAATGTTCATTGCAATTTTTTTTTTCTTTCTCTCTCTGTTACTTCATTGCACATTTGCGCACATGAATTCCAGCAAGCAACCACTCAATGCTCCTGAGATGTGGGGGAATACGAATTTATGCCCCGCGCGCCCTGCGGGAGAAGGAAAAGAGAGACAAAGACTGACTGGTTGTTGTTGGACAACTGGAGAGACGTGTATACATACGTGAACATGTTCCATTAATTCCTGAGAATCACCTTAGACAATATAGTATGTCTTCTTTTATGTTAACGTGAATTATTGTATTATCAGTCAATAAGCAACCAATTGGTTGATCTTGGCAATTGTTGGCCCTCCCAGGCCGGCGCACTTTATACACTAGTTGTTGTTGGCTTAAAAAATCATCTCTGAGCAGCAGCAGGCGCCACTAAATGCTCACAGACCACAGCCAGTGCTGCGTGGCCGGCCCGTTTACACTTCCCAATGCAGTAGGGAGATAGCGGCCAGTCATGTGCTTTCTTATAATGTTCAATGCGGCATAGTTCCGGTCGGAGAGCGTACTCCGAGGAGTTTGGATTCGTTTCGGAAGCCAGGCCGCAATCCTGCAATAACCTCGCTCGCCATCCTTCCCCAATTTTGATGGCGAGACTTTTTTGGGACGACCCGACCCAAGTTGCAGCCCAGTGCACCCAACACTAACGCTTGTGCACATAAACCCTTATATCTCATACATTTGACTCCGTTCCGAGAACAGCCAACCAACATAAAGATCGCTTGGCTGCTGCCGCAATATCACACTATTGGCAAAGACCACTCACTTTCAACAGTCGTCTTTGACATAAGTTTCTAGTCTTTCCAACAATTATAATTTAGAGCATACGATATGGTTCATTTGGGTCCCAAGAAGCCGCCATCCCGAAAGGTTAGTTTAATTCATCGGGTTGAGATCGATTGCTATCGAAATATATAACTGACGGACACTTGTGCGTATACAGGGTTCCATGGCGGATGTTCCTCGCGATCTTTTGGAACAAATTTCGCAATTGGAGACTATCTTTACTGTCGATGCCAACAAGTTGAAGGCCATTGTTGAACACTTCATCAAGGAGTTGGAAAAAGGTTGGTTGGGTTTAGGAATATCTGGCTTGGTGCCGGAAGCTAACTTACGATTCCGACCAGGTCTGTCCAAGGAGGGAGGCAGTATTGTATGGCAACAATTCTCTCAACGCGTTTGGCTTTTTCGTTTACGACAATTAACTGTGAAAATATAGCCTATGATCCCGACCTGGGTCATGAGTATGCCTGACGGTAAGGAGAAGGGCTCCTATCTCGCTCTCGATGTAAGTTAGGGCAATTACATCTTATTTTATTTAATTGTTTTGAACCTAACAAAATGGGTAATAAAAGATGGGTGGCACCAACCTCCGAGTTTGTGAGGTCCAGCTACTTGGAAATCGCGATTTCGACATCACTCAGTCCAAGTATCATATGCCTCCAGGAATGAAGACCGGAACATCCGAGCAATTGTGGGACTACATTGCCGAATGTCTCGAGGCATTCCTACAATCACACCATCCAGACGAAGCTCTTCACGAGTTGTCCTTGGGATTCACGTTCAGTTATCCTTGCTCGTATGTCCGTCCGATTCGACGAGAGGTGGGAAAGATAAAAAGGAATTGACTAACACCCGATTTTCTTAGGCAAACCGCGATCGACAATGGTGTTCTGCAGCGCTGGACCAAAGGATTCGATATCGACGGTGTAGAAGGTCATGATGTGCAGCCCATGTTTGAGGCTGCGCTCAAGCGCAAAAACGTTCCAATCCATGTCACGGCCCTGATAAACGACACTACGGGAACGATGGTTGCGTCGAATTACACTGATCCCGAGACTCAGATGGGTTGCATTTTCGGTACTGGCTGTAACGGTATGATGACGGCCTCTGTTGTTTGATTGAACGTTTTTTTATTAACAAAACTTTTTAAAGCCGCGTATTTCGATGTTGTTAAGAACATTCCTAAGCTCGAAGGTCTCGTTGATCTTGATCCGGAGACGCCGATGGCGATTAATTGCGAGTGGGGTGCGTTTGATAACGAGCACGTGATTTTACCCCGTACCAAGTACGATGTGCAGATTGATGAGGACTCGCCGCGTCCGAACCAACAAGCGTTCGAGAAGATGATTGCAGGTCTGTACCTTGGAGAGATACATCGGATTGTCATGCTTGACCTGTACGAGCAAGGGTTTATTTTCGAGAACCAGAGTGTGGAGGCGTTGAAGAAGCCATATTCGATTGATGCGTCGCTGTTATCGCAGATTGAAGAAGATCCGTTTGAAAACTTGACCGAGGTTGAGGACTTGTTTACGACGCGATTTGGCATTCAGACGACGGAGCCAGAACGCAAGTTGGTCCGACGATTGGCGGAATTGATTGGTGATCGGTCTGCTCGCTTATCTGCCGCCGGTGTTGCGGCGATTTGCAAGAAGAAAGGGATCGAGAAGTGCCATGTCGGTGCGGATGGGTCCGTGTTTAACAAGTACCCGCACTTTCAGGAACGAGGCGCGCAGGCGCTGGCGGAGATCTTTGGATGGCATGACTTGACACCTACGCAATATCCCATCAAGGTCCAGCCGGCTGAGGACGGTAGCGGTGTTGGTGCGGCGTTGATTGCTGCCCTGACAGCGAAGAGAGTCAATGAGGGCTTGCCGGTTGGCATGAAGCCGGAGATTATTGCCAAGCTCTCAAAGTAGATTGTAAATAAATAGCAAGGGGAGAGAGATAGCGAGATGAGATATCATTCCATTACTGGCACTGGGCCAAAAGTACAATTGACAAGTATTGTTTAAGTTACATGAAATTAAACCTGCAAGACGGTTGAACCAATAATAATGATAACAAAAATATATGTAGAATGATGATAACTAATAAATGCTCTAAAGGTGCGGTTACTAATAATAAGATTAGTCTAGTCCCGGGCAAGGGCTAATCAAACCTGCATGGCGGCATGGCAAGAATGATCAGGGGGAATTACGGCATAAGTTAGGAACTCCAGTGACATGCGCACGTGCATTGACTCGGACGGGGCCAGTCTCACGCGTACGCGTGCGGGTTGGCGTTTGTGGCGGAGTACGGGGCACAGTCCTTGATATTAAATTTGCACGCCATAACTCTAATTCGGGGACACTAGGCCAAAAGCAGCAAAGCGACCGGACGAGGGTTCAAAGGGGGCAGCTGCCTAAGGGAATAACCCTGACCCTATGGCGGACGTTACTATCTGGCGATTCCCACTCTTGCGGATCCGTTCGCCGCTGAGTCGCGGGTTCGCATCGGGATTTCCCTGGTGCGGCACCCCAGTCCCCGGGGCCCCGTGTATATGTGGTTATGTGTGCATTACAATCGTATCCAGCACAATAATCGTATATATCTACAAAGCAGTGCTGCGTAATTAAGTCTGTGAATACAGTGAAATCAGTCCCCAGGTTATTGATTAGGATGGCCTGATCCAGCTGGTTTGCTGTTTTGGCCCATTACTAATGGGTGCCCTAACCCCGCCATTCATGTGACACGTGCAATCTGCGGTGTGGGATTGGGTGATTTGGCCCATCGCCGGGGCAACCGGTGCCCAGCAAACACGCGTGTAATATACGAACGCGTTTGTGGCTAGTCCTAATTCGGAATAGTCCAGTAAGCTACTCACCGCTTTCTAAGTGCATAGTCACTTGCGGCCTAGACCCGCCCAACTTGTGGGTACGATCGCAGCAGCGCAGGACACACCGTACCCACTAACCCCAACCCTGTAATGTTCACGAATTGGCTCTTGTTAGCACGAGCACGGGCAAGTTTCGCGACCCAATTTGCCTTTGGCAAGTCTCGCTTCTCACTTTCTCTTAGTCCGCTTCTCTCTCTTTCTCTCTCTTCTTCTTCTTCCATCTGTTCTTTCCATTTTATTTTTAATTGTTCGCCCTTGCCATCTCGACCACCACGCTTCTTACTTGGGGGACGGCAGAACACAGCTACTGAACGAGTCGTTTTCACTCTTTAATCCCACTCCCCCCGGGTCGTCTCGCTCTCAATATCCCGAGTCGTCAACTCGATCCGTCAACCTTATATTCCGACTCTAATACTGCATATCAAACCATTGCTTTATCTACCAACTTCATCTTGTTGATCCCAACCGAATTGCACAATCACAAATTTCAGTCATCACTGGCAGTCTCAGATTTTATACCTTTGACCGAAATATCAGAACATTCATCAACAGGATCCGAACACTCACCCTGGCTTTTTTTTCCGCAGCAGCATTAACCGGTCACGCAAATATCGTTTTCATTCTTCATTGAACGAGCAACACTCGGTTTTTTATACTCCCCTGCATTTGCCATCCTACGCATCTCGAATTTTTCTTGTTCCTCTTTCGACTGAAGATTGCGACCGCCGCCACAAATTAATACAGCTCATCAATAACGCGACGTCGCCTTAACACGCGTTTGCGCTCCTTCAGCCAGACCGAGCCGCTGCTCCAGATCACAAATTGGCAAGAAATCATACGTTGGAGCTTATTTTTTTTGTGAAAACGTCAAGAGCAAACAAGAGGTATGTGGCGTTTTGGCAGTCTTCCGGTCTTCCCCCCTGCTTGCTTCGTGGTCCTAACCCTATGCCTTTGCAATAAATTCCTAACCCATACGTCAGCGATTATTGTCGCCAAGCCTTCAACTTACTAACCCTAACCCCATAGATCTACGAAGGGCACCCGCCGCGCTTTTCCCAGTTTGTTATATTTTATGCCCACAGTCGCCACAACTTGTGGCATTATTTGATTCGATCCTAGACCTTATTGAATTTTATTGAATGACTAAGGTATGTTTTTTTAGATACTATACGCTAGTGCAAACATTCGCTTACAACAAATAGAATGCCATCACCCGGGTTAACGACTTTGGCACACATGCCAACTCCATCTTACTCGCCCGAGCTGGCACCATTCCAACCTCTGTCGCCTCCTGACAACACAAAGCTATCCCCATCTGTTGGCACAACGAACGGAGCCAGTAGTACGTCGTCGCCTCCAAACACCGCCTCATTTCCTTTGCGGGTCAAAAATCTGCCAAAGGACCTGTCAAAAAGAGAGTTCAATCTTATTTTCACATTTGCGAAAGATTACATTACTAGCGAGCTGGTCCATGTTCCCCAGGATGACCATGTCGGTGGCTCGTCACGGATTGGAATCGCATATTTTAAGAGTTACAGTGCCTCGGTCGAAGCGCATGACGTCTTAGATTCGCGCTCAGATTTGTTTTATGAACAACAGCTATTCAATCCGGGAAATTCACCTGTCTCGGGCCCGACAAGCTCATCGTCCTCGTCCTCGTCTGCTTCTTCATCGCCGTCTTACTTCGCGCCAATTAAGTGTGAATTCCCAGAATTGAAGGTGCAGCCGTCATTGTCGTCCTCATTCGATCAGCATCATTTACCCCATCATTCGTCCATCTCAGGTCCACCATCCCACCATGCATATGCACAGCTACCGTCCACATCTGGCGCCTCCGTATCCACAGGCCAGTTTGCCTCGGTTGTCTCGTCCTTTCCGGGACTTAATGGATTGCCGTCTCTTGCTGCTCCCTCCGCTGGCCAGCCTACAGCTGCTGGGAAGCCGTCGTCCCGGTTTAACTTTCCGTTCGAGCCCCTATCGCCGACATCGCCCGCAGCGGCGGGGCCTCCTGTGCCAGAGCCAGAATTTTATCAGGATCTCAACATGTTTGCGCCTTCGTCAACGTCGCCACGAGGTACTTTTTCGTCTGGTCCCGGCGAGTTGCAACGAGTTAGTGGGAAGTCTATGCTATTGGAATCCGCTGGTCGTGATAACGAGGAGTATGAAGACATAGTAAAGGACCCGTTGTCATGGATGCGTGCCAATGGCGCCACCACTTCGCCACAAATCCCTGGTCAACCGCCTCAAGTACCACAGCCGGTCCCACAGCAACAGTGGCAGCCTGATCGTGTAAGGCGCAATACGGGCACCTCAGTGGTTCCTACCCAGGCTTTCAGCAATCTCGCATTAAACTCTAACCAACCGCCGGCTTTTCCGGCTCCAGGTGCTACGCCGGCAACTCCCAGGTCGACATTGGCACCGGCTGGTGCGACGGCGACAACAGCGACATCGCAGGCTGCCACTCCGCAAGCGGCCCCCGGACCTGCTCCACCTGCTTCTTCCCTTCATGCGCTTCAGAACGGCGGTCGTGTGCTACCACCGGCAAACCCAGCTGACCAGAATCCGCCTTGCAATACGCTTTATGTGGGTAACTTGCCTATGAATACGTCCGAGGATGAGCTGAAGGCTCTTTTCAGTCGGCAACGTGGATATAAGCGTCTCTGTTTCCGCACAAAGATGAATGGACCTATGTGTTTTGTTGAATTCGAAGATGTGGCCTATGCTACACGAGCATTAACTGAGCTTTATGGACGTGGATTGTCGAATAGTGTTAAAGGTGGCATTCGCTTGTCTTTTTCCAAGAATCCGCTTGGTGTCCGGTCGAATAGTAGCACCGGCGGTGGTAGCGGCGGTAACACTGGAGGTACCAGTCAAGCCAATGCCGGGTCGGCCCCAAGCGCAGGCATATATCCTCCTCCGCATCACCATCAGCATTCGCAACAACAAGCACAACCTCAATCTGGTCCGCCTGGCCAGTTGGGCGGTGGTATGGCTAGTGTACCTATGGCGCCGATTATGCCTCCGCAGCAAGTGCCACCGCAGCAGGCTTCTGCTCAAGTACATCCTCAATCAAGCCAGCAGAAGTCGCAAGTGCAACAGCAGCCGTCGCAACAACAACAGCAAGTCCAGCAACCACAGCCTATCAATTTGGGTAATGGCATGGGCATCGGCATGGGCATCGGCACTGGCGTTTAATTTTTCGCATCATCATTGTCATCGTCATCTCATCGTCATCATCTCGGTCCACTGGGATGCGATTCGTTTTTGTTGGAATTTTTTTTTTCATTCATCAACATTGGTCTTTGTCTTGTGTTTCAATCATCACTACGGCGCGAATTATGAATGAGGGGCAAATAAATATGTATATTTGGGTTCTCGCTTTTACAATAGTAGTCATATACCGGTTTTATTTTGTCATATCTCAAGGTTTTTAGTTGTTTAGTGCTTGTTGCAAGTGTCCGCATTGGCAGATATACGATAAGGCAGAAGGGAGAATGATATCATTTGTCCATTTTTTTTCATTTGTTCTTATATTCCTTCATTGCAAAAAAAAAAGAAGCCATAGTTTTTTATATAAGCACTATTTTTTTGTGTCTGGCGTGATCGGTTGTTTTAACTATTACATATCGTGTTTTCTTGCTTTCTTTTGCTCTTTTAAGTGACATATATTTTGGCTTTGGCTTAAAGTATGGGATGTGTAACATTATGAAATCGAGGCATAGTGCTACTACTGCGTTGTTGGGCGAGTCGTTATACATTGGAATTTTTCGGTTTTTATGTACAAGTTTTATTGGACTCATTGTAACTTTGCGCCGGGTTGTATATTGTAAGTTATATGTTATGTTATGGTCAATCATTTGGTGCATTTGAGTGAGTGTATGTGATATTTTTTTTGTTGTTGCGTTTTTTTTCTACACATTTTTGCTCTGCTTGTTGTTTATTGAAGTGTATTGTATACATAAATATTTTATCCTTTAACTTACGCCAATTGATCAAACCAAAAACAATTTTTTTGTTTTACCGCGACACTGTTGCCTGGCGGGTGCGTCCTAATCCATCTTTTGCGTAATAATCCATGCGGTAGCCGTCCCCCTGTCCATGGAGAACGTCTTCTAATGAGCTCCACAATTCGGTATTCCCGAACGCGATGCTGGCCTCATAAGGAGTTAATAATGGTTTTGCGAACGCGTAGCCCCAGTCGATCGATAGCCGGGGGCAAGCGATCTGGACGAACGCGTCCAGATGCGTGAATTCGGCAAGTTTTTGCGGGAAAATTTCCGACAAGAGCAGCAACGTGTAATCGATGCCGCGGTTGGCCAACAGCTGACGAATGTGATCAAAAGTTGCGTAATTTCCTTGCCGTCCCAGCGTGCCGAGAATGACGCCGACTTTTTTGGCTGATTTGGCTGCCTGCACGGCATCGTGCCGGACATGCAACATTTCGTCGTGCTCGTACGTCTCGTGCGTGAATTTGCGCGAATAAGGGTCGTATCTGTAAGCCGGAAGACCTGGATTCTGTATCATTGCTGCCTCAAGGTGGAACCTACCGTCGCCTACGTAGACGATGGCGTCCGTATCGGCAGGATCTATCCGTGGAGCCGTGCATCCCAATATCTCACCCCGGGACAAAGGTGAGATCTGAGGAACTTGGACGGTCAAGCCACCCAGAGTTTGTGGTTCAGCCAAGGCCGCGTTTCGGACCGCATGCAATGCTCCGTTGAACTGGATCGTGCCAACCAAGGCCAGACGCTTGCCAGGATCAAAGTTCTCTTTCAAGGTCGCAATGAGATGCTGCTCGTTGATCGTGATCGATACAAAGACGTAAAGCACGCGCATCTCGGTCACGTCGACCGGAACCAAGCACGAATGCGCATAGTGAATCAGCAAGTCGCAACCTAACGCCTTGGCAGTGAAATCATCAATGCAACAGGCCCCGTAGGTCACGTCGCCCATGATCACGCAAGAAATATCATGACCGGCAAACCGCTCCAAAATGTCGGAAATCACGCAGGCAAATATTAAAAGCCCTTCCGGCATTTGCAGTGCGATCCGACTATATTTATGTCGCCGAATGTTCCATATGCACTTGTGGATTTCAAAGTCGTAATTGGCCGGTAGCAGTGACGAAATGGCAGAATTGAGGTCGGCGTCGTCGAGAATTTCTGGCGGAATTTGATTCAGCACCGGCACTTTTGACTTGCGCGGTGTTCTCGTGGCTATTTTTTGGATCGAGTTTAGTAAATTTTTTACACCCCTAAGGAGGAAATAACATTTATATTTTCTCTTACCTAATGTCTGGTTTGAACCGTCTGTATTATTGATTCTAGCCTTGCGGCCGACGAACCGCCGCTGGACCGTCGGTCGCTCATCGGACGATGATGATGTCGACTGAGCGGTCTGTAGAACTTGTGGCTCGACTGAAGCCATGTAATCCGCAAATAAAGCCATCCACCAGATAGTGCAAATTGATTTTGCCGATAAAGACTTCTTTAAATTTTAACGTGCCATATTCCAGGAATAATAATAATTAGTACTGCGGCTTGAGAACCAAACGCCACAGTCAGGGTAACTTCCAAGGTATCACGTGAGTCAGAGAACACAGGACCAGGGTTTAGGCAGTTACAAAAACATCTTATATCATAGTTATTCAGTATCGTAATGTGCGCTAACGTGACGAAACAAAGACTCAGAAAAGTATACTACCATGCATGGCGTTAGCGCTCGTCAGATTCCTGGAATAATTGGGTGTTCTATAACATGATTGTACCATTTGGGAACAGACTATACGCAAAAATAATCACTGTTGTTAATCGAAGCATAAGTTGGTCGTCGTCCTCTACGTTACAAGAGTATTGTGCTTACCAAGTCGCCGTATGAGCGACGTTGACGTGAAGCTGCAAGACGTTTGCCTTAAACATCCGGTGTTATTTTCACTCGTATTGCGTCGGAGGAAATACAAGTTCGAAACCAGATACATCAAGGACTGTCCCGTCTGTATCAATTTCTCGACAGCCAAAAACTCAATGCAGACGTCAAGACCAACGCGCGTCTTTGTCGGATAGGTGACTGTTCGAATTATTACTGTCTACTATACGTACCTACTTGCACTGTTACTAGTTTGTGATTCGCTCCTGATAATATACCTTTGTGTTTGAACACACATTACATTGGGTGTATAGTATCTAAGCCAATATTAGGCTATAATATCACCAAAACAATCAGGGATTTCTTCTGGCGATATCGTGTCACAGCTCTAGTTGCTCGATCGACCCCAAATAATCCGAAAATAAGTGGGAGAGCGAGCGAAGCTGAACCTCTTATGGAGACCTAACCCGATATTTGGCATAGGCCCCTATGACGTATGGCAAATTCTGGCTCGACCTCGAGGCAGGTGCGACGACTTTCTGTGTGGTCAGTCAGATTGCAAATTTCCGAATTTGACAAGCCATAGTAGATTCTGAATATGCCTCCTAAATTTGTAGTGGTTCTAAATCCAATGACACTTGAACGTCCAACAACTGCAGTCATCTCGAATAATAATTCATCAAACTCTAATTATGAAGCGATCGACAAGGAGAAGGCGCCGGCCGCGGCATGCCGTATATAATCACCACGTACAGACAAGAGCAACGAGAAAAGCTGAGCAGATAGTATCCACGCAAACAATACAGCAAAGCAACGTAATGGCACAGTCTGAATTATTGGCCGCGGTGAGGCGACCTCTTTCTCCTGACACTCAAATAGAGGTACCGGCAAGCCGAGAGGAATTCGAGCATGTACAGGACATCCTCGAAAACGAGAATACGAAGTAGATACTTGTCATTTCAAGCCATATTCCATAGACCGACTGACGCAATGAGACAGGTATCCGAGTCTGCAGTATGACGGATGGCGCAAAGTAGCAATCGTTGTCGCGGCTCGTAGCCCGCTCCACGGCCAAATGGCGGGTGACCTTACTGGCGCAATCCTTCACGCAATCTATAGCCTACCAGGACTAGATGCAAACATTAAAGGTCGCTTTCGTTCTACATCGGAAATGTCGAACAGCACACTCACGGGAGACACACTCACCACAAGGAATTGGGAGGGTGCCCTACGGTACCGCACCAGTGGCGGTTATACTTTGATGGTCGCTGTTGAAGTCGGCATGACGCAGACTTATCGGAGCCTTCGAGCTGCTATCTCATATTCAGTCTGTGCCCTGCACTGTCGCTTGGGGATTGCAATGTCTATAAATGAAAGGTCCCGCGGTACAATTGCGTCGATCCAGTATTTTTCTACTGCACAAGAATGTATTACTGCCATACGGCAGGCAGAGGGCGACCTCAGGACTGAGTTACGCAACAATCCCTACGGACCGCTGGCTGTAACTGGGTCCATATGGTACGGAAGGGTTGGGAGCGTCGTCGTGGAGACATACCGTCAAGAGGATGAAACTTGCCCACCGGAGACTATCCTCGAACCCACGCACTCTTTCAGAATTGTGGAAAATGGGCAATTTGTTGGTGGTACCGTCCCGGAAAACTTGGCAGAGCTGAAGCTTGACGACTGTATCCCAACTCATGTCTTAAGTGGCGATATGGTCACAGCCACTCCAATAAATTTCTTCAGTCAGGACTGGTTCGAAGAGAGCTTTGGCTTGGCAATGTTGGAGACTGCCCTTGAGCGGATCAAAGCCAGGTATAGGGTTCGTCCTGCATAGTTTTGCCGTTTCTATCTGTCTGTGTTGTGTTGTTCACTTCCTTATTCAATGGGTTCTAAGTTCACCCAGCACTTATAACATGATTATCTTTAACCAGCCTTTCCTCTTCCTCGGGACCACACAGATCTGAATAATTGGATGCTGCCATTGCTCGCAGCTTTCCCTCAAGATAAGAGGCACCCGTTTCTGTCCAATAGTCACCATCCGTATTGCCGGAATTGAATTCTTCTTCATCTCCAAGAATTGCACTCATCATCCGAAAAGCGTTTGACTCGCGCAACACGTAAATATAGGTAGGTGAATGTTGCAAAACAAAGAAGAAGGACAAGGAACCAAGTGAGATTCCATCCAAAAAAACAATACTTCCTCATCAGTATGCCTGGCCAACTGGTCGCTAAGGTCTATGTCCAGGTATAATTTTCCAGGTCAAATCTTGTCTCGACGTTGGATACGAACGCGAAATCTACCAAATAACGAATGCGTAGCTGGATCTAGCATCAACCCGTTGGAAGGATCGTTGATTTGACTACCGGTCAGCATCGTCTCTACAGATTGATCGGCAAATATAGAAAGCGCCTCCGAGTGTGCGCTCGCGCTGAAGGTAATAATATGCGCTCCTTGGAGCGATAGTCTGCCCAGATAAGTCATGCCAGGCGGATGTTGGCATGATTGTGTGTCCAAATCCAATACTTTCCCCATTAGAGATACAGCGATCGAATAACTATGTATTTCACCATGCGCGTGAAAGTCGCTTGATTGTCTTGTAGACGAGCTTCTATCTGATGGTGTTGGAGTATGAGAAGGCGCCATTATAGTTACAAATAGATCTAAATAAATATCTCTTGTCCAACTGATGACAGATCAGACTCTAGGAATTTCTAGTGTACGTCCTGCGATGTCCGAGGTCGACGGGGCAAAAAGCCACTCTCTGCCGATGGCAACACCATACCGGCATCGCAGGCTCTCAATAATTTCCGTAATATTTTAATACTCTGCAGTGAAGCTGTGCGCGTTTCCATAAATCACCGGCGAGTGAATCACGGTCATAACTCCACCGCAAAAGAGCGGTCGCGATTGGACGCACATCAACGGTGCGATTATGATAGTCAAAGGCAAGCGGAACTTCGCAAGGTTCCAAATTGTTATTCAAATTTTGTTATAAGAGTCTCGGGTAGGGCCTTCTCGGAATAATCCAGTTCGATCATTATCAACGTCACGGGAAAAACGTCCGGCCAACAATATATGTTTGACAGCTTAAATAGTGGGCATGTGGGCAAGGGTTTTCATCGCTTCTGGTCTCGGCAGTCAATTCGGCAGCAGGAGGTTGAACATGAACATCGCCCCCAATCGTAGACGACTGATCAGCTTCACATCCACTAGCATCTGAGTGAGTGGATTTCACACTAACAGATCTGGAATTTGGATTGCATATGTGCTTAGGACGCATACTTGCTTCTTCGCCTGCTCTCTCATTATGTTTAGAGGTTTAACTTGATATACGCCCCAACTTGCAGCTTCTTCCCCTCCTGAGGTCTCGTTTAATTCTATATCGCTTTCACAGGCTCCCACCCCGCGCCTGCGCAATAATAGATGGACCGCAAGAGAATATGGGTCCGGCGGCCCCATGGCGTCGCAACTACTGTGCTTGTCTCAGCGTCTGACATTGTCGACGACTTGAAAACTGCACTGATTGGCAAATATGCTACATCACTAGGACGAATCCACGACGCTCCTGATCTATCAATACGCATGTCGTCATCGCATGCTGGTACTGCATCTGGGCAACACTCACCGCATGGAAGACGGAAACGAAGAGGCGATGCCGTAAGGCGAGAGCTGGCGGCAGCGCTGGATTCTCATGCGGCGTTGCATCACCCACATCAGCATAGTGGGAACCACTCGCATGAGGATGAAGATCGCATTCTGCAACCAGACGAGGTTTTATTTGCCCTCCTTGACAAGTTTTTTCCAACGGGAATGACAATGCAGGACGCGTTTGTTGTAGAGGTTCCCGATGACTATGTACCTGTGGCAGCACATAGAGTGTCGGTAGCTGGAGTGCTGACACCTCAAGAAGGAGTTATTTCGGATGAAGACGCGGAAGCTATGAGAGGGCATGTGCCAGAAATATTCCACGGCCAAGCAACACAGTCCTTACCTGACGTGTCGACTCATCAGCTACTACACAATGGCCGGCATGGCTCAGAAGTATTGGATCCACCACAACAGCAACAACGTGCATCAAGTGCGGACCCGTATGGCGCACATCCACATTTGCTTCAGCACGGTTCGTTTCGGCATTCACACGGCAACGCGCATGGCAAGCAGGCTGGCAGCGCGCCAGGCGCCAAATCTGGTGGGGCCAGTTCTGTCTCTGTGCCTGTGGTTGTGTCGTCGTCTGCCGGGGTACCACAGATCAGTACTCTGCAGCAACAGCAGCAGCAACAACAACAACAGCAACAACAGCAGCAACCAGCTCATATTGGACCGTCGCGGCCGCAGCCACAGCCTATCCAGCAGCATGTGGATGCTCATGCTCTTCACTCGGCTGGCAGTCGGGTGGTTGATGATGATGGGCGAGTGGGCCGAGCGCGATCGCCTCATCGAACCGGGTCACCAAACCAAAGTTCGCACGCACTGTCTCATGCGCATGCGCATTCGGGCACGGTTACGCCTACCCAGCAGACACAGGCACAGAGTCACGTGAAATCGCCGTTGCAAAATGTTACAACCGTGTACGGAGGAGATGTGGCACCGTCGTCTGCAGCGGGAAGAGACATGATGACCGACGCTGACAAAGTCGTCGTTGCGGTGACCCAAATCAATCCACGCATCGTCAAAGACTCCAAGCAAGAACCTTTAGAGATAAAGGATAAATCTGATGAGAAATCAGTGAACGGGACTGGATTAAAGGACAAAAGCTCGAGGAGCGGCGAAAAAGTATCGCAACAGGCATCGCTTGGCGGCGGATTACTGTTTGATGGGGTCGTGCCGCCGGTAAAAGTTCTCATTGTCGAAGATAATATAATCAATCAGAAAATTCTGGAGACATTTATGCGAAAACGACGGATCCGATCTGGTGTCGCTAAGAATGGTAGAGAGGCAATTGAGAGGTGGCGGGAGGGTGGGTACCATTTAGTGTTAATGGATATCCAGCTTCCTGTTTTATCCGGTATCGAGGCAACAAAAGAAATCAGACGGTTAGAGCGAAGGAATAGGATTGGAGTATTTGTGGATGAAGATGCAGGAAATATAAAGGAAGAAGACGTGTTGCCGCCACACCGATTCAAGAGTCCTGTTATCATCGTTGCCCTAACGGCAAGTTCGCTGGATAGTGATCGGCGGGAAGCACTGGCGGCTGGATGTAACGACTTTTTGACCAAGCCCGTAAACTTAGTCTGGCTAGAGCGTAAGATTACAGAGGTAAGTTCATCAGTTGTAATTTAATTCATATGATTGCTGATGAAATTTAGTGGGGGTGCATGCAAGCATTGATTGATTTTGAAGGATGGCGGTCATGGAAAGGAAGCGACGATGCGGAGAAAGAGGCGAATGGCACATCTTCTGCATCGGCCTCACAACGGACATCGCGCCGGCCAAAGGTAGCTATGCGTTCAAAGTAATGTTTGTTATATCCTCTATTATTTGTACAGTACGAAGATAAGAGATAAACCGTTTGTGCCCAGCCTCACCCTGCGTTAGCAGAGCGGCCTTGCACCATTCAAAAAAATGCCACTTTTTCGACCACCACCTTCTCACTCAAACGGGTTTAGGCACCTTTCTAATTCCTAACTGGAGTGGTGGAATGGTTGAGTTCTAACCGCTTTTAGCGATAAAGAGGATGAAAAAATAGGTCGAGACCACTTTTACGAAATTGTACATATGCTTTTTTCTGTCCGAATTAAGACTAGTGTTAAAATGATACCTTTTTTTCTCTGAGTGCACCATTCAAAAAAGTGTTTTCTTCCCAATTGGTTGGCGCTAACAAGTCTGAGCGAAAAAGTAGTGTAAAAAAGTGATAACTACTTTATTGAATGGTGCAGGGCCTAAAAATTCAAACGGTGATAGAACAACAACGTGGCATTGCGGCTCGCAAAGTCATTGGGTAAGGTAAAACAAGTGCGACAATGTTTGAGCGAATAAGCCTTAATTCATGACAACATGAGTGATATTGATAGTGCTGGTTTCGTCATTGCACGGGACTTGACACCACAAAGGGACCGAGCAGCAATAAGAACTACTCGGCCCCTATCAACAGCAACTCGGTGCTTTCGCATGCTATCTTCTTCCGCATTATTGTCAGCGTGCCTGCGAAAGTCCTCGTCCACGGTTGCTTCTCGGCCGTTATTGTTGCTGTTCACCTCCGTCTTCTTTAACTCGCGAATTCGTCCAAGCCGAAAAATGTCCTCGTCAAGAACGATAACGGCAACCACCAACGCCGCTGCCGAAAAGACGTCTTCTGTCAAGCTACCCAAGCCGTCGCCCAAGATCGCCGGTCAGGCAAAAGATGTGTGGACGATAGTGAACGAGGCTGCGGCCGATGCGCAGGCTTCGCTGCCTTTCCCCGTCCTCAACCTTGGTCAGGGTTTCTTCTCCTACAACCCCCCAGATTTCGCGATCAAGGCTGCTCAGGAAGCCCTCAATGACGTCTCCTGTAACCAATACTCGCATACCAAGGGGCGCCCGTCACTCCGTAAAGCCCTTGCAGCTGCTTACGAGCCTTCGTTTGGTCGCAAGATCAACTGGGAGACCGAAGTTGTGGTCACAAGCGGCGCCAATGAAGGCATGTTCTCGGCATTCACGGCCTTCCTCAGTGACGGCGACGAAGTCATAGTTTTCGAGCCTTTCTTCGATCAGTACATCTCCAATATCCAGCTGCCCGGTGGCAAGGTCGTCTACGTGCCTCTCGTGCCGCCACATGACAACGACGTCCGTACAGTCTCATCGTCAGAGTGGAAGGTGGATTTTGAAGATCTGCAATCCAAAATCTCACCGCGTACAAAAATGATTGTTGTCAACTCACCCCACAATCCTATAGGAAAGGTCTTCTCGCGAGAAGAGCTCGAAAAGATTGGGCAGATTGCCGTTGAGAACAATATTATTGTCCTATCAGATGAAGTTGTATGTCTGCAATTGCAATTTTTTTTTTCAAACGAAATTGGTTTACGCTAACAACCCCTAGTACGACCGCCTGTTCTACGCACCATTCACCCGTATGGCGACTCTGTCCCCTGAACTGCAGCGGCTGACTCTCACCGTTGGATCCGCCGGCAAGACATTTTCTGCGACCGGCTGGCGTGTTGGCTGGCTCATTGGTGACGCTGAGCTCATCAAGTACGTCTCCGCCGCGCACACAAGAGTACGTCACATTTTTTTTGTTTTTATCTACGCGGCCAAAGAGAGCTTGCTGACGTCTTATAAGATATGCTTCGCCGTGAACAGTCCTCTTCAAGAGGGATCTGCTGTCGCGTTACAGGAAGCCATAAGACCAGAGAACACGTTCTTCGCCGACCACGTCGAGGCTTACAGGCACAAGTTTAAGATCTTTAACCGAATCTGGGATGAGCTAGGCCTCACTTACACAGACCCTGAGGGCGGCTATTTCGTTCTCGTGAACTTTTCCAAGGTCAAGATTCCAGACGACTACGTGTTTCCAGAAGATGTTACCACTGGCCGTGCAAAAGATTTCCGAATGGCCTATTGGCTTATCAAAGAAATTGGCGTCGTCACAATTCCGCCGACAGAGTTTTATCTTCCCGAACACGCTCACCTTGCCGAAAAATATCTCCGATTCGCGGTTTGCAAAACAGATGATTATCTTGAGCAAGCTGTCGAAAGATTGCGATTGCTGAAACCGTACATCCAGCATTAGCCGTTATACCAATGAATTATATGATAGCTTTGCTTGTCGAAAAGTTTATATTTTCTAGCGAAATACCGCCATTGGTATGGCGAATCTGTACGTCACGCTGTAAATAATAGAGATTCGGGATTTCTTGTATTCTTTTATTTGAATAGAGAGGGGTTGCAAGTTCTACCATGGTCAAGATCGATTAGAGTACAACTACTGCACTAGACTCTCCGGAATACCTAGTACTATCCCAGCTTTGCTTGACACCCAACGATACATATGTTTCGTGGAATATCGTTCCGGAATAGTTGTCACAGGCGCCTCGACCTCTTCTTCTGCGGCCGGTGTCCCCGGACTACCCAGTGGACTTTTTAATTTTCCCTTCCGTCTAGGGGCTTGCTTTTTCAGAAGCCTGTTGATCGTATCCATCTGTAGAGATCGTCAGTGTTCAGTCTTTAAAATATTTTCATAGTCCTTCTACCTTCTCTTCCTCACGTCGTTTGGCAGACAAATTCTTTCGCCTACGAGCTGTTTCTGTACGTCGGAGCATGAGTTCATCCTCTGTAAAGATTTTTTTCTTCGGGCCCTCTGAACCGCAAGTTAGCAAATGTCGTAATTTTCCAAGATTTGCATCCAATACCATTCGGCAATTCTTGCAATTCCAATGTTTCGTCCATCAATCGCGCTCTTTGTCGTTCCGTCAGTCGGGAATAGTCGTTTTCATTGTAATCTGTTTCCAGGTCATTATCTTCCTCTTCATCCGCTTCATCGTTGTCCCGCAGAACGACTTCAGCACCCTCGCTCTCCATGTCCGAGGCCAGTTCGCTAAATGGTCTCTTCGCACGTTGTACTGGCTTCTGCCTGCCCGGCGGTGCCCGTCTACTTCGCACTGGTCGCCTTGATCGACTGCTATAATGCTTTTCTAATTCCTCCTCCTCGTCTTCTTCTTCTTCCTCTTCGTCTTCTTCTTCTTCCTCTTCCTCCTCTTCTTCAATGTCTTCGTCTAACACCACTTCGTCTCCTTCTCCAGCTTCTGCCTCGTCTTCTTCTTCTTCTTCTTCTTCTTCTTCTTCTTCTTCTTCTTCTTCGTCTTCTTCCTCCACCTCCTCCTCTACTTCTTGCTCCTGTTGCTCAGCTTCTTGCTCCGGTTCTAATACTTCCAAATCTACTTCCTCATCCTCCTCTTCTTCTACCTCGTCATCTTCTTCATCCTCTTCCTCATCCTCGTCCACTACCACATCCTCGTCGTCATCGTCATCGTCATCGTCATCGTCATCTTCTTCATCTTCGTCATCTTCGTCTTCATCGTCCTCTTCCTCGTCATCCATTGTCGATTTTTCCTTATTTCGCCTTCGCACACGATAATCTCCTTGGCTTGCGTCCATATCTGAGTTCGATACTGAGTCTCCCTCTTCCTCCGACTCGTCTGCGCTCTCCTCGCCGTCTGCGCTTTGAGCATCATCCTCATCGTCGACCTCGTCGTCATAACTATTGTTGTCGCTGTTTACGCTTTTTAACCCTTCGCCTACAATTTGCCGGGTTGAGTTTAGTGACATCTTCCTCATAACCAAATATTATCACATCATACCTCCGTTACCGCGACTGCCTTCGCTGTACGGCGACGCTTCAAGCTCAGATAACTCTGACGAGTCATCACCACCTTTGAGATCAGACTCTGAGTAGGACGAACGTCCATTTGCATCTGTTTTCGGTGCAGTAGACGCCATAACAAACTTGCCAAGGTAATTCTTCCAAGATACAAGTTAATTGATAGCACGAAAATATACCAGGTCGTTGATTTTACTGGACCACCCGATCATTTCAAGCAGTTACGTAGAGTTCAATTGAAAGACGGACGTCGAGCCGCACACGCAAACTTGTCTTTAAGAACATATTTTGACAAGAACACTATGAATAGCCGGCCCACCACCGATAACGAGTGCATCAAAGACCTTGAGAGTAGAAGGGAATCAAAGGATCAGAAAGCTGATACAATACGGATACGATCATCGGCCTTACGGCTTGGAGGGCCAAGGTTCTAAGAAAGTCTCCTAGTCTCCGAGACTTCCGAAGAGCATTGGACATTGAAGGTATGGTATAATTTGCGTCGCCACAATCTGTTGTCTATCCTATCGCTGTGAAGCTGGCTTTTGGGTGAATTTATTTATCCGGTCGCAGACATCTATGGACGGATTCAGACAGCCCGTGACAAAACGATCGATTTAGCTGGACAGCAACACACTAACTCAACGGCCATGAAGACAAAGTTGGGTAATACAAACTGGAAACGAGTGCGAGAGAATACCTTCAAATATGCTATAGGTTTCTTCGTTTTCCGCTCGGAGCTTGTCTATTCCATCTTGAATAAGGTGTTCGTCTCGGAGTTGCCAAATGACATCCAGAAGCACCTCGTGCGATAGGGTCCGTTACCTAGCCTGAAGAGTACTTTCTAGTTCTAATCCGAGCTACGTGCTTGAAGGCTTTGTGGCGAAACATTTAGTATCGCACAAAGCAATCTTTTCCTAGGTACCTGATATCCCCATATTAGTGGATCTGGCCAAGGCATCTATTTATTCTTGGGCGAGATTCTGTAAATCGACCTCCGAAAAAGGAGATACAGCGAGAGACATAGAACAAAGAAACGAGTCCTTTCGCACGAAAGTGTCGTTTAGTTTAGTTCCTCATTTCAAACTGGAAAAGGACATTACTTATGGTAGTCTGGTAGAACCAAAAAAGAAATATTACAACTTATACAAGACGTCCGTATGTGAAATAATTTAAAGACACACATGCCATTTCCCACAGCTCAGCATAGCATTTCAGCTGCCAAACATCTTAGATCTTGAAGTCGACTCGTGAACAATCGACATGAATGCTTAGTAATCGTATGCTGGTGAGCGCTGAAAAGTCTCCGGAGGGCTAGCCGGAAACTTTTGACGGAGACTGGCAAGAAAAATGAGTTCAGGCTATGTCGCATAGGAAGTCTGAAAAGCGTCCACCTTAAAAACGTATATATTATCACCATCTGACTGACCGATCCACTTCGGAGACATTGTGCTTTTCCTACTTCACACTATGAACCGACAGCGCAGTCCTATGAGTGGTCAGGTTGTCTTAGGAGACTCTGACAAGCGAGCGGCTCGTGTGTCTTGCGATCCGTGCAGTATGGCTTTTTCGGTCATTTTATGATGGCTCAACTTTCGATTCGCAGAGTTCTGATTCCTCTCCAGGGACAAAAAAGATCAGGTGCACAGGCGAACATCCGGTGTGCTCAAGATGCCTATCCGCGAACAGAAACTGTTCGTACTCGATGCAATTGCCCATGGGTAGACCAAAAACTCGACATACCACTTGCCTCAGAACTCGCCAAGCTTCTCGCCGCAAGCTGGCCTCGTCACTTGCTTGCCAGCATCTCCGACCTGTATCCCACGGCGGCAACGACGATGCGGCTGCCGAGTCAAATGCGCCAGCAGAATACGGCGGAGTTCAACAAGTTCAGAATAGTGCTACGGCGACTCCATATCTGTTAGATTTCGAGAATTACAACCGGTATGGGACCGAACCATTATTAATATTGTAGTAAGTTATCTGATGCCTGGCGCCTTTCACAGGACCCACGAACTACAAGCGACGTACCCATCTACCGTAGACAGCCAAGCAGGAGCCAACAACTGTGCATGTCTGTCCGTACTTTACCTAATACTTGAACAACTTCGAATGAAGGACCAGCTCATAATTCCTCAGGATCTAGCGTTCTTGCGAGACTGTGTTAAATCCGCGACACAGGTCCTCAATTGCGGACAATGTCCCCTCCGCTATATTTCTGTAATTCCAGAATGCCACAATCCTCGGTGCATTCTGCGTGTGTATGGCGGAATGTTATGCCCGAGCGCTTGAGGCAATTGATATAGAGGAGAGGCGAGCTTCCGGTGCCAATCAACGAAAGCAGCTAAGTGTTACCGGATCGAATGACCATGCCTTGGACAATGATGCGCAGTGCCCGACGAACCCCTCCACGTTGTTCTCGCTCGAAATAACGCCTTCGGAATGGAGAAATCTGATGCGCAGTGCTGTGAAAGCTGAGATATTCAGCATTGAGGGCTCTAAAGAGATGTGTTTTATGTCTCTGATCGAGGCTTTAGAAGAGCGTCAGACACGTTGGCATCAGATCCCCCCTGCGCGTAATTGCCTGCCTACATGCCGATCACTATGTAACTTGACTGATGGAGTGCCAACGTGTCTTCGGATAGTTAATGAGGCGAGGAAGATCATTAATTACCTAGGCTTGTAGATTGCTTCTGCAAGAAGTGATACTGGCCATACAAACAGCCGACCGCCTGAAAGCGGTAATCTTCTTATCATTTGTTCCCTGTTATATTTCTGTTAAGTGAAACATGGGTGGAATGATCGGTTACGGCTGGATACGAATAAAGACTTTGCTTATTCGTATTGCTTTTTCGTATTTGGTTAGGGTTATATCATCAATATTCGTATTCGATTCTTAATTATTTCGTAACTTAACTGGGCCAGTTAGCGCAGATTGACCGACAATCTAAAAGATGTCGCGTCCGTGACGCGTGAAGTTGGCTGACTACGCGCTTTTATTCCAATCCAAATGTTAACGCGAGCCAGCTAGAAACATCCAATTGCGACCAGAAGTGTACAGAAACAGAAATAGCAAGAAAAATGAGGAAAGAGTTGTCTCGGTGATGACAAATTTCGGGTGGCCGAGATCCCTTTTTTCACTATCCATGATTGCCGAACTCTTAAGTATATCTGATCCTCTTCAGTTGATCAGCTTTTGTGCCCAGATGACAACAGAAGTCCACTGGGAATCTTGTGCCAAAACTCTCTTCAAATAAGGTTATCCGGAGACTTTTCCATCGGAAACATTTCATGACGGAGACTTTTCCTGCGGATATATTTCATTACGGAGACTTTTCTACAGCGCAATTTCTGTCAAAGTCTCTTTCTTGCTGTCTCAAGGAACTTTTGAGAGCAATTAAAATGTCCCGTCTTCGGCCGCGGTATCTGGCATCCTGGTTGCCACAGCGCACATCCCCGTTGGTTGGGCGTAGTAGACCACATATAACAATCGCATCTGCCCCATGACTTTCTATTTGCCATTTCACAAGACGTCACTCACAGTGTTATCAACTTAGGACTGCCTTGTGAGTTGAGGAGTACAACGTCTGTAGATGAGTCAGTTAGTTGAGGACAGTATATTAACTTGTTTTTGATAACCGCAGCGGTGGATGCTGGGATGTTGGCTGACTTCATGTGTGATTCCGATTAGCTATCAAAGTCTCCGTTCAAAGTCTCCGTCAAGCTAGGCATCCGGAGACTTTCACTTACTACGCATGCATGTCGATTTTCGACTCGGCTTGGCCACTTGGCTATGCTGAGCTGTCGGAAAATTCAATATTACCACCAGGTTCTTTACTCCTGGCACTTCCTAAGTAATTCCCAGCCGTAGACCCCCGAAATCCCTTAACGTATAACCCTCCGTTCGGAGACTTTTTTTTTCCACGATCATAACAATCCAGAAGTTTTATTACAAAACTGATATGCGCGTATTAGTGACTTCCATAACAGGAGCGTGCTTGCGTATCGGGCTAGACCTTTTCATCACATAACCAAACAGGTACTTAACATTATGATACACTGGCCTGATTCACCGGGAACCTGTATTTCCGCCCTTCCGAGTCGTACGACCGGTGATCGTATCATATTTTATCAGCTCTCTGATCCCTCGTTTCCCTTCTTCCTCCTTCACCACTAATCCAGCAAGACCATGCAGCTCAACAAGATCTTTGATACTCTCGTTATTGGCGGTGGGCCAGCCGGGATTGCTGCAGCCATGGCACTCGGAAGAGCGTGTCGAACAGTAGCTCTCTTCGACTCTCAGGAGTACCGCAATGAAGGCGTTCCAATGATGCATAATGTTGTCCGTCATGATGGTGAGAAACCCGAGATCTATCGCTCAGCGGCGGTGGAAGATATAATGAAAAAATATGAAACAATCACATTTATTGATACATGTATCACAACCGCTCGGCACGTCGACGGCGAAAGGCGTCCATTCTTCGAGATCACGAACGACAAAGGTGTCGTCTGGACTGGCTGGAAGTTGGTCTTGGCTACGGGAACGAAGGACATTCTCCCGGATATCAAGGGGTACAAGGAGCTGTGGGGCCATGGAATGTAAGTAGCATTCCTACTGGACAATAGTCCAGAGGTGATCCACAACTGACGTTTCATACCGTTAACCAGTGTTCATTGTCTATTCTGCCACGGCTACGAAAACCGGGGTGGCCATGTTGGTGTTCTTGGCTTCGAATCAGCGAAAGAACTCGACCCCGTCCTTATGGCATTTCCCCTCTCCCGGGACCGAGTGACCGTCTTCACTAACGGAGTATCCACCGCCGCTGATAGTGAAGTACAGGAGGCGCGAGCCATAGCAGCAGCTCGGGGTGCCAGGTTTGATGACAGGGTCATCGAATCCATTTCAGCGAACCCAGGTAGTGTGGGGATCCGATTACATTTCGAAGAGGGACCGGACGAGCATCTCCGAATGCTGTTAAGTAATCCTCCTACTGTTAACCGCGCTGCAAATATTATAAAGAGCCTTGGTCTAGAGACCAATACAGGTCCGGACAACCATGTTGTAACAAAGAGTCCCCTGGGCGAGACTAACCTGCGTGGATGTTTTGTTGCCGGTGATACTTCAACACCGGCGAAGGCAGTTTCAGTCGCGTTGGCTTTCAGTCGCGTTGGCTTTCAGTCGCGTTGGCTACAGGTAAGTCATTAGATCCACAATTCTTAGAAACGCTATAAAATGGCTGACTGACACACTAAAGGATCACTCGCTGGAATAGGGGCAGCGAGACAGTTGGCCCTCGATGAGGGCATGGAAGCGGCCCAGGGTTCATCGGCAGATGAAAAAAAGTAATTGTCACATTAGCGAATATTTGAATACCTGTGGCAATCCTTCGCTTGGTGGGATACGACTTCCAGATTGTAAGACTTAGCTGAAGTCCCTATTGCGTACCTCAATTTTTCCCTTCTATTTTATTTTTTTGAACAAGTATCAAAAATCGAAAAGATTAAAGATATCAAAAATCCCGTGCACCATTACCTCGGTGTTAAGCTAATCTGCAGAATTGTTGGCACCCATTTCCTAATCATCATTCTCTTAGTAACTGGATGGCAGTGTCATATAGTATTATGGTTAACTATATAGGGGTTATATTTGTGTATATATGTGCTCAGCTATGTTGTGTCAACAAGGTTCATTCCGTTTGGCGCTTATCTACGTATTGCTAGGCTTTTCGCACCGTCAAAGCAAACCTTAACCCTGAGACCCTAAACCGATGTATTTAACCAGCTGACTGGCCTAAAGCTGATAGGTACTTGTCAGACCCAGTCTAGCCCCAGTATACATATAGGTTACAATTTACAATTATAAGTTTGTAAAGTTTGGCGAGTTCTTACAATCGCAGCCTTCGTTGCATAAGGATCGAAACTAGGCGAATAGTTACTAGCGAAAAACGAATCATGGGTTTGGTCCAACTTCCTGTTCCTCCTACTCCCCCTGAGACGAACCTTACCGGTAAGACCGTCATTGTTACCGGAGCCAATACCGGTCTTGGCCTTGCCGCGTCGCGCGAGTTTCTCGTTTTAGGTGCCAGCCGACTACTTCTGGCCGTCCGCACGATTTCAAAGGGCGAGGCGGCTCGCCATCAGCTGCTGCAGGACGATTCAGTCAACAAGAACAATCCAAATGCTGAAGTCAAGGTTATGCAATTGGATATGAATGATTACAAAAGTGTCATTACTTTTGCCGCCCAAGTCAAGAAAGAGCTTGGCTCGTTGCACATACTCCTTCTCAACGCCGGTGTGAATATCATGGAATGGCACGAATCTGTCAGTGGCCATGAAATGACGCTTCAGGTTAATTACTTGTCCAACGCACTTCTGGCGCTTGAACTTTTGCCGCTGCTTGAGCAGACCGCAGCTGACGAGAAGACACCCACTAGAATTTCGATCGTTGGCAGCCAGATGCATAGGTTGAACTCATTCAATAAGAAGCCTCTCACTTCCGACGACGAATCTATTTTGGGCTACTTCGACGACAAGACCAAATTCAGCGGCTTTATGCGTTACTCAGATTCCAAACTTTTAGTGTCAATGTTTGTTCAAGAGCTGGCTGCACGTATTCCGCGAGATAAAGTCGTGGTTAATCACATGTGTCCAGGCATGGTATCCACCAATATTGACGCCGGCTTACCCATTTATCTAAAGCCGATAGTGAGATTTGTCAAGATGCTTCTTGGAAGGACGCCGGAAGATGGTGCTAGGATTTTGGTTTATGCCGCTGCAGTGGCAGGCCCCGACACACATGGTTCCTTCATGGAAGATAATAAGATAGTACCGTAAGTAATCTGGCTTTACGTGGTTCTTTCCCGCGAAAGTTAACCTGCTTTACTACAGAATTGCTCCGATGACGGAGACAGAAAAGGGAAAGGAAATGCGAAAAAAGCTGTGGGACGAGACTCTAGCCGAAGTGATCAAAGTTGACAAGGCAATCGGTAACTTACAGTTCACACTATAGTTTTTGCTAGTGGCTTTTCATTTTTGATTGATATCAAAGCCGCAGTTTACTTGATAGTCGCGATGAGGCAAAATTGTGATCAGGTAATCTTCAGCTGGACTTTACGTAGAGGAACTTGATGATGATCGCCTTTGGATCGAACGTCGAGCTACTTGTAGTTTTAAGATGCCTGCAGCGTAAAAGTAGATCGTAAAACGGGGTGGGTGTGGTAGCCATGTTAGACAAAAGCACAGTACATTAACGTATAAATTACCAATCCAAGTGTTTTACTACAAATTATATTCCAAAATTACCTCCTGTAGATAACATTTTAAAACTAAATCTGAAATGCAACCAAAGTGTAAACACAGTTCATATGTCCTAACCACACAAAGAATGATGAGCGAAAAAAAAACACATACCTAATACATATATATATATTTTTATACATTATCGACAAATTAACAATATGTCATAAAACACTCATAAACCAAGATTTTAGACAACCTGCAATTCCAAGTACTTTTATCCCTCCCAGCAAATAGGCCAGTCGTACGTTTTTCAAGGTCTCTATGTTATTTAAACTGAGCACTTAATTAGAACCAGTCTTGCAAATATAATCCCAAGTCAACTCACCCTCGGTCTGATATTATTCTGAGCCTGATGATTGGGAGACTCTGTATATACTGGAGTCATCCCTCCAAGATAAGGTGAATACATTACATGTGAACCATTCAACACCGGACTAGATGCCTGTAACGGCTGTGCGCCAACTCCCGGTCCGCCGACCACTTGCATTCCTCTAAATTGTGGAGCAGGGTAACTACCTGCCTGATTCTGCCTTGGCGCGGACATATCACCAAATTGGTCAGGATATACCGTAGCAGTGGGTGGAGAGTTAGGTAAGTAGAAGTATTGTGACTGCGACTGACCGGCAGTGCGAAGATGCTGCTGCAGCAAGGAATGTTGATACATCGAAGAGCTGACCATTGGCGACGAAACTGCCGCAAATTGTTGTTCATGGGTAATAGGCGTTTGCACACCCATCTGTTCCATCTGCATTGCGAGATAGTCCATAGCGCCGGGATCCGGTCGCGTGGATATATAGTCGAGAGATGCCTGATCATAAACAGAGGATCCGTAATACGGTAATTGTTGTGGCTGACCGGTCGTCTGTCCACGCTGGTCGCCAAATTCCCCTTGGTAGCCATCACCATAAGTCGGACTGTTATTATATCGATTATGACTGTGATGATGGTTGTTGTGATGATGTTGGTGATTAGATGACCTGTTGGACTGTCCGGTCGAGTGCTGTTGTTGTGGTTGTGGTTGTTGTTGTGGTTGTTGCGCTCCGTCCATGGCCCCAGAAGCTCCTCCAACACTGACGTTTCGTGTCGACAGCCCAACCTCATCCATCAAGCGACGGTATCCCTGAGACGGATGGACCTTTAATCGTACAAGAAGGCTGCGGACCGCAGCAATCGATCTCTGTCTTATGTCGGTCTCAAGGAACGGTGTTGTGAGGATTTTGTAAATAACTATCGGCCCTTGCGCAGAGTCCCTGAGAATCTCTTCCAATGTCGAACTATCTGGGTTAAGCATAAGTGCTTCAAAAATGGCGAGACGGGCTTCAGGCTCAGCGCGAGAGTTGACGACTTTCAGTACCGTGAGCGACGCAAGTTTATGAGTGCAAAGATCAACGAGGTGAGGAATTAGTCGAGGCGCAAGAATACGATGTCGATTAGGAAGCGTGCAAGTATCCAAAAACCAAGTCAACAATAGTGCCCCGTTTGCATTCGTTGCAAGCTGGACGGCATGCAAAGTAATGGCAGCGGCAATAATGCGCTGTTGTTCTTTGTTGACATAGTGACTCTCTAGGCAGGCGCGCATGGCACGGGCACCAAACCTTCCTTGCGCAATATCCCAGAACCGGCTCAACATTGTCTCAAATATGAAATCGTTGTACGGCGAGCCAAAGCGCAAACAGCACTGGAGAACATAGTTACCAAATTGATCGAGGAACAAATGAACTGTGTAAGGCCTCAAACTATTGGCGATAATCTCCATCTGTTCGGCTGTGTTGGCCACATCGATAACTTTCTGTGCCGCCCAAGTACCATTTTTGTGTACCCCCAATTGTGCAAGGTAAGGAGCTAGTCTTCGGAGCATGTTGGTTTTCACATCCTCTGAGCAATTATCAAAAAGCTTTTGCACGACAGTGTTACCCAAGTAGTCACTAGCAAGCTCAGCGATTTCATCAAGCATGTCGATTGCGGCCACTTCGATTTCTGAAGCCGAGCACGAGCCATTGTCAATTCGCTTTCGAATATCACGCAGCTTAGGCGCGTCATACACACGGCTTGGATTCGGATCAGGAAGAGTAGGTAATTCCTCAACGAATGATGTGAATGCAATCGCATTAGAGACAATTTTCCTGATCTTTAAAAGTTCTTCATCATCGGCACCATACTCCCTCGCAATTTCCACCATGTCCAATTCCATGCCGGAGAGTGTGTGAGTAGGGACTGAGATAACTTTTTCCACAGTATATGGAATGTCGATTGGCTTGTTATTCTGGTCCCCTACCGGCACACTGATGAGCGACGGAGTAGGTAGTTGAGATACTTTTGCGAATCCCATTCTGAGTGGTCCGGCACCAGGTGCAATCTCAGTACCGTTTAATGCAGCTTTGGCTTGAATCGCAGCATCAGGATTGGAAAAATAAATAACAGCAGAGGATTTATTGGACAGAAATGTCACCAACTCGACAGTTCCATACTGACTAAATACGCTCGTCAGTGATGCAGTCGTCGCCGTTGGTGGAATATTCCTAAGCCAAAGTACGCGTGTTGGTCCCACTGACATGTCTTCCAAAGAGTCTATTAAAGATAACTCGTCGGCGGCCACAATATCACCATTATTCAGGACGGTTCCCCGGTTACCAGTTATATTTGGTGCGTAATCCAGTCTTGATGGCACTTGTACAAACCCTTTAATCCTTGACTGTAGATCTGGCCCGGCTGTTGTTCGTGATCGAGGTCTGGAGGTGTTGTTGCTGTGATGACCGCCTAACTGACCGAGTTGATCCAGATCGTGGTGCTCGTCCAATTCTTCCATTAATCCCTCAAGTGCGACAGCGTTCCTGTCGTCATACTTTTCGGTATTATTGACGGAATAAGACCGCAACCTATTGACATCTGTACGCAGTCTCGACATCTCGGCAACGAAGGATGATGTGCTTGCCGAAGTCGATGGTGAAGAAGTCGATAACCCGGCAGGCATTGCTAAATGGCGCGTAGATGATTGCGAGTGCTCCTGTGCGGGCCTGTTGATAGAATGGGGAGAGTCTTCAAGACCAAGGTAATCTAGGGTACTTAGTGCAGGCTGCTCGTGCTCAGGGGTCATATTTTCGGAAGCTTCGTTCCATGTGTTTGAAGAAAATACATTCGAACCGAAGGCGCCGTACATGGGTCGCTGGGCGGCAGGAAGATTGAGGGAACCTGACCGGTAACGAGACTGTGCGTTCGACTGATGAGAGACATTGGCGGCGGAAGAAGATAATGGTATTGAAGGAGACATGTGACGGTCTAGCTGGTGGTTCTGAGGCATACTAAATGGCGACGGAGACGGAGCAGTTGTAGGTAAGACAGATTGGGAAAGAACCCCGTTGCCGAGAGGATTGGGGAATTGGCCGGAAATGGAAGATGACGACAGGCGGGAAGGCAGAGTCCCGGCACGAGCGCGTTGGCGGAAAGCCGGGGTAAATGCTAAAGGTGAGGATGCTGATGACGAAGGAGTTCCGACAATTCCTGGCAAATCAATTGAATTAATCGAATTCGTTGTGGATGGCGGGTTGTCGAATAGAGGCTCTCTTTCTCTCTTGGGTGACACCAGAGGTGAGTTATTACCAACTGGCGGCCAGAAAGACATGTCTTGGGCCTGAAGTTCGCGTGTCCTTTGGGGAGGTTAGCAACCACTGCCGACGAGCTATTCATAGAACCGGTGTCCGGAACGCAGCCGCTAGTAGCAACGGCAAATGTATATACGTACCGTTTTGAAATATATCGAGGATCGTAAGGCATAGGCGACGGTGACGGCGAGGCCGAGCTAACTTTTAACGGTTGTGGCCAACCGGAGTCGCCGGTGAGAATATCAGGAGGCGGCTGCAATTGTGACCGTTCAAGACTGGCCACTGACGGGGTCGACCGAGAGGAGAGGTTCGCCATCGCTAAAGCTAATGGATATGGTGACAGCCACGAGCAAGAAGGAGCCGATGACGACGAAGGACTGCCAGGGATATATGCCGCAAGAGCGACCACGTTCTGGAGCACACCTCAGCTGGACAAACGCGCACTCAATCAGTCACCACGACGACGAACGAACTGGCGATGTAGGTTTTGCAAACCAAACACGCATATACCCGGTGGTGTACTGACGACTAGTGAAGCAGTACTCGGGGCAGGTGGGTGGGAATGACGTGTCGGTCACAGCGGAAACTATGCCGCGACGACACGACACTATTTTTGTAAGTTGAATTGCCGGGTCGAGCAGGCGGAGCGCAGTGCAGTGTATGTAAACTCAGCCCGAGACCACACACGCAGCGATTTCAAGAATTGAACTGAATCGGCAACGGAGACTTTCGTCGATGTATGGATGGCAGGCGCGAAGAATGCGTAGACAGCGTAGGCGTTGCAAAGTGTGAACAACAAAATTGGTGTATGGCAAGCAGAAACCGCCGATGCCCTAACCCTCAGTTACTATAGAAAGATGATTGCAAACGCCAGCTCAACGATCGACAGAAAGCCAACTTTGACAAATATTCACAAAGTCGGTTTTACCAAGTAAATAACTTGTGGTCTCTACAAAATAGGCAAAGGCAACATTATTATTGCTGAACGATTGTAGTACTGGATAAATAAAATCATTTTATTCCAAGTAGATTTACACTACCCCAACAGCCGTTCGAAAAGAACGACCACACTAACTTACAAACGCGACCACTCTAATAAAAAAAAGGTCCTCAAAGAGGACGAAAGCAAAAATTACAAAGCCCAGACTACCCGAAGATAGTTGGCAGCCACGGACAATCCGCGCTGTGCAATGCAGATTCCACGACCAGTTACCGAGAATTATTGAGCTCCGGCAACGCTTTCAGGTAAGTATGAAGAAAAAAAAAAGAAAAAGGTAAGAACCAGAGACGGGGCAGACTTTTTATAGTTGACTCAATGCCTAGAGAAGCCCTAGCCCGGACTGCCACCAATAACCCTAACAAGCCCAGGGCCAATTGCAGTCAAGCATTACATAATTTGCTGCGCCCCACTTATCCCCAGCCACAACCTGTGGCTGTCCTTAGCAAAGGCATTATGTGCATGCATGCACGTTAAGTTAATCGATAACATCCAAAGCTCAAATTGAATAATTATAAACAAGGCATAAATTCAAAAAAAGTCAGGCGGACTGCGACTGGTGATGAAATGAAGCCATGACGAGACACTACAATTAATTTATCGCGAAAAATCATCTACAGCACCATTTCTAGTCCACTCCTTTTGTCTTCTCGATGTCTCTACTGCACGACCGTAATTTCGTCCTCTACAGTCTTCGGTCTGCGTATTTGGACCGCATTTCAGATGGCATAGGCGAGCGTGTCATCCACATTGACGAAGATCTCTATTCAAAGGCATGGGCCGTGGACGCCACCACGCGGGCCGGTCCTGCAATTGCTGATCCGCCTCCTCTGTTCAATCCTGATTATCAATACTCGCCGCCTATACCGAATTTTGTCGACTCTGAGCCGGTGCATTCCACCTCAACACCGGACACGCCAGCTGTCAATGCTCGAGAAGCAGCCGCCTTGAACGTTGGACAATTAGCCGATGCCATGGATGGCGTGCAACGAAAGGCTCGGCGCAGGAAGAAAGATAAAATCCTCATGCTTCCTGACGGAAGCTCAGATTCGGACTTTGACTACGACGAGAGTGAATTTGACTCGGACGAGCAAATTGACGATGAAGACGAAGACGAGGATGACAATGTTGGACACAAGTCGACAGATTACGACAAGTACCTTGGCCAGAGCAACGATGACGAAAAAGATGAGATGGAAATTGAAGAATTACATAGGGCCGCCAGGCAAATCAAATTCTCAAAGATGCCAGCTCGTGCCAAAGACCTCATCCCAGACGTTGATCAAATGTTGTCAACTTATATTCAGACAACTAATCGCAAGTCTGGTAAGCATCACAATGGAGCCATAAAAGGTGAAGACAGCCACTGGAAAGAGGAGGAATCCCAAACGACAAATATCGGTCTTGCCGGGAATTCAGAGAGCAAGGGCATGCAGTTTTTGCAGTCTTCCTCGTTCCGCCGTACTGTCGCTTTCGATAAGCGATATAATGTTTGGGGCGATATTTCAATGGATGAAAATGTATTACAAGAAGACCGTGTCGGTGATGCCGGCCAGCAGGCGGCAGCCCCTACTGCCGTGGCCGCCCCTTCTGTCCCGACTGAACGTGAAGACGACACCCTGATTGGAATTGCGGCCTCTACCGAAGATCTGGTCGAGTCTGTGTCATCTCGAGACCTTGCGCGTATTCCCGGTCAAGTGGAGCACGTATCCAATTTGTCAGTTCTTATCAAGCTCTCTCAAGCGGCAGAGAAAAATCCTTTTGAAATATACACTTCTGCGTCCGGTGTTGGGGAGCTCAAGCCACTGCGCTTGAAGTTATACTGTCCTTCCAGCTCAACGCCAACCTTGCCGTTCGATGTAGTTGTCAAGCCCTATGTCACGGTGGCCGATACCATCGGCTATTCTCTCTACAGGTATTGGGAAGAAAAGAGACAACCTGAGCTGGACGACGATAAATGCGATGTTGACTGCTGGACACTCAGGATTGTTGAAGAAGACGGTGAGCCAGACAAAGACTTTCCTGCTCTTGATAGGACGAGAATCATTTCCGCCTTTAGCTTCGACGAGTTTGCATTGGTCGAAGCGACGCCTACTCAAGTCAAGGAGAATCGAAAGTTGTCACAGAAGCTGCAGTAGGACCTTGCTATGCGGAGAACAGTTAGAAGCTTGCGGTTATTTGTAAATATTAGTATGGGCAGTCGGCATTTGGATTTGCAGGGCGCGGATACAGGCGTTGTTTGGGCATATAGTTAACACTTTCTTCATTTTTAGTAAATGACAAAACAGGGACAAAATAACCAGTACGAGGAGGTAGAGTGGCCTTGACGATAGGTTGAGTCCATCGTGTTTAGCATAAACATCATCATCCATCCAGTTTCTATACTATCCGCCTCGAGTTCTTTGTTGCTGATGGACTTGCACACGAATATCTAGCTCGTTGTTTAAACGCCTTAATTATTGTACTACGTAGGTGCGATTTTAACTCGAATACAAATTTTGTCTCAATTCCCATTATACATAATACCAGCAAGAGAAATTGGTGTCAGATGTAGTTACGCTGAAAGCCACGAGATGGGGAGCACGAGTGCAATAATAAGGGTATAGTAGCAGAGTCGTGGCGATGACCATATACACATCCACCAACCTACTGTATTTCGCGACATGGCCCAGGATCCCGACCTTGATCATCTATATATATATATATTTACAGAGATAGTCAAACCTTAGTGTGATTATACGATAAACTGCGATCGCACTGTTTGCGGCTTGAAACGTTCGGAGGCAAATCTCTCACTTCCTAAACGAAGGTCCAAGTCAGTCTGCAAGCTTGAAATGTCGCGTTCACCGGATCGTTCCGATCTGGAAGAGGAGGATACTGATGCATCTGAATCGCCGGAGGAAGTGGAGCTTTTAGTGACTGGTCGCGAGAGACGAATTACGGCTGGAAATCGCCTCAGGGGACTGTTGGACATTGAAGAAACCCTGGCAGAAGATGATGATGTCAATGGAATATTTGCGGAAACCGACGACGACGAGGATTTTATCAGTAGTGAGGAAGAAGAAGAAGAAGAGGAGGAAGAGGAAGAAGTTGAAGAAGAAGAAGGGGACGAAGTAGCGGATGAGGAGGACAAGGAGAAGCAGCAAGAAGTTACAGAAGTAGAATATGAGGAAGACGGAGTCCTATCTGGCGAGGAAGGTGTTGAAGATGCTGGACATGTGGGGGAGCATCGCAGGGACCGACCAGACAAGCGCGTCGGCAAAAAGAAAAAAATACCTCTACCTGCGAAGGATGACGAGATGTTTAGTGAGTCAAGCGATTCGTCAGACGAAGGCCCCGGAGCCGCTGGTGAGGAATCGGACGCCGGAGAAAAGGAGTTAATACGACAAGAGAAACTGGAAAGATCCCGCAAGCGAAAACGACAAGAGCAGCGTATGACTGGGTTTATTACCAAAAAGGGATTGCCTGCAGGGAAGATAGGTCCTGAACGCGCAACGGAGGACCGGTTAGAGAAGAACCGACAGAAGAGGGCCAAAGTCAGCGCGTTTCAGACTCCTGAAGTTGTGAGATCTAGCACACGCGCTCATACGGTTAAGAATAAAAAATATGTTCTACAAAGACTACAGGAGAACGAAAGACGAAAGGTACGTTGCATGAACGTCGTGACCAAAATTCATTTTGGCTGACAACAAAATCGCCGCAGGCCACCAATCCGGTGCATCATCAGCCCAAGGCCAAGGAGTTACTGACTCAGGCGGAACGAATCCAGCGTGCCAAGCTTATTGAAGAGCGTAACGTGGCATCTCTTAATGAATTTTTTGAACAAGAGGTCATGCGCAAGAAGACTCAAAGGGCAGCTATGTTTGCCCAGCGACTTATAGAACTAGGTCCTCTCATTCGGTGGCGGAGTGTTCAGACTAACTTGCCGGCCGGCCAGAGACGGCTGATAGTCGAAGAAATTGAACAGAACGAAAAGGTCGATGGTCGCAAAAGGGCTTGGCGGAAACATCTAACAGAAAATGATGACGAGAAACTCGAAGGGGTCAAGCCAGAAAAAAGGAAATACAACAAGAAAGCTAAGTTAGCTGCTGGTGCAGACGCCGATTCGGCTCCTGACAGCAACCAGAAGGCGACTGGTGGTCCTCCAGGGGAGACCGAAAAGTTGGACGGCAGTGCTGGAGAACCTGCACCATCTCAAACATATCCGAATTTGCCATCAAGTACCACGAAAGCGCAAGATACGACCCCACGAAAAACCGACATGGATAATGATCGGGGCCATCGGGACGATAGCCAGCAGACTGATGTGCAAGAAGTCGGGCCTGCGGAGCTCATGTCTTCACCAGCTAGAGCTCCAGGTTTGTCGCCAATAAGGCAATTGCCTGCTGCGGACACAGACACGAAGTCTCATGACCTGATAGAGTCTGACACCAATCCAAGGGATGCCAGAGAGTTGGTGAACGGTGAAGTGAACGGTGCGAATGAGCCACGATCCATAACAACAGGGGAGGATGATTGTGAAAGTCGTGCTCCGGCGACAGTCAACATGCTGGATGATGTCTTGGATGGACTTGAGAAAAAGACTGAGTACGTGCCCATTGTGGAATCATTTGGCGACAAGATCCACCCTGATGTAGGTTCACTTCAAGCTGGTATTTCCCCAGTGGATGGGAGGTTGCTCACAGAAGAGACGACGCCGGAGCCTACTGTGTTGCCAGTAGAGTTAGTGCCTTGCTCGACGGAGTTGGTTTCTCTGATGGATTTTCCTTCCGACCAGAAACTGGACGCTTCGACGGTGCGGTCGGTGCTCTTGGGATCACAAGCTTCGTCCGGTCGCGCTCCGGCAAGAGCAAAAAGACACTTGTGTCCAATTACTGGTGGTGCTGTGCGATTCAAAGATCCGCTTACCGGTGTTTGTTACTCCAGTCTTGAGTCGTTTAAAGTCGTACGAAAAGTTTTGTCGGGCGACATGCCGTGGAACTCTGCGTTCGGGGACGGAATGTACTATGGGAAAGACGATGATGTACCAGAATGGCTTTTTCCAAAGGTGGATGAGCACCCACAGGCTAGTATCGAAGCACCTACAGATCGAGAGCTTTGAGCATTTCATTTTATGTACAGTATCATATATGGGCGTATTTGCATGGGAACAATAAATTTACCTTGGAGGTTTGGTTAATGTGATGACGAGATTGGCTGGAAACAGCATCTGAGCAATGCTGGCTCCTTAACGGCCGCTGACCTTTTTCAATATGTATTTTTCTCCTTGTTGAAAGAGACACTATTCCCGTAGGCCCTCGCTTATCAAATCCATAAATTCGTCTTGAGCAATCCCTGAACCGCGAGCCAAATCACGCAAGCTTCGCAAAGACTTCAGTATATGAATGTGCACCGGCGACATGTCTGTTATATTTTGCTGTTGTGACGAGTCACCCGATAACGCCGTCGTGACCGTGTCATACCGATTATAATAATCGCTATCTCCAACTGGCTCGGCCAGAGACTGTTCTGCCGGTATTGGTTCTTCATTTTCACTCTCGTCTTCAAGGTTTTTGTCGTACTCTCCCCAATACGAGTCATCGTCTCCGTCATCGACCTCCTCGCCTTGCTCGTTCACCTTCAAACCATGCACTCCCGTGACAGCCTCACTCATTTCTATCGCCCATGACTTGGATTGGCTAGCTTGCAGATAATCCAAATCGCCAAATCCTTCTGCGCTACTTCCCACCAGTGACAGCTTTACCTCGTGTACTCTCCATGCTCTTTCCGCCTTTTCCCAATTCCACACAATCTCAACCCCAGTGGCAGGCAGCCAGGCACATGCCAAAAACGTTTCAACGTCCGGTCTAGCAAATCCCTTGATATTTACTTTAGTATCGCTGTCATCTTCTTCGGTATCCTGGTTTGACGTGTCATTAAGAAGCAAATCTCGAGAGTTGTATATTTTTCGGGCTAGTATCGGGCCCAACTCGGGCACTGCGGACCCTTCAGATGGATTGGGCCATGAAAGTAGGTCGGCCCATTGGTGGCGGACAGTTTCTATAATTCTATCCTTATCAAAGTCGACTGCGGAAGTATCTGAATCACCGAGTGAAAACGCATGAATGTTAAAAGTAAGTCGTGCGCGCAAAAGCGGATTCAGCTGAGATAGAAATGAAGGTGATAGACTGGGAGTCAAGGACCGTGGATCGTTCGAAGCACCATTTTGGTTCCTACCATCAAATGAGGGAACGTGTCTTAGAAATTCAATAAAGAGATCAACCAATTGCGGTTCTGGCGGATATTCCGACCCAGCTTCCATGCTGCTAGCAGATATTGGTGAAGCAATTCGGTTTTTTGGTTTAAATACCCGTGCACCTATAGCATGAGAAGGTTAGGGTTCTCTATTTACCCTGTGAGGGGATGCAAACACATTTTCACTCACTTGCATTAATTACGGTGGTATCATATGCGACTCATTTCACACGTCATTCATATTCACAATAGTGCTACAATACAAAACATACCAAATTATTGCTTACAAATAGTTAACACGAACGCCCATTGTGATAGTTTTCCTTAGTCTTTTCCATAAATCAGTCATTGTAAGAGCCAGGCGTGTCCGATTTTCCGGCAAAGCCAATGCTAGTACTACCACCAAAATAGTCACAAGAATTTCCAGTAATCTTGCAATAACAGCCGGACGTCTGCAAGAGAGAACCAAGAAGCTCCACAAGCGCGTTAAACGTGCAATTATCTCATTTTGAGCGGATATCGGATTATTCGACTCCATGGGATTGCTATGCTCATCTCTATCATTCTCGCTCTTGCCGGAACTACATGATAAAGATCCGAATTGTGTCTCCTGCTTCTGCGCTTCTTTTTGGACTTTCTGTATGTTTTCTTGTTGCTTCTTCCGACGCGTCTTACGGAGCTGCGCTTTGGCGTCTCTGTCAGCTCGAGCTTCGCTTGACTTCGTCTTCAGCCGCTCTATCACATTAAGCATGTCGTGCCTCTTGTCAGCAGAAAACACATCGTTTGAAAGCACAAATTTGCGCGCATCATCCCACATTTCACAAGATGGAAGAATGACTATTGCGTAGAATTCCTGGACCCGGGAGTAGGCAGGCAGCCCAGAGCTTCCTTTGTTTTGCTGAATGTAATTTTCAACTTTGACGCGAAGAGCGTCGGAGCGTGTTGTATGTCGAGAGCAGAGTAAAGATCTATTCAATTAGTGTGCGGCTGTAAAAAAGGCATCTATCGGTACTTACAGCATAAAGACCATGTCCGGAGCCAGATTGACTACTGTTTGGTATGCCTCCGCGATCTGATCCCAAATCGCACTGTCCTGGACCAGCTTATTAAATTGAGAAATTTCCGACCTGCTAAATCCATCTTTTAGTCTATCGGATGGAAGACGCATAATACCATCCAGTAATGCGAGGTAGAGCCTCCATATGTGATTGCGCAAGTCAGCATTGATATGATCCTGCAAAGATGACGGCGTGATCAGGGGTAGAAGTGTCGAATATGCCTCGGGAAATTGTCGGTTAATAAAAAAATATCTGGCCTTCTTATACATTTGGCGGATACGCGTCGTAGGGGTTACAGTAGACAGGGACGAGGACAGTGACGTAACCGATGATCCGATAGATTCAGTGAGCTTGATATGCTCGGCATGGCCATTGTGGAGACCGAGACCATATTGCGGCGCTACCTCTGCACTCATAATCACCTAGATTTTTTCTTGCTTCCAACGGTAGAGCTTTTGCTGTGTGGTCGAGATGTCAAATGTGACGACGGCGCTGTGCGGGGAGAGTGAAGAGTGCGGCGTTGGAAGCGAGGCAACTCAAAACTTAGACCAGAGAATGTAGCCTAAGGAGCACCACAGCAACAGCTGGCATTCAAAGTCTAGAGAAGGATGGATATAGTCTGGGCGAACTATAACGAGGTGCTAAATGTGATATATACTCAGCTGTCGGAAGCCAGCTTCGTGTCCATAGATTGCGAATTTACCGGCCTGAGGCTGGCGGACAAAACCGTCCGAGCCGACACACTTCTGAGAGAAACATCTGAACCTGGTGGTGAAGATGATGAAGTTCATGATGAGAATGGAAATTCTGTTACGAGGAGGGTCACCATTGCTGATCAATTGGCAACTATTCAGTCCCGTTACTCTGAGTACGGGCTAGCTGCAGAGGCATTTCAGATCATTCAGGTTGGATTATGCATCGTCCGGGCGGATCAAGACACGGGTAGGCTTAAGTTGAATTTCGGTTATATCGATTGAGAGCTAAGAGCGGTCTGCTATTTAGGTGAATATATAATGCTGTATGTACCCTACTGATGGTAGTCCCGTAAGGATCATCTAATTCTAACGAACAGGCCGTATAACTTTTACGTGTCACCAATTCTGCCACTGAAGTTTGGAATCGACAGAAGATTTTTGTTTCAAATGTCAGCAGCAGCGTTTCATCTCTATAATAGGTTTGATTTCAACAAATGGCTTGCCAGCGGCATTCCATATATGAACAGAAATGAACAGAGAGAAATCGAAGAGCGACAACTTCGGTTCGTAAACCAAGAGTTCGAGGACATCAATATAGATCAGAGCGGACAAAAGTTACTGAACAGTGTATTGTGAGTTTCTAACTGTGACTCGAAGAGTCAATTTATCTGACTAGCTTTACAGACCAGCCTTGGATGCTTGGGCAAATGATCCCAATGTATGTGTTGATTGTTTGGTATCCTAAGTTTAGGACTATCTAACATAATGTGATATCAGCCAGAGGAGTCGTGGTTCAACATTGCCGTATCTAATTCCTACCAGAAACGCATATTACATCAGACCATTCGCAATTCTTATCCGCAACTGTATGCCCTCGGCCGTCGCGATTTTATACAAATACGTCGAAAAGACAAAGACGGTTCCACGGAGCATGCTAAGCGCTTTGAAAAATACGATAAACTGATGTCAGAAGTGAACCAGTACGTTGGAATTCGACATATTTTTGATCATATATCCCATTCCAAAGTACCGATCGTTGGGCATAATATATTCGTGGATTTAATCTATATATATGCGAAATTTGTGGGCACATTACCAAGTTCGGTCGAAGAGTTTGCCCATCAAATAATTTCGCTGTTTCCAACGTCAGTATCCTGTGTTGTAGCATTTCCTAAGGCTCGAACTAATAGTATTGCTATAAAGGGTCATAGACACCAAATATATTGGAACATTGAGTGATGTTGACGTGCGTCGGATTTATGTGGCTTTTAGAAAGACGAAACGACTAAGTTATTTGCATAGGGTAGCGATGCGGGGCACTCAAGTTTGCACGATATGCTGGACAATCTGCGATCAGTTGTCTATCCCATACATAGTATGATGTCCCATGGCGTAATTTGGGTTCCATTCTAACCTCAGATTAGCAATTCATCCAGAATTTACAAAATATGATGACAGAGAGTATGTGCATGAAGCAGGATGGGATGCTTTGCAGACTGCCAAATTATTTTTAAAACAAGGAGGCAAGTACTTTTATTTGGATACTGAGCGCCATTTCCCCAAGCTGCAGAGTTCAAGCAACCTCGAGAAGGGAGATGAACAGGTTAACAGTGATGTGATGATGGATTATAGCGACGACGCGAATGTCTACAGTCGCAAAAGGCACGAGTCACTTCACGATAAGCACGCAGAGATGGCTGACAAATTCATGAGCTTCGCGCCACCAAGGCCGGAACGCGGAATCCAGTGGTTAACGGAATCGGTGCGGTCAGATGAGCAGAACTGGGATGCTCGTGATACTACTTATCAAGTTGATACCTCGGACGAGTGGCGTTTTGATCAGACTGTTAAAGGCGACGATTGGGAACGGTTTGAAGCTGTGCCGCTCCTCGAGACAGGATCGGTCCACGACACAGATCGAGTGATGACCGATACTGCAGAAGCGGCAGCACCACATCTTGCAAATAATGTGGACCCTTTGAATCCAATCTTGCCACCATTTTCGTCGCCGGTGTGGGGTACCCTTACCAATAGACTGAGAGTAACAGGTACCGTTGAGCGCGTACTTGTTTTGGCATAAATAGAAAATCAGAGCATTTTGGTATCAAGCAACTTCCAATTGCGGAGATATTCGAGCTACTCGCCTCTAGTGATAGGAAAACCAGGCTGAATGTTTGTATCTTCATGATCTGCTGCCAGATCTAACGGGGTTTTTATATTTGCCCAGTCTTCGCAGTTAACTTTAGTCTGTAATAACGTAAATATGGGTTGGGGCCAAGCATGACAAGCGACCCAAGGTTAGGGTTTAGAAGATGAAGTTGATCCAAACTCTACTCTCGCAGGGCAATCAATGGATAATAATATCATCACCGTTTTCTCTGATCTCACTTGCACATTGAAACAGAAGAAAGATAGGTACATACAGTGCAAAAATTCTATTTGAATTGTTAGAAGGATATTTGCGGTCGTGTCATCAATAAGTGCAGTTGGGCAAGTCTACTTAACAATAATTCGATTGCGGTTCGACAAGCGCGACTCAAAATGCCGCCCTTTCGAGACGAAGTGGTTTTCGTAAGTTGGCTTCCTTTGGACTACACAGTAGATTGATGCAATAATACTAGTGATGCTTCGTCGTTCATTCCAGAAACTAATTTGTCTGTCTATGCAGGTTATAACAACGGGGTCCCATACGACTAGAGTCCAGTACGGCCTTGCAGAGTCATTAACTCCACCACAGAAGACTGTTGCCACCCGTGTATATAAGGCAGATAATGGTGACGGGAAGGCGCCTTATTCGTTGGAGGGTCCGGAAAGTGCCGCGATATATCCAATAGTGAAGGGCAGAATAGAAAATATGGACGCGCTACTATATTTAATGTAAGAGGTTTCAATGAATACAATATGCGGCATTACGGACTTACAATAATCTTCCAGAGAGTCATTGTATCGGACGACAACAAATATGTCCACTGATTCGCCATTTGCGCCGATCTTGCTGACTTGCAACTCTGAATGGCAGCCGAGCCAGATCGAGGAAATAATAACGTATCTGTTCAGGCGGGTGCGTGTTCCAGCTGTCACAATAATTCCAGAGTCACTTGCTGCCCTCTATGCATACGCGTTGCAAATTGCGTGTGTTGTTAATATTGGAGAAGAGAAAACCGAGATTACTCCAATCGTCGACTTCAATATTGTGGAAAGTGCTCAATCGGTGGTCGAAATCGGTGGCAAAGACATCAATAAAGCCTTACAGTCATTGTTACCAACACTACAGCCGTATCAGATCGAGGAACTGAAGAGGTCGCCCATATACGAGGTGCTGAGTGAAGAGTCTATGAGCTTCTTTGGAGAGTTAAGTGCACCGGCGACGTCATCCCTTGAAGAGGAAGGCATAGTCGATGTTGCTGCAATTGTCGCCAATGGCAATGCGAGAGAGATCTTGGCGCAGCGTGAGCAAAAGAAGAGTAGTAAGCTGGTCGACCTAAAAAATTCGGAGATGCCTCGAAATTCGTTTATTGACTCAAAGGGGCAAACGGTGGAGCTTGGCACTGAGAGATTCCAGGGCACCGAAGATATGATTGAAAGACTGTCACACGAGATCGGCAATGTAATCGGAAAGTTGGATGATATTGCCAGACGCGGTGACTGTTGGGAAAATATAATTATTGTGGGTGGACCGACAGTCATAAAGGGATTCGTGGATGCAGTATTGTTGTCGCTCCAGGAACACTTCTTAATAACGCGCGGGACGACGTACTCTGAATTGCCATCAGGGCTGAATACTCCTGGGTACGGCACACCTCCTGCCACACCGGCAGTTTACGGGCAGACTCTTGGTCACGGACAGGTTCCTACGACGATTAAGCTCGCGAAGATGGCCGACTACTTTATTGGATATAAGGGGCACACGTGGGAAGATGCTCCATTTTTGGGCAGTCAGATTGCGGCTAAGCAGATTTTTACGCCTGGTATCGCCAGTATCGACGGTGCATATATGTCACGCGAGGATTTTGCGGAGCGTGGGGCCCGTGAGATTTGGAACCTAGGTTTGCTTTAGAGGCGTCGAAATTTCATCCTCAAGTTGTATTGATGTCGCGGTTACCGGGATGTTAACTGCGCTGAGAGGGATTTTTGTGTATTAATATGCTATGGGTTATAACTTTTACTCTGTATTTTAAATATAATCTAAATTTGTACATTAATACAACCACTGCATAGAATTATACATGAACGAAGAATGAGCACAAACGTCAGTAATCTACAACCCAACCCACAAACCAACGGTGACCGATGACACCTAACTTTAACAATACGCACGTTACGCTTGGATTTTGTAGAACGTACAGGACATGGATATGACAAATATCAAATCAGTCTTTGCATTAAACAATAAATACCAGAACCAATTACCACACGCCGCTTTATCTATTTACTATTGACTTCATACCTTTCACTTACTTTCGGAAATATATTTATTGTACGGTGTCACCTTCTGTTGACCGCAGTAAAGCCCCCTCCAAAAGAAATGTCTTCCATTTCTTCGTCTTCGTCCTCGACTACCACGTCTTCGTCTAGTTGAGATGTAGGAATCGCGACAAGGGTGTCACCAGGCATAGGTGCGGGCGAGGAAGCTTGGGGTATTGCGTTATTGTTACCCATAGCAGACACCGAGGCGATCGGCAGCACACTGCCAGGAGGTACGTACGCCTCCATTTCGCGATTATACCGAGCTTTCTCAGCATCGTAGAGTTCATAAAAAGGCTTTCGCCCTTCATCACCTAAATCCCGCCAAGCTTCCGCCATCGCCTTGGTAAGATCGAATGTCTCCCCAGGCTGAGAGATCTCTAATTGTGCGCGTACTCGTTCCTTTTCATGGTCACAAAATATGATGTACGCATTCTGCGGTCGTTTTGGCGCATTTGGGTCGCGCTGGGTGTGATGTTTCTTCTTTGCGTGATGATGGCTTGCGGTTGCAGCTTTAGACGATACGTTTGCGGAATGTGAGTGATTGGCTTTAGAGGATGTGCCGTTGTTTGTGAACGCCGTGAATCCGCCAGTGGTCGATTCTTCGACCGGTGATAGCGATACGTCAGACTCTCGCCTTCGGTGACGGGAGTTGTGGATTCGGGGAGGCTAAATCGCTGTCAGCGATATATTGTCTGAAAATTTCAGATGCACATACTGATGGCGGAGGCGAAGGACTTCCTTCGGAATCATCAACCTTGAGGAACGTACGCTCCTCGAGTTTCTCAAGCAATAAGGCACGTTCCAGGCGCATACGCTGAACTGCACGCCTTGATCTGGCGAGCCGGAGAGTGAGGACGTCGTTCTGCTCTTCAATTTCGCGGATCCGCTTCTTGAGGTCTTTGCACTTCTGGCGGTACTTGATCTCTACAGGTATGGGTTAGCTACATTACATGCGATTGCTGCTTGCAAACCAGGTACCTTCCGATTGCGGAATCATGGGAGGCGCTGCAAGTCCGCCTCGTGGAGGTTTCTACACGAAACGTGGTCAGTTATAAACGCCCCGCTGGTGAGATCAGCACAAGTCGAATTACCTTGCCGCTCATTGCTGAGGAATAAACAAGCAAACTGAGACGAATGCAGAGGTAGAGGCGGAAGGAATTATTCTGATTTGATCCGATCACTGTAAATTGATGGCGGGTTGCAACTCTTAGCGCAGTAGCGGTGGAGCAGGGTCAAGGGGAGGAGTTACCAGAATGAGCGATACAAGACCCGCTGCTGTCACTGCTAACACTCCTCTTTTAATACTGGAAGTACTCCCTGATCAAACGGCTGACAGAAACTGCAATGGATCTAGATATATTTAGCAAATGTCAGGATAGCATAGATCGCGAGTACGTAGCTTCATTCGTCTAGCAGATCAAGGTTGTAAAGTCTGGCACTAACATTCCTGCTTAGATCCGAGATTCGCGAGGTATTAAACCTCCAACAGTCTTCTTCTCCTCCGTACCGAGTACTGACAGTTATCAGAACATTCGCACTCTCACAAAAGCGGTTGATCCTCACTTACGCTCAGTCCTCTCGGTTCTGTCTGCAGCGCACTCTACGCCTTCGAATTTATGAAAGTAGTCATTGGCCTGCGACCATCTAATGTTGCTAACCAACACCAGTTCCCAGTTTTGCTACTCGAACCGCCGAGTCGTTTCAGCTTCAGAAAGAAGCCATCCAGGGTCTGGCATCCTCAGCGTCACAGCATCCGTTTTACAAGTACAATGCTATCTGGAGTAGAACGCTCCAGAATGCGGCGTTTGTTACACTCTTTCGGGATTGGCTCGTGAACGAGGGAAATGCCTATATTGCTTATGGCAGTGTAAACAGCAAGCCGGAAGACAGCGACGTGCCGATCGACACGGCAAAAAAGAATGATGACCTAACATATAGAGCTGGTCAATTGACCAGTCTCCAGGGTGTCTGCGAAACCTTGGGGGGTGAGTCTTTTACTTATGTTCTGTCCAGAGACAATTGTGCATACGAGGTTGTAACTACCGGATGACAGTTAAATGCGACGTCGACGACGAGAACACATTTCATCTGACGCTAGAAGAGTATCTTCAGGCAGTTATATCTCTGATCAATGAACTTGTATGAAATGCCAAGTATGCCGAGTATTCTCTTAGATGAAGCTGACGACCAAGTTCAGTCGCGGCTAGCTGTAAACTCAGTGATCATGACGGAGAACTCCAACTACTCCACACCAATCCGCATAAATCACTTCATCAAGCAGCTTCAAGCGGGGTTTTTAATGCTCAATCTCAAAAACGACGGATTGCGATCTCGAGTTGACTCCATAAAATATGACGTGAAGAAAGTTGAGGAGGTTATCTATGACTTGTCCTTGCGTGGTTTGATTAGGAAATAAGTTTATTATCGGTATTATACATCGCAGTAGTGTACATCAATATGTCATGCACATTAGAAAGGCGAACTAGTAGGACTCTCCGCTTGCTTCTCACGCCATTCTTGTGCACAGTTCAAAAGTTTCCCAACATTTTCAACTCTATTTGCAAAATATGACTCCAGCGTCGACCGTGACGTGAATGCGCGCTGTGTCATGATCATTCCTACAACCTGCATGATTCGTTTACGCGCATCGTGTAGGAACATTTCTGTGTCTGGTATTGAATTGAGCGCGGTCTGCATTTCGGCGTTTAAAGCATCAATAATAGCCGGATCTACTCCCCCAACTGTGCCTCGTCGTGAAAGAGGCGGCGTTGGTGGTGTGCTACTGTCGTCTACGCTTCCCTTGGATTGTCCGCTTGACCGTAACAGTACTTCCGGTGGGAGTGGTAACGCGCCCAGTGACAATCCTTGAGTAATCTTTAGGCTCCTTTTCATCAGCTCAAGTGCTTTCTCAGACTTGCCATTCTGTACCAATATGACTGCACGTTTCAGGCACTCTGCCGTCAATATCTCGACCCTACGCTGACCAAGGCGGGGGTTCGCAGATATGGGTGGAGTGAGGCTCGCCACAGAACCGTTTCGTTGCTGTTGCTGTTGCTGTTGCTGTTGTTGTTGTTGTTGCTGCTGCTGCTGCTGGTGCTGCTGCTGTTGTTGAGTAGCTTGCAGCATGAGAATGACGAGAAGCGCGGCTGGCTTGATTTTATGCCTCCGCGGATTTGCCGAAATACTAAACTGGGAAAAAGAAACTTCCGCTTTTAATACAGGAAGTTCTTCCACACTTTCAGGACGTTCTCTATTGCGGTAGTCGAGCGATCCGTTGCGACGTCGAACTGCAGACAAATCCTCGGATTCATCACTGTCTTCGCTGCCAATGGCTTTCAGATCCGACATCATCACGTCCCAGTTGTCCAGTGGTTTATATGCATTTGGCTTATGATAAGGCGGAATAGCCAACTGTACGATGATATCTTATAGCGGCATTAGCAATCTAGGTCTATCGAGCACGAACAAGAAGAATGAACCTTTTGATTCACCAAATGCCACATCACCAAGTAAAACCTCTGCTTCTCTATCTCCATTCCTGAGAAGATACGACAAGCTGCCTTCCACCTTAATTATCCGGCCATGGCTTTCCTCCGGGATTTTCAGCAGTACTTTCACATCTCGATGCGACATTCCAAATGTTAGACCGAGGCATCCCGCAAGGCATTCGGGGATTAGATTCCACTCTTTTATGTACGTGTATGTTCCGTGCGAGTTGCTGCTTATCTCAATCAAATCTTCAGGGTCATGACGCATGCCAATACCAAAACAATGTACCAGAACACCAGACGAGATTGCATTCACACAAAACTCCTTGACCGAAGACCGATGGGCAGCTTGCTCAAGTGAGGACAGCGATGTCTGACCGGTTGGCGAATCACTTATCAGGAAAATAGTTGATATCGGACTTTGTGATGTTCTCGATTTGAGAAGCTCCAGAGCCTGTCTAGCGCCATTCAACGGATTCGCTCGCGATCCTGTCTTTTTAAGCGTCGGGAGCTGGGCAATGGTTGAATGCCATCCATCCCATGACTTATTCTTGAGTCCAGACACGGTCAAATTCGACGCACCACGGGACGTGTAGGTCACTATACCGACCCTGTCTTTGCTACCAATAGAGTCCAGTATGAACGTTAACGCTTCCTGAATTGGAGCCAATTTACTATTTCCCATAGAGTCTGAGACAGGAATGGCAATGACCAGGTCGACAGGAATGTGGAACTTGAATGACAAAAATCTCGCAGAGGCTGGAGATGTTGCGACTTCCACTGGACTATAAGGCGTAGTGGGAGTTCGAGTATGCGCCAATGTTGGATTTGAACTCAATATCGATGACTCGGATACTCGTCCGTTTAATTTAATATGCGACATTCCCGGAGGAAGTTGTGGTGATTGGATGGGCGCACCAGCTGTGATGACATCCCTTGCTGTCGACGACACGTTATCATCGAAATTTACTAGCGCAAGTCGCCAACGCTCTCTCTCCATGTCATCTCTGTATGTCAAAGTCAATTGTGGCAGTTCCTTTACTGAGAGGTTCAAAACCAAGCTGTAGTTACTGTTGTCATTGTTCACGGAGACACTGACTAAATGTTTCCGGAGACACACAAAGCTTTTAATACTCAAGAGATCGCGCGACGGCTGGCTGCAGGGAGACACGTTCGTGTCCTGGAATTCCTCAATCTTTTCCTTTACGCAAATAAGATAGTCGCGAAAGAGATAGCAGTCTAGAACTTGCCACGAGTCCATGTAGCTAACGCACAACAGACCCCACAGTCGCACCTTTCCAAATCTAAACAATAAAAATTAGAAACGTATCTAAAACTGACAGGGTCTACATACGAGGAGAGATCCAGTGCCTTGTACTTCTCCACTTTCTCTAACCGTGACTTTAAATACTGAAGCACATGTTCGGCAGAGGTTAAATCCTCCACGTGCGACTTGCGCGGTATCGCCGCACTGCTTCGGGGCGACTCGGTCGAAAATACTGAAAAGCTCGGGGCGATGCATTTAGGGATCTCCACGTGAACGAGACAGCTAAGACACTGCTCTTCATTCGACCTTATGACAGCAGGAGTGGCAGAAGTCATGTACACCTTCGGATCAGGAATCCGAGTCTTTGGTGGAGCCTGTGGTGGCGGCGCAGGCGGAGGCATTAGCGGCGAAAACAACGACGGTGCATCGGAAAGAACCTGCCTCTGCGTCCCAGACGCGTTAGCATAATTGGCAGTCGGTGCTGCTGCAGCTGTGGCAGATGATATTATCGCATTTCGCAGACTTTCATTCTCTGCTGCCAGCGCAGCCGGTGATAACGGAACAACTTTTAAAGGTTCACAAGGACTCTCACGCGTCGCCAACGCAGCAGTGAATGACGAAAATTCGGTATCTTCTTTAAGGTTATTGAGACTAGAGGTCTGCCGAAGCTGCAAAGGCTTTGTGAGAGAATATTGGCTGAGGGTATTGCTTTCATTCGGGGTCAATGGCAGTCTAGACAGGACCGACTGTGGAGCTATGTGACGGCGGCCGCTTGGCGCAGTCGCAGCACGCATGGAGGATGTGGCCACCGTGGGATTGTTTTCGGTGGTTAGATTCAGAGTACCGTGGAGGTTAGGCTCTTCACGCGGAACGCCGACAGATATTTCTAATTCATGTTAGCAATTGTCATTAACAGGCAGTCCTTAGAAGGATGTGATCTCTCACTCGTGGATGCTAGGAGGTTTCCGTGTCGAAGGGGGTCAATCTGAATGACTGAATCGCAAATCGGGCATCTGATCTGAGGAATGTTGCGTTTGTCGTTCTTCACTGGGGTCGCCCGCGGTCCAGACACAGACGCGGATGCGGACGCGGACGCGGACACAGCCGCCATGTCATCGACAACTTCTCTGAACACTTCTTTGCAGCAGGCCTCGTGGCCGACGTGGCCGCAGCCAAACTCGATGACACGCTCGCCTTGGAAGGAGTGTTCGAGGGGCTCGTCGCACATTGCGCACGGCACTCCGACGAGAGCGCGGCCGTGGGTGGAAGCTGACGTTCCGCGGCGTTCGTAGGTACTGTGACGCTGCGGAGAACTGCCTGCAATTGCCATATTATGATCTTCACTGGAACAGGATGAGCGTCAGCTAAGAGTTAGGCAGAAGAGCAACAACAGATAGCATGACGGATAAGAGAGCAGAGCAGATCAGAGCATGAGCGAACAGCAGCAGCACTTAACAGCGGCACCAAGTATCAGCGGACGCGGAGTAGACATGGTAGCTTAAGCCCGCCCAAGCTCGACACGCGAGTTGGGTGGGCGAACAAGAACAAGGGATGTGTCATTTGTCGGCTGAGCCTCATAATTGTCCGGGGTTCGTATTATTGTGCAAGATTATACGCAACAAAAAAAATACGACGGCCACAAATCGACACCTGCCGAACCGCACGCTCCTCACGAGACCGCTGCTAACCCTTGCCCGCAGACGTCAGTCGGGGTTAATTAATTAATTTTGAGTGCCAGCCAATTTTTACCCTATATTTGCCCACATAGTAGAAGCTTAAGTATATGTACACAGAGCTCCATCCATATAACACCCCATATCCTATAACGCAATTTACCCCCCATTCGCAACAATTACATGTATTACCTGTTGCCGTCTACCCCATTCCAACCGTATCCTCTAACTCCATAAGATATTGTTCGTCAAGATCGCTATCTCCTTCTCCATCTGATGTCCAGTCCACTTCTGAGTAATTAGCTCCATCGTTCCAGCTAACCAGTAAATAAAATATACGTACCAGAATTGACTTGTTCGCTCTGCACATGCATCGCTTCTAGGTCTTGTCGTAACTCTTCTATTTGGACAGTCATGTCCTCGTCGTCCAATACACGCGCACATGCGCGCAGCACTTCACTCAGACTGTCGAAATTCAGCTCGGCGGCATTCAATCGAACCTTCGGATTGCGATACTTCCGTTCCACGAGTGCAAATATACTCGATACAAGGCGCATGGTGATCTGCAAAAATATCGCTCTCCGGTGCTTGGTCCTGTCGTACTCATCCGCAGTCTCGTTTATATTGGTCTTGTCTCCTAAATGTACAACCCGTCCGCTAAAAGATCTTTCTGGTAACGGTGGCGCATCTGCATGTGCTGATGGTGGTGGCGAGTCGGTAATTTCCTCAACAATCATTGTTTCAGGCACTGGTACAGTTCCAAGCGCTCTTTCAACTACCGCCAGGCGCTCTTCGAGCGCCAACACCTTCCGAAACAAGATACTCTCAATATTATTCTCTGTCACGTTCCTCACATTCTTATTCCAATGCACAAGTAACGGAGGCGCCCAGACATGAATCTGTGATAGTATAGACTTCTTCATCGACTCGGGAACATCGGGTTCTCCAATCGCGCGTGAAATAAAATCCACAAAACCCTCTCCTGAAATATCACACGTGGTCTCCACATTTCTAAATATTCGATCCGCCAGCTGGTCACAGTCTCGTTGAGTAAGCTGAAACGCACCGGACAACCTCAACATGCACAGCAAGAACGGTCTCATGTTCTCTGCATTATCCGCTTCAAAACCAAGCGAGATGGTGTTGAATATTAACCGCGTTGTCTGGCGGCGATCCAGCCGTTTAAATAACTCAATAAACTCCATCACCTGGTCCAACGGGCAATCAGACTCAACCTGCCGATAAAGGAACATCAGACAATTCTTCTTTGCCCCCCGCGAAAGAAGCTCAACCTCGCCGATAGTCAGTGGAACAGTGTTGACTGCTTCTTCATCGTTCAAATCCGCCGGACAGCGAGCAAGTATCGACTCGGTGTACTCTTGATCCAGATCGACGCGATGCAGCATTAGCGACAAAAACCTCAAAATCCCAGTATATGATGGCTTTCGCTGTTCATTCAGTCGCGCTTCGAGCCACGCGGGTCCCGGTTTCGGTCCGACATGTCGGTCATCATAAAACGAGACCAGGGCCTTTTGCAGATATCCCGAGTATATGAAAAAGGCACATTCCTGCGGCCCAATGTCGACGATATCGGACAGCAGGCCGTAGTATTCGTCCCATGCTCGCGACATAATCGAGATATTTGGAATAATATCCCCCAAAGCGCAAAAGAATCGGTACACAAGATTGCAACTCTCGTCCATATCGGGCTTCAGAAGGCACTGCAGCCATATTTTCAGGGATCCGTACACTTCGGGCGCATGCTCGCGGATTGTCATCAAGCACACCCGCACTAACCTAGATACACCGTGTCTGACCTGAGCATTGGGACACCGAATGACTAAACTTCTGAGCTGAGCATCGGAACTTGCAAGCCAGGAGAGAAATGCAACACAATGACGGACCTGCAAGGTGAAAGACCGTTGCATGATCGAAATGTACTGATCCACCTCCGTAGCCTCTTTAATCCGTGAAACAATTTGATAAAATGTCTCGAATAACAGCAGATGAAGGTCCTCACATTGGTGTTGCAAATTCAGTAGGTCATCATCCACATGAGCCTTGTCCTGAGACAGCCGCTGATAGCACGCCAAGACAAACTGCAAATGCTCTGTGCCAAAGACGGCCCATTTCATGGCCAAGAGTTCATTCTCCCGACATATCTGGGAATGCAGGGAATCAGGACAGGAATAGATCTTCGTAAACTCAGCTCGGTCAATCATGTTATGATTAGAGTCTTCCTTTGTTGCGGATACACTCTTACGACGAGGCGAAATACGATCGTAGAACAGCATGTAGGCCGAGAAAGGCTTTTCCACCATATCACACGGAGCGTCGGAAGTTGTTCCTCCAAAGCAGGTGCTGGCAATCATATTTGGATCAAACGGAGACACTTCCGCATCATTGAACTCGATCCACCGATATTTATCATTTGTGGCAGAATTATTCAGAATATAAGAGTAATAATGCCTACCAACCTGAACTTGTCACTGTGACCTTGCACGTCGGGCCCCTGCGAAAAATGGCTGAATGTGAACGGCTCAATATCGATCTCCATTGGAAACTCGAAACGATCATTTATCTTGCTTCTTTGCATCGTTTGAAGGTCAAAATCGAAGCGCTTGAGGTGGAAGATGAGGTGACTGGGCACATCTTTCAGACAGATTCTATACCAATTAGAACCGTTAATTACTTATCTCTAGCTATCCTACCTTTTCTCAGCCTCCACATGCGCCGAGCATTGAGAACACCAGTATTTATTATCTAATTTGTCAGAGAGTTGCAAACCATCAAGAAAGTCATACTTACCCCCTTCCATACTTTCGCCTTCAACGTAGGACTTCAAACTCTCCATCAAATTGGTTTTGCCTTTGATGTCACATTGGATCGCCGAAAAAGGTTCAGCACGCTCTGAAACGTGAACGCATTCTTTTGACTTGATCTGCGTTAGCAACGTACCGCCGTAGCAATTTCTAATCTCCGCTTTCCAGGTCACAGCCGATATCTGGCCATCTATTCTGTCAAGCAACAGATTGTAGAATTCATCCACATCCATTTGTATGGACACGTCTATTGGCTTGTTTTCGAAATCCACAATCGATTGGATAAATTGTCGGGTGTCAAGCATTTTCTGCCAGCCATACCGCAAATATGCAAAGAGCCGGGCCATATTCTCTAATAAGGCCGGCTGAATAGAAGAGTCTATAGTATCTGATTGCGTCAATCCAAATATGTGACTTCGGAATTCCTCATTCATATACAGCTGGTTGACAAATGAGTTAACATAGCACGTATTTGCAAGATTTTGCATTCCAACGAAGCCTGAATCTCCACGAAGCCAACGCATGCGGTCAGTGTTCCATGAGTCATGCAACACGCCATCTAATTCACGTTAAATTTTGCTCGCAATCCCATATACATTATTACTCTTACCCTTCGGGAAAAGCTTGAGTATATGCGTAACAACTTCAGCTAGGTTCCCCCCATTATCAACTAAAAGGAGAAGAAGCTTGTACAGGGACAACCTTGTGTCAGCAACAACGCATCCGATAGACTCAGATAATGAGGGCCCTATCTCAGAAGTACATTCGAAGGCAGCATCTCGGTCGTGTATATTAGGAAACAGGAGATTTAAAATTGTTGAAGGGGAAATTTGACTTGCAATATGTTACCAGTACTCCAATGACATGAAACTGCGATTTATACTTACTTAAGATCAAGCTGCTGCGACTCGTCCAGCAGACATTCGATGGTGCATATCATAAGTCTAGCATACCCCATTATGACATAATCTGGTTTTTGGTCGAAAAGTGACTAGACCAGTAAGCATTAGACTCATCCGCTTCAAGCAAAGGTAAACAGACCTCAATAGGCAGATGCTCCTTCAGTGGCAGATACCACTTCATAAGCAAGGTGCCATCGTCGATTTCGAACACCGAGTGTGAGAGCAATGACTTCAAGAGAAACTCTGCTAGCAAAAATAATGTCGAAGACTGGCTCCCTATCTGGTCATTCGCTTGAGGCAGTATCGACTCGACTATTCTCCAGAAATACAACAGGGCGTGCTTGTTCATTGTACGATCCTGTTGTCCTAACAAATTCTTGATATAGTCCGAAATTGTGGCATTGAAATACGAGCGCACTGACTCATCAGGAGTATAGAGCAAACACATCTTAAACACCTTGCTCCACCTGTCGCTTCTCTCGACTGACTTCCATATTCGCTCGTCACGAATCGACGATATGAGTAAGACATCCAGAACACGTTCGGACAGATCTCTTGAAGTACCGTCAGCTAGGCCGGCCAGGCTTGACACAAATTCATCGACGTCATCCTCTAGAGGGAAACTATTGTGCGGGAGAGGACTGGAGATATCTTCGCGTAGTAACATGACAGCTCGATTTAGAAACGTACAGCGGACAACATTGCGAATATCTTTCGAGGAAGACAACCCAAGGTCAGGATTAACAGCGAGCTTCAGCAGCGGCAGAATGATGAACTCATAACAGCCTTGAATCCACCGTTGGTCAAGCTTATTCTACTTATGTTAGACATAACTCCATCCGGAGGTAGCTACATATGAACATACCTGTCGGTAAAGGGAATGCACATAGTGAAGAACGTGGTCCGAATAGAGCGCTCGGAATGGCTGTTGAAGTGGATATAATTCATTCCAGTTTGCCGTCACTTGTTCGGGGTCTAGGAAAATATCCAATATCTTGGGAGACGGACTAAGTTTCCTAACAAACTGCCAACTCCACGAGGCGTACTCATCAGGTAGCTGCAACAGTGCGTAAACTGCATCAAAGGAGTCCATGAGCTCCTCATCAGCGGGTCGCAAACTTTGTACCACCGATTCCGAAAGCTTGTGAGGTTCAACCGACGAGTCGACTTCAGCTCTCTGCATAACAATAGGCTGCACAGTTTCTGTCCGTCCCATTTCAGCAGTATTTTCTTCATCGTCTATTGTTTGTGGACGTCTGACCACCATTACTGCCGTAACATCTCGGAAGCCAGCGTCTTTAAGTGTTTTGCGACAATCCTTGGCACCGATCTCACTGCCCATGACGAACATTCTGAAGCTGGTACCACTGACAATGCTGGAAATCTGTGAGTACAAATCAAAGGTTGAGTTCTCGTCGCCCAGTGTAAGGCTTTCGATAGCCGAAGAATCCTTGTAGCCATGCCACTGCAGTTTGATAGTAACAGCCTTCCCAGTGATTTCACACTGTGGCAGACCAATTGTTTGGTCAGTTCTGTCAATCGTAGATATCCCGCGTAAATGGTATGTGTCCAGAAAAGTGTCTAGAAACTGGACACTCCGCTTGAAGCATACTGTAGCTGCCGGCTCAACCGAGATAGCTGTATGCGATTAGCACGCCAAGTTCCGCCCAAGAATTACTTCCACTCGTACCATTTCCAGCGGCATTTATTTCCTTAACACAATGCCTTACGAGCGACCGCTGGCATTTGTCAATATCATTTTGTGGTAGACGCTTGATATAACTGGACTATACACACGATTAGTATCATTATTCACACCTGTTTTGGGATTCGGCACAAACCTCGGTGACATTCGAAACTATGACGTCACAAGATGCAGAGCGACTCTCTTCGTCAAGCGTATTTAAATAAAAATGCCACAAAGTGCTAAATCCGGGAATAAAGTAATTATTGTTCTCAGAAAACCACTCGTTTGCCTGTAGGAAGAGAATTAGCTATCCGTATGACATCAATCAGAAGTGACACGCTTACTTCTCTTCGACGGAAAAGATATTCGACCTGGCTGATTATAAATTTAAGGCAATGCGCGGAAAGCTGTTGCGCTGGAAGTTCTCTTATTTTGCTGAAGCAATACTCTATATACGGGCACTCCTACGCGTGGAATTAGTAATAGACCAACGAGCTATCCGCAAATTGAATCATACACTCCGCACGCTATCGGCGACTCGCGCGACTTTTAACCATAGATTATCTATCACACTCGGGTTGCTAAAGCAACTGACGCCTAGTGCATTCCATAGCAGATCCAGATGCGACTCCGTAGATATACAACCAGGAGAAATCTTGAGAATATCGGTCAGAGCATCCTGCCGTATTATTGCGTTCAGTTGGAATAATTCTCGAGATTGCGGATGATGCTTGCAATGTGACGCCCATTCTTTGACATTCTGAACCACAATGTACTGATATGCATCGCGGTCAAGGATCGCACCTACCTGATCATTGGCGTCGTCCATTGAATCTGCAGGGTACAATATTAGTCCTGTCATTGCATACGATGGGACGCACGGGGAACGTACCAAAAGCAGCTTTGATATACACAAAGTCTTTCAATGAATCGGGACCGAAGACCTTCAATGACTGTACCGAGCTCTCCAGTAAAGATAATTTTGCCGCTACACTCGGCCCAAGTGTCATCAGTTCACACAGATTTTGGATCAAATTATCCAACACCTCTGCTGGTTTCACTTTCATAGATTGCTCCTCTTCAATGGATACATTGCTCACTCGTCTGATTAACTGTAATAATATGAAGTATGGGTTCATAGGGAGCACCTCAGTTGGGCCTCCGTTTGGTTGTTGTTGGCACAATGCTTGGTATGAGCTCCTAATGGAATCCACCAGCTTTAGTATGATGGGCGCAAGCCCAATCATTGGCATTCCCAACAGTTTGTCTGTTAGCCAATGAAGCCATTCAATCGTCATAAAATGTGTCAGGTGAATCAAAACAACACATATAGAATTAAACAGGGCCACACTATTGCCGGATATCATTTCATTCCAAAGACAGTTTAAGTCTTTTTCGGAAATCACGTTAAATACCGTTAGGATGGCGTATATTGTCGGGGCGAACTGGATAATGTAGACGTTGTGAGCCTCTGAGCTCACTATATACTCTGAAAATCCGGTCGACATCATAACGGCTGAAAAAGAACTCATAATATGGTGAGAGTACTCCGGATGAGCGTCGTTGTATAAGGCATTTAGATCCTGAGTGAGTTTCTTGATCCCGTATAGTTTGTATTCGACGCGAGGTGACTGGAAAAATTTAATCCACCAATACAATTTGCGAATAATGTGTCCGAATTTTCTGAGCTCATCAATTGGTACGGACTCTGCAAGCTTGACGATAGGATGAGTGGCAGGATGGGTGCTGAGAATGGTGCATTCGGGTATCTGAATTAGAACGTAGAAGTAAATGGATAGCTTGTCGACGATAGCGCAGATAATTGTCCGATCAGGTGCGTCAGGTAAATTGACGATTCGACCAAGTGTACTTTCAATGGAGGTAAAGCAATCACACAATTGTCGAAGTGGGAATTTGATGCTGAGGTTGTTATCCGCCGTGTCACTGGCAGAGTCTGCGGATGACTCCGATGAATGAGACGAATCTTCTTCTGTGCGACATCCTACGTCTTGTCCCGGGCTGTTCTGATACAGTGTCCATGATATTGTGACTACAACCTCAACATGAGGAACAATATCGGTTAGTAGTCCCGAGTTGATCCGCACGTCAGGCTGTGTCACTTCCGTCCAAAGTTCTGTTATAGCCTCGATGCCATGCTCACTGACAAAGTGAGAAAGAACAAAAGTAAATGAAAGCACCTCCTCGCGCTGTGTTTCGAAAATCGATAGCAAGCCATTTCGCGAGAGGCTGAACACGCGGATAAGAGCATGCGCGTACGGCGACGACAGCAGCGCATCAGTTTTCCTAGATCCTGCTCTGATGTGCGCTAGATCCTTTCGAAACGTGTAGATCGCTACTTGGTTAAACTGCTTAAAGAACGATATTATCAACTGCTCGCCGCCCTCATGCCAGAATCTATATGACAAAGGTTGTCTATCATCTTATCAGCATTAGCCCAAGACGAGAGTCTCGATACTTGCCACTCACGTCCGATTCCAGAAATCGCTCACTATCTGCGGAAGCTGCGTAAACAAAGCAGACCCAGAAGCCCAGAGATCATCTCTATGAGGCTCGTCGAGGCTGTTAAACTTCTCCATGTGCTCGTTGAGAGCAGTTAACCAATCCCGTGGTTCGTCCGTCTGCAGGATACGTCTGGCCTCCAATATGCAAGCCTCCATTTTTAAAGGCTCCTCGTCATTACCGACATTATTCATGGACAATATGAGTCGCTCGATAGTGGTCAAAAGCGCAGAGTCCTCGGTGCCCTCTCGTCCATTAGTCTCCGGGCTGTCACGGGAACCAATTGTGTCCCCACGAAGTGGCGCGTCATCTTCACCGAAGCCCGCAATATTCATCGCTTCTGCTACAGACCCCGACTGCATTTGAGACCTCGGTAGCAGAGGGTCAGCAGGCGTTGTAACTGCCGGATCGCCCACGGAAGGTCGTCGATGCTCGACTTGCTCTGCAATTTCGATCGCGACGCGTTTTCGAGGTACCATCTGGTCCAATTCCATGGAATCTCGACGATTCATGTCTCCGGACTCGCCAGAGATTTGGCAAGACGCGCTTCGCGCGGACGCCCCCGATGCTAAGGCAGGCGAATCCTGAGTTGACGGCGCCAAGGAGGTAGGGGTAGGTGTCCGCGCGTTTGATGCCATGGGTGAATTGTTCATCCTAAACCGGTTCCCAAGTCAATGGGAATCGCTGGTAGCAGAGCTTGCGAGCTGCTGGGATGTTATGCTGATGTGCACCCGAACGCGTCTGTATTGGCGTCAGTCTAGGCAGCTCCAGAGTATTTGAGCGTCGTCTCTAGTCTGCGGATCCCAGAAACTCCGAAGATTCTCGCACAGAAATCAAATACACCTGACTCATATGCTCTAGCTGTTTAATAAATTTGTGCCGTTATCTAACAATTCGTATCCTTGAATCGGTTGGGTATATTATGCGATCAGGGTTAGGTTAGAGATTGACCCAAAATGTCGTCACAAACTTCGCGCTTCGTCAGAATGCGCGTCACAAAGTAGAGACCGCGTATGTTGCAGATATTTTTCCCGCAATACAAAACTTTTAGGACTGGTATGGTGTCACCAGTATTACCAAATTTACAACATCTTGATACTACATTACGAGAGCCGAAAATTTGCGGTGTGACGTAATTGCCTTCGCTATATATGACAATGTGTAGTTATAGTCGACTCGAGATCCCTGACTCTGCTCGGTTTGAGTCAAACCACCATCTAACAACGCCTTCCGCACAAACTGAGGGTACATCCCCTTGCCGAATTCGTTCGGCTATAAGACCTGTGTCGCCATCCAGAGTACCTAGCCAAAAACTAATCCGTTCAACAGGAGCACAACGCAATATTGCATCCACAAGAGCGCCAGTTACAGTAGGCTTCTGGTTGCCCTGCAAGAAACTCGTTAACGAAGGCAATAATACATCTTCAGCCAATGAAGGCGCAGCAGACGACAGTACACCACTTCCGGCGCTGAGGGCACTGGCGAGAGCGCGTATTGCCGCGGCAAACTGGGTGTCGGTGATCTCGGATTTGTCATATATGTCAATTAACCGTGGAAGATATATGTCCTTCACATACAGCCCGTTCTCAGCTGCTAATGCCGGTACAAGTAATGACGCCAAGATAACTGCGTGAGCAGCTTCGTGTATGGCTTTTCCGATCGTTGTACCATATTCAGACATTGGTCGTGACACTATTGACTTTGCCGGTCGTATTATTTTTGAGGCAAGAGAAAAACGAAATTGTGGGGACGCGGGAGACGATAATAGAATCTTCTCCGCGGTATTAAGAGCAAACAGATATTCATGTTGCTGGCCAGTATCTTCGTGCAAGATATCAATCAGAACGTTGATATTGTCCCCACCGCCGCCTGCCATCAAGATGCCAACAGCAGCAGAATGCAAATATGACTCTGCTGCAAAGCCTCCAAGAGATATCTCATAGATTGTAGTTGAAAGATCCCGAAGGGAGAGTATTACACTCTTTGCAATGGCCACTTCAGCTGGGTCCTCGCGTAAAAATAAAAAGGAGCGCAGCTGCCGACGCTGTGACTGGAGGCCGTCGACAAGTCCAGTTAAAACGACGACGGCTGCAAATGCAGACTCCTTTTCATCTGGGCGCCCTCTGGTGCGAGAATTTGCTGCGATGATAATCGATAGTGGCTCAAGGCATTGCTTTGCGCCATATGATGTTGCTAGGCCTCTGTATATTTCGCCAATGAATTGTGACGAGGCGCCGGCGACGGCAGACACGTCAGGATGTCTTGGCGTAGTAAACAGAGCCCTACTCAGAATGCTCGCGAGTAACTGTGTAGCACGTATGCGACCACGGTGCCAAGAGGATATGTGTTCGTAGCCCATAGTTGCGCAGATGGTCAGCGAGACGAGATCATCACAACTCCCACCGTGAGCAACAGCATTTAGAGTCTCCACAAACGCGCCTTCGATTTGCGGAATAACTGCAAGCGGTGTCGATGCCAGTATGCCAGATATGGCAGACAATTGATGAGAAGCCACGTCTTGGCATGAAGTTATGCCGCCGAGCAGAGCGAGTACAAACTGTTCTGTGTCGTTCTCGGTCTCGTTCTTCAGCGGGGTTGCGACGACATGTGACGATCGTTTTAGCCGCGCTTGCACGATGGCTCTAAAAGCATCGGCAACAATAAGGCCAGTTGGTCGAGATCGCGATGAGATATGGAGAAAAGGTTCGGACCATATGGCGGGGGAAAGCACCATCATTCGTGAGACCGCCGCGATGTCACGAGCATACTGCAGGCTCGGCACTATGTTGGCAGCGTTCCGCAGCAGAGACACGGCATACTGACTACCTAGATCTGACGCAGGAAACTGCAGGTTGGCAAGGAGCGTAGGGAGGTCCATGGCAGTGTTTAGCCGCGATGATGCATGAGGATCAAACTGCTTGGTGAAGATGAAATATTGACGAAGGAAGCGATGCGGAGATGTGATTCTGTGATTCGTCACGTGCACTGTGAAACGCGATAACCGATGGGTTGTGGCTGTGCGGCTGCATTAGTTCCGTGCCTGGGCGGTGCACAGGGACCACCAAGGGTGGGTCGAGGCTTGATGACAGTTCGCTTAATGCGGTTCTCGTCCATCGGGCCATTAGTTCTCGCGAATTATATACCCTCTAGAAAGCGGTATCTTTTACTGCTCAAGTAAACTACTACGTCGGACGTGCATGGCCTCCGAGTCTGTTCCTCTAATCTTGCGCCCGCCATCCGCCGCGTCAACAGCTGCCCAGACGGCGTCGGAAAATGAAGTTGATACAGTGGCTCTATCGCCTGCCGTGACATTCGATCAGCCTGGGTCCGGGGGGTTAGTTTTACCTCCAGCCATCCGGTTCGACCTGCATTCACCGGGAATTACGCCTCGTTCGCTTCACGGTCACGGTCAGACCGGGCCTGCCAACCAGCGTCGGTCTCTTCCGGACATCTTTGTTCCCCCGCGGCCAGTATCCGCCAACTCGACTGGTACTGACGCGTCCGACCAGGCCTCTATTCCCCTTTCAGACATTGCGGCAACAGAAGAATCCGTCAATGCTTCCAACACTACAGCGGCGACTACTACGGCGACCGCACCAGCCGTCACAGCCGATATCTCCAAGCGACTGTGGTACGACGACTTCACGACAATTGACTGGGTCCATGAATTCATCAAGGAGTCCTTTCGAGTCAAAAGACTACGCGACCTGCAGGGTCTGCGTGGTCGACTCGTTCGAGCCCGTGATGCGTCGCAGGGCTGGATTCTAATTTCAGTTATCGGCTCCACTGTCGCCTGCATTGCATATCTTATCGATGCCGCCGAGCAACGCGTTTTCGACTGGAGATCCGGCTATTGCGCAACAAATTGGTTTTTGCCAAAGCACGACTGCTGCGTCGACTCTGACGATATGTGTCCCGCCTGGCTAGAATGGAAGTTTGCATTGAGAGGCTCCGCGTTGGCAGAGTATGTACTCTACATCGTACTTTCCGTCGTGCTCGCCCTTATCGCGGTCCTCCTAACGCTCACTACTGCTTCCGCTACTCCTTTCCCGAATGAGCCTGCCACCGCAGTCGACAATCCACAGACTACTACGCCGACAAATGCGAATCTGGCACCTGGCGCTCCTGTCACTATCAGTGACGAGAGTCACAAGAGAAAGCCTGCCACGGCTCCGAAGTCGGTCATATATACAGCCGCGGGCGGTGGGGTAGCCGAAGTAGGTTTCTATTTATTGTAGAGAAAGATTGTCAACTGACGCCATTTAAGGTCAAAACCATCCTTTCTGGATTTGTCATCAAAAAATTCCTCGGCTCCTATACATTGGTTATCAAATCCATTGCACTTGTGCTCTCAATCTCATCTGGCTTAAACGTTGGTAAGGAGGGCCCATACGTCCACATTGCATCCTGCGTCGGCAATATTGCTTGTCGCTTCTTCTCCAAGTTCAACAATAACGATGGAAAACGCCGTGAGATCCTTTCCGCTGCTGCTTCCGCTGGCGTCGCAGTAGCTTTCGGCTCTCCTCTTGGTGGTGTGCTCTTCTCACTTGAGGAAGTATCATACTACTTCCCTCCAAAAACTCTCATCAGATCATTCCTGTGTGCTGTCATCTCCGCGTTGGTTTTGAAACTTTTAAATCCATATGGCACAGGCAAAATCGTCATATTTGAAGTATCTTATGATCATGACTGGCACGCATTCGAGTTTTTAATTTTTGTTTTCCTTGGCGCATGCGGCGGTGTCATTGGAGCAGCTTTTAGTAGGTTAAATATTTGGTATGTTGGATGGATCCTTTTTTGGTAATGAGTTGAACTGATACGTTTTAGGTGGACCCGTATGTGGAGAAGCAACAGCTTCATAAGCATGAATCCTGCCGTTGACGTGATACTCATGGCGACTGTCACCGCCGCGATATCTTACTTCAATATATACACTCAAAAGTCTGCTAGTGAGTTGTTATATGACCTGGCACGTACTTGCACGTATAGGACAGCCTCACCTCCACCTGACACGCTTGATTACGAGGAGGATGATGCACTGTGCCCAATATCGATGGACGGATACGCTTCTTCAATTAGATCGCTAACGGCAGCGTTTGTCATCAAGTTTGTGTTGACTGCGGTAACAATGGGTCTCAAGATTCCATCTGGCATCTATGTTCCGTCAATGGTCAGCGGAGCTCTACTTGGAAGGATTGTCGGTCTGTCAGTGCAATGGCTACAATATCGGGCACCCCACCTTTTCCTCTTCTCCTCGTGCCCGGCAGGCAACGATCCACGAGCTTGCACCATCCCCGGTGTCTACGCCATTGTCGGTGCCGGTGCCGTAATGGCGGGTATCACGCGAATGACAGTCACTTTGGCTGTTATTCTTTTCGAGCTCACCGGTAGTCTGGACCACGTCCTACCAATTTCGGTCGCGATCCTCATCAGTAAATGGGTTGCCCAGGCGTTGGAACCGAATTCCATATACGACGTCCTCATCCACAATAATAACTTTCCTTTCCTTGACAATCAGCGAACGCCGGGCTTTTCAGTCACCTTACACGACATTGTGCCTAAGGAGACCATGGCAGCCAATAGTCCGGTCATCGATATTACCGATTCGCCATACATCTCCGCGGCAGCTTTGCGTACAAAACTGCAAGTCCTGCAACTATCTGGAGAGCTTGATGGTTCCCTGCCAATTCTTCGCGACCATGTCCTGGTAGGACTGCTTCCCGCGCCGGAGCTGGAATATGCGCTTGACAAAATAAAAGAACGGGATGCAAAAGTTTCTCACATACAGTATAACGACTTAATCGAGGTGGATGATAATAATCAGCTCATGTGCCATATATCGGTGGATGACCAGGAGATGCAGAGATTTTATTTCGACAGATCATCGCGACATTATCAGTTTTCACAAAGTAATGGAACTAGTACTAGTGTCATTACTGAAGCAACAGATCTGACCCCATTCGTGGATCGAGCGCCAATAAGCTTGGATATCAACTCTCCACTCGCCATGGTCTATTTGATGTTCGTCCGACTGGGTCTTCGCATGGTGTGCGTAATTGAGGACGGAAAGTTTTGGGGCGTATTGCATAAGAAACGGTTTATTGAATATTGCAGATTTGGAGACGATAATATGGATACTTGGTTTTAGATGTAAATGATTCTGGTTTGTATGGGCAGTGGGCGGGATTTACATTAAAGCTTTTGTGCAAGGTATGGGAAAGTGATTGTACATTATGTGAGGCGGTTTAGCTGGTACAAAGGGATATTATTGTTTTGATTATGTGATGAGGATGGTTACGTCAAAAGCTAGCATGTCAATGAGGACGCATATTTTAGAATATGGTATACAACATGTTACATGTTTATTTGACTACTTTACATACTTGTTCATAAACTTCCTGTGGAAATCTGATCTCAGCATGTCATTGATAAACCCACCTTTAGGCTTATCATCGACACCTTTGGCCTGATTTTTAAAGACCACGTCCTCATCCCATCTTTTTGAGGATTTTCTCGAACTCACAAATCCGTCATTAAAAGACAACAGTGGATTTCCCTTGATGGCTTGCCGCTCACGCTCAGCATCCTCAGCAGCCTGCCGTTCCCGCTCCTGTCTCTCCTTCTCCGCTGCCCGTTCTCGCTTTATTCGTGCCAGCTCCCGCATTAGTTCCGCTGTCTCGTCTTCTTCATCTTCGTCATCTTCATCTTCGTCATCTTCATCTTCTTCATCATCGTCAGGTTCGACTTCGCTTTCCGATTCCTCTTCGTTTTCGGAGCCCGAATCCGGATTATCATCTTCCCCGTCGTTTTCTGATTCCGACGCTTGAGCTTTCGCAGCCTCCTCCAGGATCATCCTCCGTCTTTTCTGTTTCCGTTCCTCTTCGTTCTCGTCGTCGTTGTCGTCGCTGGCATTTCCTGCCTCAAGCAATAAGTGCGGCGTGGAACTCGGGCCTTTACGTCCCTTCTTTTCATTGCTCTCGGCCTCTTTGGCAAGTAACTCCCGCTTCATGGCCTCGCGTTCCCACACCCGCTCTTCCGCAGTCAATTCTGGGCGGTCTGCCGCGCCACCCTGTCCTCGTTTGCGGTATTTCAGCTGCGTATGGGCCGGGAGCATACGGCTATGGTAAATCCGCGTGGGCGCCTGGGAGTCTTTGCCTCGGGCGGCATCGAACGTTGGCCTGTGTGCTGTGGTCATTGTATTATTAGATTTCGTATTATAGTATTTCGATGTCGTTAAGTGCTAATACGAATAATGAGACTGCCCCGAATCGTTGGCGAAGTAATACCGGGTGCCAAAATATTATTGAGTTTTGTGGAGGTCTTGCACGGATTTTGTCCCAAACTCTAACTAACTATTGAATCGATTTCTACATCAAAGTTTCACCTATATCAGTTTCGGAGGACTACTTAATCATTCATGGCATGACAAGATGCCACGAGATTTAACGCCGTCGACATTAGAAAACACTTTTGTTCTTAAGGCTCTAACAGAGCGTGTTCGACTCGACAACCGGTCTTTTAACCAGCTCAGGGATCTCGACGTGTCCTTTAGCTCGACCGAATATGGCCTTGTGGACGTCAAGCTCGGTCGAACCCGTGTGATCGCCCGCATTTCGGCTGAAATAACACAACCATATCCAGACAGGCCATACGATGGTTTGTTTTTAATATCGACGGAAATTAGTCCCATGGCGGCTCCGACCTTCGAAGCCGGTCGCAAATCGGAAGATGAATTGGTCATCTCGCGGATTATTGAAAAATCGATCCGCAGATCAGGCGCCCTCGACACCGAAGCTTTGTGCATTATTTCTGGTGAAAAATGCTGGGCCGTCAGAGCTGATGTGCATTTCTTGGATCACGACGGCGGACTATTGGATGCAGCTTGTATCGCTGTAAGTGCAGGATTGTTGCACTTTCGGCGCCCCGACATCACGATCGAAGGTGTTGGCAGTCGAAGAGAGGTGATTGTGCATCCGATCACAGAACGGGTTCCCGTACCATTGGCAGTACTGCATGTACCGGTCTGTGTCACATTTTCATTCTTTGACGTGCGAAAAGCATCGTCAGCCGTTGCCGGAGTGCCAAGTAAGGACGAAATGAAAGCGGAGAACGACGACGACGATATCGAAGAGGAAGGCGATTCATCGATCGCTGTGCTCGTGGATGCTACGTTACAGGAGGAACTCTTAAGGCATGGATATATGAGCGTAACTGCCAACACTAACCGTGAGATCTGCCAGATTCAGAAAGGCGGAGAAATGCCTGTCGAAGTCGGCACGCTCCTCTCATGCTCGGAAGCTGCCATTATTGTGGCAGAGAAAGTAACAAAGCTCATAAACAAAAGGCTGAAAGAGGATGAGACCAGACGGAATGTGGGCAATCTATTAGTAGAGTCCAGGGCGGAAAACGATCGATAGCTTGTAATCAGGTTTTTACGGCATGTCTAGTATGATTAGGTTGTATCATAGTTTTTGCATCGGTAACTAAAAGTTTTGCCTATTACGCTATACAAGGTATTTGAAGAGAATTAGACTCAAGGAAACGTGAATTCGCCGAAATTCAACGCGATATCGTACAAGGTATGCCACCCTTTTAATTTCTATGGTACAACCCAAGATTATCTGCGATATTTTTGTCGACCAGATCCTGGAGTCATAAGGTCTCCGCTGCCTGCAGTCGCATTGTGCCCTACTGTCAGTCATCTTCTGCCTCATCTGACTTATAGCCCCTCTCACTTCCATTAATATTGGCAGCCGGGAGGTCTTCCTCGACCGGTTCGGACGGCTGGGCACCACCTTCACTGAACTCCTCTTTTGGGAACCTGATATAAAAGTCATCCCATTCCTGCTTAATCTTATACTCAACCTCTTCCATGTGCTTTGCTATTGCCTCCTCCTCTTCTTTTCTCAGTATCTTTGGCTTGTAGTATACATATGGGGCTGTGGCAGTCTTTAACAACGGCGCGTTCTGCCGCATCATCGCTGTTCGGCTGCTGAGTGAACTGTGGGTCCTCCGATACTCAGCTTGTCGAGTCCGTTTACGGCGCTCTTCCTGAATTTGTCGATCCATGTCGATGGAGTCTTTCAGCTGCGACTCCCGAACCCTTTTCTCGACTTCCTCGCGCTTGCTGATGTGTCTGGAACCTTTCGTTTCTTCGTGAAACTTTCCTAGCGACGTGAGAAGCATCCCAAACATGCGTTTATTTCGGGCCTTTTCTTCTGCTGCCGATAGTGATGGATTTCGTCGTATTCGTTTTGGTTGCTCGGGCTCCGCTGAGCCGTTGTGTTCCCGGCTCCGAGCATTCTCATTCAGTGGCGCTCCTGATATCGAGCGCGACGATGACCGGGTCCGCGATTCAGACCGCTCTCGTTTCGACGGTTTCGTAGCAGCATCCGGCTTGACGGCGGTAGATGGAACTACTACGGTCGGCACAATGACGCTGGTAGAGAGAGAGTCCGGTTCAGTCATTTTAATGCATGAAAATTCACGGGCATGGACCTGCTGACAAAATCTTTTTGGTACTCAATAAGTTGGTTCCTTTTTTTTAGTAGTAAAACTGATTAACAGTGATGCTGGATATTCGCTTCTGTTCTCGTGCCACAGGGAATTGTAGCAGATAATTAGTACCCAGAAATTCTGGCGTCTTCTTATCTCTCTCGGAATATCGAAGGATCCGGTCTCCCAAAAGTAAAAGAATGACAATAAATAATCCAAACTGTTGCTAACTGAATGAATTCGGAATCACCAACACACAGAGAGCGTAAACGGGAGAATGATATCTTTTAATTCAATGCGATTTGAGCCTGCCAAATCTGCTTCTTACTGGGGAACTAAAGCCAAAGTTTGGCGGTGTAAAAAATCAGCAAAACGCCCTAACCCACCAGCCCCTGAAATTATTCTGGGTTAGGGCGTTTTTGTAATCGCGCAGTTTGCTCATTATAGTGATAGTAGACAGACCTTGGCGGCAACAGCAAAGGCAATGCAGAGACTATTTTATATTTGTATTATAAGAAAATATGAAAGCATGCCTTTCGTTTGGTAATTGTAAGAAAACACAGTGGTTGAATAAAAGTATCGCAGGAGGCTTGCTTTGGCCGTCGATGCGGCTTGGGAGTTGGGAGTTCTCGACGAGTAATTTGGCCCACGCGTTGGCTTCCTTGCAGTGGGCTACACACTTACATCCAGGCTTCGGTTACGCTCGCCTCTTGTGAAGAATCTTCGTGCTTGAACAGTAGCAGGTGCAAGCAGCTAATTGACTGCCGACAATTCACCGGTCCAGGGCTTGATCTCGAAGATCAGCTGATGTGTTACCGGTGGCGTATTGTCAATATCAATCTTTGAATGCTCGGGTTACCAACCAATGTTGACACTGACATTCTTCTTCTATCTCGCTTGTCTCGTCGGCCAGACCATCTCTCAGGAAATCTCGTCGTCGGCTGCTTCTAACGAATTTGCTCTTCCTTCTCCCGATATCAACATGCTCTCTGAAGTAGTCACAGATCCACCGGCTTCAGTTGTTGGAAGTCTCGGCCAGTTGATCTGGCTCGGCCCTCACATCTGCTTTCGGTTACTAAAGGTCTGCGCCTACTATGTCGCTGCCCAGGTGTTCGCCTTACTGGGCAGATCTTTTAGTATTACATTGTCCTTCTCGTCGCTTCTGCTCATTATGGCCGCATTCGCCACGGCGGTATGGGCGATCGTGCGTTATAGGTACCTCAACGTATACTCACGCCTTCCTACTGAACCTCATCGACAAGAAACCAACCTAGATATGATGTTCTATCCAGACGCACTGCAGCGCCAGTATGAAAAACCGGGGTTTGCCAGCTATTTGGATGAATTTTTCACTGGGATCAAGGTGTTTGGCTACCTGGAGAAGCCGGTCTTCAATGAACTCACCAGGCATGTCCAGACGAGGAAGCTAATTGCGGGAGATACAATGCTCCTTGAAGAAGAAAAAGGTTTTTGCATCGTATGTTATGTCGATTGTTTGCTTTTTTGTTGCAACCATTCAAGTGTGTTAACTAACAGTCTTCTAGGTTGTTGATGGCGATGTTCAGATATATGCCCGGAATCATGGCACAGAGGGCAGCAGCCAAGATGACGATGCAGAAGGCAGCTATCAGTTACTAACAGAGGTGAAAAATGGCGCGCCAATGTCGTCACTTTTCACTATCCTGTCGTTGTTCACCGAGGACATCAAGGTCAACACCGTACGATCGCCGACGTCCACTGCCGCCCAGGATACGTTATCTGAAGATACATTGCCCATTCCCAGTGATCCTTTGATCTCAAACGTAGGATCACCAAAATTACTACCTGTCCCAAATATTCCTCCATTGTCGGAGAAAGTGACCGGCAGCACATCAGTACCTGACGAGTGCGCCACAAATTCATCTGTGCGACAGGAGAGTACTCGAACAGTACATTCGGCCGCACCTGAGATTATTGCACGTGCATCTGTGGACTCTACCATTGCAATCATTCCCGCAGAAGCATTTCGTCGCTTGACACGCAAGTATCCAAAGTCTGCAGCACATATTGTTCAGGTGATCCTCGCCAGGTTCCAGCGAGTTACTTTTCAGACCGGCCACAATTATCTCGGCCTCACGGCTGAAATCCTCAAGACAGAGATTGCATTTAATCAGCTCTCGCGGTACGAATTGCCAAATTATCTCGGTGAGGATGCTGTCGCCAGGATCAAAGCTCAAATCGAATCTCGACGGCAGTCTTCGGAACGTGACAACGAAGCAGCTGCGGAAAGTGATAGCAATGTTGAAAGAATGCGAAATGCTACGGAACTGAAAGTTCCCAAGAACCCAAGTCGGAGGCGAAGCTCTGCGTATGTGGCCAACCAATTACAAAATAGGCTTGAGAGGGCTAGCCAGTTAGAGCCTAGCGAAGATTTTAATAAGGTCTTGCCCGGTGATTTAGTATCCAACACTTCGTTTTCGGGCAAGGAGCCGGCCACGGCCCCTTCCGCTATTCTATCAAGTTCGCCTGGGAGGCCAGCCTTTCACACGCAGATCTCGACTACCTCTGTACGTACGTACGCAGGCCTATCGGGCTCAGATTTCAATGAGCCACTCCAGCGTGATAAGTTTGATGGGGCGACGAAGGAGGAAGCAGAAGACATTGGTAATCTTAAGGAAGCCATATTGGAATGCATATTCAAAGCTCTCGGGGTCTCGTCGGAATCCTTAGAAGGCAAATCACCGATTTCGTCGTCTGCCGATACAAGTCCCCACCTATCGGTATATGAAAATCGTCGACAGCAGCAACGGTCTAATTTAAGCTACCGTGTAGCCGGCCTGGGGAATCTCGGGCCTTTAGCGTTCGATGGCATTAACGCAAGCTATGTTGACGACGAATCTGTCACGTCTAGTTTTGCACAGCAAGCAGGATCCGTGCAAACATACGCGTCAATAAAAAAAGAACTGCTTAAGGACATTGAACTTATGATGTTCCCGGCCGGATCGCAAATCGTAAAGCAGGGCGAGCCTAATCCAGGTCTTTACTATGTCATTGATGGCTTCCTGGACGTGTGCACTAAAGATCGCCAAGGAGAGTACAATACAATATATACGATTAAGCCTGGAGGCATAGGCGGATATCTCGGTTCCATTTCCGGATACAGCTCATTTGTGGATATTGTTGCTACTACAGACGTTTACATTGGTTTCCTCTCCAAAGAAGCCATGGAACGACTCGTAGATCGTCAGCCAGTCGTTTTATTGACAATGGCGAAACGACTGATCAGCATCCTTTCTAGGTTGATTCTCTACCTAGATTTTGCATTGGAATGGGTTCAGGCCGAAGCCGGCGAAGTGTTATATAGACAGGGCGACGAAGCGGATTCGATATATATCGTTCTCAATGGTCGAATGCGTGCTATCAAGGAAAGCAAGGGCGAAGTTGTCCTTGTCGAAGAATACGGCCACGGTGATAGCGTCGGTGAGCTGGAAGTCCTAAGTATGCCAATTTCTCCTATTGGAACTTGCATCTTTTAAAAATCATCTTCTGACATTGACTAAAGCATCTTCCAAACGACCGACTACGCTTCATGCCGTTCGTGACACCGAAGTTGTGCGATTTCCGCGCATGCTATTCGAAAGTCTCTCAATGCGACATCCCACCATCACATTCCAAATATCACGGATAATTGCGTCCCGTGTGAAGTCCTTGTTCGATAAAGAAGTAAGGAATCCACTAGAAGCACCGTCGACGACTCCAAAGTCTGGCAATTTTCGGACGGTCGCGATTGTTCCAGTCACGTCTGGCCTTCCGGTCAAGGAGTTTGGCGAGAAGCTTGCCAAAGCCTTCACTGTAATTGGCCAGACCAACGTGACGCTGGACCAGGAGGCGATTTTGAAGCATCTTGGACGACACTCATTTAACAAGTTCGGAAAGCTAAAACTGAGTGGATATCTGACTGACCTAGAAGAGCGGTATCAGATGGTGCTGTATGTTGCTGAAACGAGTAGCAGCTCACCATGGACAGTTACATGCATTTCTCAGGCGGACTGTATATTACTTCTAGCCGATGCCAACGCGGATCCGTCTATTGGTGAATATGAGAAGTTGCTCATTAGCATGAAGACCACATCTAGGAAAGAATTAGTCTTGTTGCATCCCGATCGATATGTTCCGGCGGGTCAGACGCAATCATGGCTTAAGAATCGGATATGGATCCATTCGCATCATCACGTGCAGATGCAGTTCCGGAATACGGTTCCTCGCACGACGACTGCGTTTTTCGGTTCGAGAATCCGGGATTTGAAAAACAAAGTCCAATCGACTTTGCAAACGGAGTTTCAAAAATACACGCACACTGCCCACCTTTCACCAGCGGCCCCTGTGTACATGAGTAACCAGGCTCACAAGAACGATTTTGCCAGACTGGCTCGGTTACTTTCAGGGAAAGCTGTCGGTCTCGTTCTAGGCGGTGGTGGTGCACGTGGTTTAGCTCATCTCGGTGTTATTCGAGCGCTTGAAGAGGCCGGTATTCCGATAGACATAGTAGGGGGCACGTCGATCGGGTCATTTGTTGGCGGGTTATATGCTCGTGATGCGGATATTGTCCCGATTTTCGGCCGGTTGAAGAAATTTTCTGGTAGGATTGGAAGTCTTTGGAGAATGGCATTTGATCTGACATACCCGGCCACGAGTTATACGACCGGTCATGAGTTTAACCGTGGTATCTGGAAAGCGTTTGGTGATGCCCGGATTGAAGATTTCTGGTTGCAATACTACAATAATACGACCAATATTACCCATTCCCGAATGGAAATTCATTCTACTGGATATGCGTGGAGATATATACGGGCGTCGATGTCATTGGCGGGTCTCTTGCCACCGATTACTGACAATGGTAGCATGTTGTTGGATGGAGGTATTACATTAGATTTTCCAGTATGTATTTTGCATTCATTAACATGTGTGAAAAGGATACGTCGACAACTTACCGGTGTCGCACATGAAGTCGCTTGGTACAGAAGTCGTCTTTGCCATTGACGTAGGCAGCATCGACGCCACGACACCAATGACATGGGGTGACTCATTGTCCGGATTCTGGGTGTTGTTCAACCGATGGAACATATTCTCGCGTAATCCGAACGTTCCCAGTATGGCTGAAATCCAGGCACGCTTGGCGTATGTGTCATCTGTTGGTGCACTTGAGAAGGCAAAATCCATTCCGGGATGCCTTTACTTGCGCCCGCCGATTGACCATTACGCTACACTCGACTTTGGAAGATTTGAGGAAATCTACAATGTAAGTTGTCGTTTTCTGCTCTTTGTCAGAGAGAAAGCTAATACCTGAATTTTTTTCTTAGGTTGGTTATGACTTTGCCAGACAATTCGTAGAAAACTTGCAACGGGAAGAAAAATTTCCCAAGATTGCTGGCATTTCACATTTCGGCGGCATGTCTCGACGAATCATCCAACGTCGCAATTCGGTATGATTTGTGTCATGAATACAACTCTTGAGTAAATAGCTACTTTGTCTTACAAAATTTACGTTTTTAACTTAAAATCTTTGTGTACAAATTTGATTTTATTAGTGAATGTACATATCATGAATCGCTATATAGTCTGAAATAATGTGAGTTTAGTATTCTAATCGACCTTCTATACAATCCCAGAAATCCTCTACAAATTGCTCGCAGCCATCGCCACCTCGAACGGCAAGATATATCCGTTGATCGACTGCCGGTTCCCAAAGACCAGGGTTGCCGCCGACAATTCGGCCGCCTGCCTCAGCCAGGATAACCCAGCCGGCGCAGACATCCCACGCGTAGCAACCACCTTCCTAAAAAGAGCAAGCAGTTTAGTCGAATGATCGATGTTGTCCACAATAAATGTTATATTATGACGGCTTACCCAATAAGCATCCAACTGTCCGGCGGCGACGGCACAGATATTCATGGCCGCACTACCCAACGACCGGAATCCGTGAACCATTTTGCCGTCCTCGGCCGCCAGCTTCTTAAAAGTGTCGGTCTTGACTTGGTAGTTCACGCCAGATCGCTGGGTTCCCCACTCGATCCCGATCAACGCGTTTTGCAGCGTCAGCTTTGTTCCGGCTGGCGGTTGTCGGAGCGGTAACTTGTGTGTGCCATTCAAGAACGAGCCCTGACCTTGGATACCGGTGTACATGAGATTCAGGAATGGGTTATACACGACACCGACAACCGGTTCACGATTGATGGCAAAGCCGAGGGAAGTGCAGCTAAATGGAAAGGAATGAATGAAGTTCGTAGTTCCTGGTTCATTAGATCAGACACAAATGATAAGTAGCAGAACATCGGATGCAGTTACCATCAATTGGATCTATTCTGGTCAGTCTCTGGTGGGAATATAATAAACGCTCTACCTCATCAGGAGGACAAAAGTGACACTTACCAACAACAAATGTCGGTTTGTCTGACAATTTGGTAACTCCCGGCACATAACTCTCCTCGCCCATGAACTCGAAATGAGGGTACTTCTCGTTGCATTTGGTCGCAACCAATTTCTCAACCGCCGCATCGGTCTCCGTGACCAAGTCGACAGCTACATGGGCGAACACCGGTTAGTGTTCAAGTTAGGTTTCAGAGAAAAGAGCGAGAACATGCAGTTTGCTTTATCATCGTATGTGGTCTGACCGGTCTTGGAAGTAATGAGCTCACCAGCTTGCTTGGCAAGCTCGACTAAGAAGTCCCTGATTTCGTTAAGATCTATGGATGGCTCCATATCGTACACGATTTGTAATAATAGAGCCTGATAATATAAATTGTCAATTGGTCTGCCGAAATGTTAGGTATTGCAATGGTTAATTTAATACCTTCGTGGTTATAAGTCCTGCCCATTGCCCCTGAAGGCTGCAGCGAATAACGTCATCGATTCAACCCCATATGGTCGTTTAATGGTAACCGCCAAAAGCACTTTCGGTTGTTAACTACGTCGCTGCAACCAGCCGGCGCTTAACTAAACGCGAGACATAGAATAAAAATGTAACTAGACGTTTCTTAAGATTCGTGTATTAGTTTTATTCTCAAAGTACAAAGAAACGAAATCCAAAAATCAGAACCCGCATGGCAATCTTGAATCTACGTAATATGATAAATTTACTATAAGCAGAAACCCAACATAAAGACGACGTTACAGAGTACTCCGCACCAAACGCATGACAGTCTTAAACACCTGTAAAACACATAATATACCATAACAGTGCGAATACCCAAAATTTTTGTGATGTAAACAAAATATTATTCTTTTCGTTAAAGTTCCCAATCTTGAACGTGCGGAGAGAAGCTGATGACTTCCATATGAGTCCTATTTTGGCGCGATGCAAGAACGACTACTTTCTCGTCCTCAAACGCGACCCTCCAGACAGCTTCATAGGTGCATGGAAGATCCCGAATATGGTGCCCGGTCTTGATGTCCCAGACCTTAACGCGGCCATCACTGCCTCCCGTAACAATGCGATGCTCGTCAAACTGGAGAGTCGTGACCGAATTATCATGAGCTGCCAGTCGATGGACACACGTCATACTCTTCAAGTCCCACACTCGGGTTGACCCGTCCGAACTTCCGGTAACCAACGTATCGCCGAGCATCTGCAATTGTCCTACCAGAGACGTGTGGCCTTGCAGAACAGCAAAGCATTGGCCAGACTCTGCGCTCCAGATCCGGACCGATGTATCAAGAGAACCAGTGGCGATTTTGACGCCATCAAATGCGAGCGCGTAAATCTGGGAGAAGTGGCCAGTAAGAGTGTGCAAGAGCACACCGCGCGAGATGCTCCAGACTTTTGCCGTTGTATCATAACTGCCGCTCACACAGATATCTCCGTAGACCTCGAGACAGCGGACGCTGGCCTGATGGCCGAGCAGTACATGCTTGCATGTGCCAGTTTCAATATCCCACACTCGCAAGCTGGCATCGCGAGAGCCAGAAATCGCGGTGCGACTGTCGCTCATCTTGAGGCACCGTACTGTCGACGTATGGCCATGTAGGACCATCCTGCACCGACCGGTCTTGAGATCCCATACCCTCACGTCGCGATCGCAGCCGCCGGAGACGAGGGTATCACCCCATGGCATGATTGCCCAGACCCCCATGACGTGGCCCGTGAGTGTGTGTATGAGACGGCCCTCGGACGTGAAGACATGAATTCGTGAGTTGTCCAGTGCGACCACAATATACTTTTTTGTCAAATGGAGGCAGGTCACAACGCCCTGATCCGTGGTTACATGGCGCGCGATGACCAGACCGCCATTGAGCCAAGCAGAATCGACCAAATACCGCTGTTTGAACAGAGTCCGGTAGGATCGTGGTCGGATTTTACTGGCCACGACTGGAAGATAGGTCGATTCCATCATCGAGAGCTCGCCATTATGGGTTGTGGTCGAGGTGACTGAAATGGGAACAGTCGTCAACGGGGCGCTCGATGTTGGTGGAGACGAAACAGAGATTGTAGTCGTCATGTTTGGAGAATTTTGTGGGAGTGAGAACGCGGTGCCCGCTGCATCGCCATATGAAGGTGTGTGGACAAATGGCGGCGAAAGATGTCCTTGAGCTGTCGGGAGATACTCTCGATCTGCTGGCTGCTCCTTGTAATGCAGTCGCTCTGATCGCCGTTAGTTGGATCTACAATCGCATATAACTTAGAAATGGGAATATACCGCAAAGACCTTTCCAGGTTATGTCGTCAGACACGACAGTGGCCCAACGTCTTGAGACCTGAGCGGCACGTGCAAGAGTCCGGGCATCATCAACGTGAGAGAGGATGCGCAGACAAACTTCGTTCGGCAGGACCTCGAAAGGGTCCTTCTTAAGAAGAGGCGACACATATGCCAGTACAAAGGATAGCGTCGAGGTGTCGCAGGCGTCGAGCAGTGCTGACAGCAGAGTCTCGCGCTGGGATCTCGGTAGGGCGGAGAAGTCGCGGGCGAGATTGGCTAGTGAGGTGGAGTACGGATCTTCGACTGCCGCGGGCGACTGTAATTGCTGTCCGTAGAAGAAACTGCTGCTGAACGGACCAGGTGACGGCGCCGGAGTCGGTGGCTCGGGAAAGGCAGCAGAGTGAGAAGTTGGGGAGTGATTCGGTAGAGAAACAGGGACAGAGACCGGCCGCGGCGCGGCAGATGATGACGGCAGCAGGCCGGATCCGTGCATTATGGACATCAGCACTGGTTGCTTAGAAGACAGAAGGCATATATTATTATTAATATTGTTATCGTGTGGTTGCTGTTTGCTGGTTGTGAGTTGAACGAGGTAGTTAACTGATTGGGGCAGTTGGTGTGAGGCAAAAGAAAAAGTCACAAATCTGCGGAGTGCTTGGGCCAGCGAGCGGCGGCGCGGCGATATTTAACCAAAGAAAATCAATTGATAGGAGCTATGACACCGTAAAAATCGACTGGGGCACGTCCGCACTTTGCATTGGGACGGGCTAGTTTTTTATTTTTATTTTTTATTAACTAGCTTATTTATTATTACTGTGAAGTGTGACCTAACTAAAATACAACAAGTATATACATTGCCACTGACAAAGTAATGTTCCGCATTCTCCTAAATGCACGTGCTCTGTGCTGGACTGTCCCAACGCCACGGAGACGGTGACTATTATCATTATTATTATGAGTAGTTAGATATTTCTTTGCTAGTCCTTTTCTTTCATTCGGGGTTCGGGGTTTGAATATTGTACTACGTTTGCTCTCTATGTTCAAACGATGAGAGTGAGAAACAACGGTAGAAAAGCAAACCATGTTCATTTTATACTCAGTACAGCGTAATAAGCGCTGGACTCCTTCACCGCGGCCTCGGGGGAACTTACGAGGGCTTTAAATCATTATGTGCCACCCTGCGGCAGATATGGAAGATTGCTCCCGAATCCAATCAGCACTACAGAGTTCCAATCAAGTACACCACCTACAGATTCATTGAGAGTCCGGAGGACGAGGACTTACACATTAATGTCTTGGATCAGTCGGCCAAGAATACAATGAAAAGCAACTAGAATTAGCTCGGATATATCTGAACGTGCTGATGATTATTTCTTATTTAGTCATAACATAAAACGCTTGCGTTGCTAGCCAGTATAAATAGCGATCCCATTTGCCGAATAAAGCTCCAAGAGAGTACGGCATTATAGTAGTACTTACATTGGCTTTGCAATGCGCATTATATGTGACCCTCGGGCCCTATGTTATTACGCGAAGGATATCCCATTTAATCTTGAGAAAAGCTCTGATTCCATCCACTTAGTTGCCTGCGGTCCACTAAGAATCTCGCCCATCATATCAGAGCCAAGTGGGAAATCCATTCCAAATACTGGTTCTCCAACTCCTCTCATATTTGCCAACACCGCTTGACGAAAATGCCACCGTAGAAGCTCGTCCCTGGCACAGTCTTCACCATTGGATTCTCGACAGATGGGGTCGAGTCTTCTGCCATCCATCTTAAAAACATCTGTATCGAAACAGGTTATCTTATAGCCATCATCTGGATTGATAGAGAAATGAAAAGCATCAAAATTCTGGTGGATGTTGGACAGCATGAGCAACACATTCTGAGCAGAGTTTATCCCGGTATCGCGCTCGTTCACCCTATTTGTAACCCATTGCGAATACGCTTTCTGTACCCAATACTCTTCGCTAGACACTGGAAAAATATGGACAGCTTCAAACCCCGACCAAATGTCAACAGAGGCATTACTGTTGACAGTGCCGGTGATCACACACTTACCATCTCTCGCACGGACTCGGGCTCGGAAAAAATCGTCTCTGCCGGTGATAGTTTTGGAAAGGATTCGAGTAATACAAGGCTCATCTGTCACCCGTATCGTGCCTATGATCTTAACTTTAATAGCTGTACAACAATGACAGTGACCAAGATATATAGCCCACCTCTGCGAGAACAAGGTCTTAGATCATAGTGCCCTGGCTTGAGAGCATCATCTCTTTGCATCACGACGGCTCCGGTGCTGCGCAATGTGACTCTGTACGGACCAGAGGCAACAATAAGGATTGTCAACATGTAGAGAAAGTCTCGTTCCGTTACGGATGGATTCACTCTCAAACCGCCGATTGGATTATCAGGCTCTGCAAAGAAGTGCAAGTGGACATTTCTACCTCTCGCTCTATTGCTAGTCATGGATCGATCAAGTCCGAAGCGTTCCGTTAATGCTCGAGATCTTTGCGTATTCAAGACCTTACATCATATATTGACGTCGTGGACACGTGCAGCTTGATCGTCAAAGACTAGTAGCATGAATATAGCGTGGATTTGGGGGCGCAAATATCACCTGAATATCGGTTTATCCATATTGAGGTTGGCATTACTACTTCCACGGTCTTCATGGTTAGGGCTCACAGTCGTTGAAATCCGGCCATGTCCGCCCCATTACTACCAGCCCCCCCACCTCTTCATGCTTCTGGAAAAAGCCAGCCCCAAGTGCGGTGTTAATCAAGCAGCTCAAGGTTGCATCCAAGATTGTATGCAACATGAGCCTGAATATCATATACCCTCAGTTCTTCGTGACAGCGAAATATCTTTCGCCGATCAAACGTCACTATCTCCAATGTCGGTCTCGGTGTCGAAGCAGCCCAGACATTTCGCCCGGTTGGACCCCAACATGATAATCCTTGCCATCCGCAAAGTTGCCACAGGAGAGAAAGTTAAAGATGTCGATCGGGGCATCGACTGAAAGAATGTCTGTGAAGTCTGGGTTTCGCCTCTATCATAGCGTTCGCACAATGCGCAGACAAATTGACCCGAATCGACGTGTTGTTAGAAAATGCCGGCATATCAACGGTTGAATTTAGCCTGGGTGGAAGGTCGTGAACGCACCATTACGGTTAATGTTATCAGCACCATTTAGCTTGGTCTGCTCCTCCACCCGAAGTTCAATGAAATTGCAAACGAAGTCCCCACCACGAAGCCACATTGGACGATCGTGACGAGCAAGGTTCATGCATTCACAAGATTGCCAGAATGGAGGTTTATCAGTCAGTACATGGTAGTGGGATATGTCAGCCGACCCGAAAATTGACAATATTTCCAAGCTCGGCTAATGTCACGTTCGAGGGGGTCAATACGGTCTCTTCATTACATAAGGCTACACCCGGGTTGTGAGCCCAACATGTGTGGTGTGGTGGTGCGGTTCATTGGATATCTTGCCACAGGCATTGAGCCCTGATACGCATTCTTTACTAGCTACGTCAGGTCCATCACAGGTTATGAGCCCTGTATGGCTCTGTCTGGTGTTGTGTGGTTTGTGGTATATATCCAAGAGGTTATGAGCCCTGGATGGCTCTCGTTGGGTGTGGTGGTGTGGTTTGTCGTATATATTTTCACAGGTTATGAGCCCTGGATGGCTCCGTCTGGGGTGGTGTGGTTTGTGGTATATATCCAACAGGTTATGAGCCCTGCAAGGCTCTCGTCTGTCTGGTGTGGTTTGTGATATACATCCCACAGGTTATGAGCCCTGATGGGCTCTTCTTTGTTGTGGTTGGTGCTATACAGTTCAAAAGTAGTTATTCTGAGTTGTTAGATCAAAAAAGTTATGTTTTTACTTCCAAGCACCACATCCGACTGCAACAAATGTGCAAGAGTGCGTAGGTTTATCGAGCTTTTTGCAAACCATCTTTCTAATGGGACAAAGTACCGGTGGGAGTTCGAGTAAGAATGTGTGAATACTTTTGAGTCGGAGTTCCCTGGCATCCCTGTGTGATGTACAATAATTTGACAATGAACGGAATTGTCAATAAGCATTCGGGCCGCAAGGTGTTAACACAGATTCCTAAGTGTTTGGACATTTGCCTTAAAAAAAGATTATAAAAATTTCAAATAGCCTAGAAACTCTATTATCTCCACTAAATCATAATTTATAAATAAATTTAATATTGAACTGGAGGTTATGGTGTCGGGGATGAAAGGTGATTGCGTATAAGCCCCAGCCACCTCAAGGCCACACTCCTTGAATAGGAACATGGGACGGACAGGAAAGAAAGAAATATGTCAGGACCGAGAACACTGCGATGGCTTTCTGTAAGCTACTGGCCGTGTTTGAAGGGACCCGCGAAGGATCGGATCCCATGCTTTCTTTAGAGGAAACAGAGGATCCAGTTCCTATTAAATTCCATTACCAATATATATATGTACAACAAAATAATGCCATTAGACGCCGCGCACAATCAATTTATTAGGTTGGGTAAATTTAAGCGATGCCACCTGCGTCATCTCGCTTCCGCAACCATGTCGACCGCAATGTTTATCAAGGCCACCATTATCTCCGCCGCAATTAAAATAATAACAACAAACTCCAAATACTCCTCATGCGCGTGTCCAAGCTGTTCCTTCAGCATCTGTAGCAGGTCTGAAATTACCTCTAACCGCTGGTTCAAAACAGACACGCGCTGGTTGATTTCAAGATAGCTCTTTGTTGCCTGATACAGCGGCTCCAGCTGCGGCTCTGACCACATGAGCTCTGGCGAATCGATAATCGAACCGTGGAGGTTAATGTTGATCCGTAGAATAAATAAATCGCCAATCTGCATCATGATCTTCTTGCGCGACATCTGAACCTTGCCCGTTCTGGCAATGCCGATCGGAATATCTTGCGTAGTTTTTATCGTGTGATCCACCAGTTCTTCGAATAATGAGATCTTGACCGACTGCGCGATCGCATGCGAAATCGAGAGCTTTGTCATATAATTCGATGCATCTCGCAGAGCAATAAAATCATTATAAATTCGGGGCTGATATGACTTTGTTATGTAGTAGTTGAACTCTTCAATTTGAACATCCTGCGGAGCCAACTTTTCCAGCTCAAAACGAGGGAGTTCCCGCAGAAATCTTTGCTCCTCCTGCACTGTGAATCCCCATAGGACAATGACTCCATACTCAAACACAAAGATCTCTGAAAACTGTGCGATCCCAATTCGGATCTCCGCCCCTTCGGCGTCCAACCGTACCAAGTCCTGCTCAGGCTCCACCTTTTGCAGGCCGTCTGTAGACGATCCGTCGGAGCCGCTACTACTTCCGTCGTACGGTGATTTTGCGCCGACTGGTGGGAGCTCGTCCTGTCGATATGAGTAGACAGAATACAGGCAGTCGTCAAATATTTTAGGCGCGGCCCTATGCGCCTTCCTACTCTGAAGATACCGAGCAAACTCTTTCAGTCTATAAGACGACGCGGTACAGTACGCCGTAACTCTTGGCAGTGTCTTGCGATCTGTCTTGCCGAGCCGCTCAGGATCGCGGTAAAAGTCGTCGGCACTTTGAGGGAGCGGCCGCGCCTGATCCACCTGATGTGGGGGGTTTTCCGGCAGAAACTTCAGCTTTTGAATTATCTTCGACGTCCGCTGCGGTCCTTGCTTCGGTGGACCGAGACCAGGAGGAATGGCTGTCGGAGGTCGCCGGTCTGCGAAGGACGTCCGGCCTGATTCTGATCCGGACGACTTCCTTGTCGAGCCAGAGTCCGTAGGTGGCCTTGATCCTGACGGACTCGACATCGGAATCGGACCGCCGTATTGGTCGAGAAGGGGCTCGTATTCGTCGTCTCCGTACATTGATTTGCTTTTGATTTGGACAGGTTGCGGTTATGCACTTTAAACTATACAGGAAGTAGTAGACAAAGTCTGGAGTTAACAAGAATACTTTGTTGGAGCAGCAAGTAACCCTAGCCCAATAGTTGCCGGGGCCCGAATTACTGCAGCGGCGGTCTGGTCACATGATCGGGACTCGGGGAATCTACATTTACACTGCACTATTCTTCATAGCCAACTTTTACGTCTTGTAGTAAAAAAAGGATAAATTCATGATCCGAAGGACTGCCAACTGAAGCGGATCGTCATTTCATCGGCGGCTCCAGACAATTATACTGCACCCATTCGCGTTATGGTATTCGAAGATCCAGGGGAAACAATGCAAAAGGCCTCGGTTTAGGGATTGGTGGACAAAGAGAGCTACGACAGTCTTGACAGATAAAGATGTTATACATAACTTATACATAACTTATACATAACTCGATAATTTAAGGATCAATTGTCTAGCTATCGATTCATCGTAATGTGTAAAACTGCGGCACCTGCCTTGGTCGCGCTATAGTTGCTACTCAGCCCAAGTTTAGTTAGTTAAGTTAGTGGCTGCACCTAAATTTGCTTTCGTCGATGTTGGTTGCCCTTGTCCGTCGTCGATTAGTAAAACTACAACAGTCCAGCGATATTCCAGCAGTTTTGCACTTTTTAACTGCTGTTGATGCCTCCGATAAAGTATCCTTTCAATATTTGACTTGTGAGAGTGCGCGAGGCCGAAGCAATCCCGTCGACTTTCGCCAAGGTGGCATCGTCCCCTCAGAGTATCTGACAGCTTCGACCCACACTTAACGGCACTTTCCGATATATGGCCGGGCTACAACAGCGCAGGGCGCAGTTTATTATCATTGCAGCTCTGCTATATTCGCTCTACATTCTCAGTGTCGTCGTCAAGCCGAAACGTCTGCTAACAAGGCAATTAACACTTCCAGACCTGGATCGACAGACAATCTTTCAACTGCCGCCTCATTTACAACCGCTAGAAGATGCTGGTGTTGATCCTGCCGAAGTGCTAGCTCTATACGACAAGAATGCTGTTGCAAATCAAAGATCCGGTCAATCCAGGAGGGCCAAGACGGCGCAATCCAAATTAGTGGCCAAGTCACGACTGTTTTCCCGACATCCCGCAGATGCGTACACTAATTTTCTATGGAAATGCAGAACTGGGGAACCTCGTGCTGTTGAGGTTTTTGAAACATTTGTGTCGCTCAAACATAGGATTTTCGAAGTCAGAGTCGCATCAGAACGATATCCAATGACATACAATCCTACAATTATAGCACTTCCTCCGTCCTCGCACTATCCGTTCCTAATCGTAGCACGCGTCCGCGGTGGTGGATTTTTTCAAGAGTCATTAATATGTGAAGGAAAATACATCGATGAACCATTCGTTAACCCGTGGGGATTCGATGTCATAAACAGGGTTATCGGCTGTGCAACAAACCCTCGTGTACTCGTCGTTCCTCAGACTCCGGCTCGCGATTGCACCGGTATTGATTTTATGTCAGATGTCCCGGGCTACCATGATCCACGCATCTTTTGGTCAAATACCGGGGCACCATTGATGATGTTTAACCAACAATCTCGATACGGATGCTTCGGTCTTTGGATAATTGATCTTCGCTCCGTCTATCCATCCTTACGGTATAGAGTTACTCGTGGATTGTTGAACCAGTATCCGACCGTCATGGAGTTAACCCGAAAGGAGGGTCGTGACCCGATAGAAAAGAATTACCTCATGTTCTTCGACGCCGAAACTGGGGCCGGCTACGTGCAATACGAGATTGGACACGGCTACCGACATTTTGCGCGACTAGTAGGCAACGGCTTGACTACGTCAAACATGACAAGTCCGTTCGAGGTTTCGTGCATCACCGAGGACGCCACATGGCACCAGGCCACAAATGCCATCAAGGTTGTCTTATGCGACTACGGCGAATGCGAACCTGAGCCAGAGAATACTGTCTATCTCGCATTTCTGCACAAGAAAGAAATCCCAGAGGAATGGAAGGTCCAGTACAAGCGTTACGTCGCTGTCTGGAAATCAACCGCGCCTTTCGAAATGGTCGGATTTGGATCAAAACACGTTCGCTTCGATAACGAAGATGAGTGGGAACAAAAATTTAATGTTGAAGGTAAGTTTTTGTACACAGTCAGCATTGCCTGGGAAACGAATATGAACAGGTACGAAGGGTATTTGAATGAGAATGTAATTATCAGTTTAGGAGTCGGTGATCATGGCAACGCGGCTGTCGTGATGCCGGTCGGGGATTTAATGACTTGCCTGCGGTCGTGTTCACACTATTGAGTTTTGAATGAAGACAAAATAACTTTTGGTAATACAACCGTAAATTTTCCCTGCCATTAATGGAGCTATGTAAGCCGCCTCGCCATAAATGCCCATCATGAATTTTGCATTCTCTAAACCATAAATTCTATATGTACAAAATTAAATTCTGCTCAACATTGTTGCGCCGACAACCAAATCGACAGCTCTCGTTGCAAACCTCTCCAGCTCTGTGTCGGTATGCTCACCATCTATCCGAGGATCGAATTCGAGTCTTGTCTCGATGCGCCGTCCATCAAGAACGCCTCCTTCCACAATGCAATACTTTAGAATATAATCCTTGTAGCGGTACTTCAACTCAGTCCGCTGTTCAAATGACTTGAATAGGTACTGAATTGTTCCGTCCAGCGGCCTGGACTCGTCAGCCACTGTATCTGCCTTGCAATCTTCTGGTTGTGTCAGTGTCCCGTCGCTCAGAAGGGCAATATCTACGGTCGGTGGGACCTTGACGACTTTCCGGTCCAAAAGATCAATGTCCAGTCTGTCCAAAAAGTTCTTGACTCCTACTTGATCGGTAGATATCCGGCCTGCCACGCGTCGTCGGAATCGCACGTCTAATTCCTGCTGCTGCAAACACAAGTCTGCCGTCGCATCACTTTCATGAGCCCGCAAAGATGCCTTGCTGTTCTCGGTAATCCACCTGTCCGTCGTAGGAATCGTCATCTCGACAGATGGATAATCACCAAAATCAAATGGGTGAACGTAAGGTGATGGCACGAATTTCAGGAGCACGTAGGTATTGATTCTGGGCTCAGCACTCTCTGGCATGAGCTCTAACAAGGCCCGCGGACTCTCATTCACGTTTTCGCTGAGCTGCTCTGAATTTATCGTGCCTGTAGTCGCAAAATTGTCAATGAAGCGGGTGAATATGGGAGAATTCTCCAAAAAAGTGTATTTTTCCGCAGAATGTAATTTAGATTTTCGTAATCTGTCCGCATCGTGTCCAATTTTGCTTTCCTCATGGAGTGCGTAACCGAATCTGATTAATTGCATTAGTAAAAAAAGTCTTATACCGCAGATTAACCGGAGGATACGAACGTAGCAGAGTATTCCGGTCTGTCCAGGACATAACCATTACGATTCGGTAAAACGTCGTCCTTCGTTATCTCATTCAATTTACTGAAAACGCCAGAAAAGTATAGTTCATCATTGGACAATTCATTGTCTTGTGATTCGACAATATGTGAATTAGCTGCTTCTTGTTGTTGACCACTCCCCCGGCTTTCCTCTTCGTCAACAATGCCTCTGATAAGCGAGCGAACCGTGTCGCTGACCATTTTGTCTGCATTTTCCATTGGGTCAAAGCCAATCAGTTGCTGGGCATATTTGCCCTCTTCTTTGGGATCGATTAGCTTGTACCGTTCATACTTCATCTTTGCGTTTTCCTTCGACATAAGCATTGGATACTCCAACATGAAGTCTGAGATCGTTTGTGAATTATCATTATATGGACGCAGTTTCACTGACCGCCATCGTGTCCATTGACTACTCCGGAAATACCAAGGCAGACTTTCGTCCTCGTGTACCCGGTAGAAAGTGGTATCGCCCAAAACCAGGGACCCGGCCCGATAAAGCAGGGTTTGCCTCTCCCGTCGGTACAAATTCAGCGATAAAATAACAAGCCTTCTCGCCACATCAATCCGCGATGCTGTCAAGGATGAGATCCGAAGCGTCGTTCGGTCAATCACATCTACCGCCGTATTTGTCAATCGCGAAATCATTCCAAGCGGAATATCATCAATTGTAGCCTTTGACGCATGAGATAAACATAATAGATCGACGCTAACATCAATGACATTCTTCAGGACATGTTCAAGCTTGCTCATGACGATGTGGCCGATTTCCTCGGTTGCCCGAACAACAAGAGTCAAGTTGCTGGGATTAATGACCACTTCTGCACCAAGCTTCGACCACTCTCGTGGTAGTTTGGCATCCTTAGAAAGCAGCAAAACAAGCTCTCGCCGCTCCTTAAAGTAGTGCACGCGCTCGGTCAAAAAATCACGTCGAACCGTACCAGAGATCTGCAGCTGCCACACACTATTCATAATATATTTGATAGCCGCGGCTTTTGATGAGGCGCGACCACCATGCAACCGCGCGTATTTGACCAACTGTTCACGATTAAATGCACCATTCAATATCTGCTTTGTCTGCATATATCGTTCCTCAGACATGACATTTGCCTTGGGCTGCAACTCATTAACCGATTCGACCAAGGTCTCTGACCCAGGAGCCTCCTTGACCAATAACTGCATAGCACTCGAGTCTATACTTTCAGGTTCGATCAACTGCAAAGCTGGCGTGACTGTGGTACGCTTTTTAATGAATTTGCCTTGGTCGATGATAATGATGTCGTCGGTAGTGTCACTCATCTGGACATCTTCATTCACATTAAAGTGTTCCTCCTCTATACGGCCATGAGACTCAGCAGGTAAACCTATATTCTTCTGCTCTGGCGTATTGAATTCAGTCACGCTATGTTGATTCCATTCCTGTCCTTGTTGCGGTCTCTGCAACTGCTCTTGATCTGGTTGAGTAAGCCAGGACTCTCCCAATTGGGGACGAATTGTAGAACATAACCATCGCACTCTGGGGAAAACTCCTGGCTCTCTTTTCTCTGGCGTTGTCCTGGCAAGCGCAAATCCACATGACATGGAAAGTCGTCGAGACGGTGATGTGAATAACTCATTGATGTTCGCGTGAGAACACCGGCCAGATCCGACCAGTACGGTAAATGGCCGCGCCTGGGGTCGAAAAATCATTTGTCGAATGCCAACCTGTTTTCGAATGGCTGCAGGCTGTATATATCCCTGCTGCGACTGAACGAAATCAGTAGCTAGAGATTCAAACTCTACACATTGAATTGTATTGTACACAATGTTGCTCGCTGGCCAGCCGAAAATATTTAAATTTTGTCCGGTTGGGACTTTTTGTCTCCGAACGCACGCCCGTAACTGAGAGAGCGTGTGTGCGACCCTAACCCAATGTTGAGATGCTGTCCTCAATGAGAATAATATGTAGCACTTATTCTATATTGCTATGTCCATGTCTCAAGATAATGGTTGTTCAACTACGATCACTATTCTCACATACGTCTTTCGGTAGTCGTGGCCATGCAGAATTATGAAGAGGAATTGTTGTTTGGATGCAAACCTCCCTTCTCCTTCTGAGTTATTGTGCAACGTTGACCAGGCTATTGGCTATGTACTGCGCGAGTCAAAAGCCTCTCAGATGATATATGCCATTCTTGCAGATGAAGAAGAATTCAATTTAGGACACGGATGGTGGCTACTGGCTAGTTACACTGGCTTCTTATCCTGAGAGAAAGTTGCGAGGTTTAGCATCGGCCAGCTTGCTATTCTGATAGCCGTAGCACCGACCGTGAGCTCTACAATGGCCAGAAAGTTTGTCGCCATATTAGTGATGATGACAGTAGCGAATATTCCAATACGTGGTTACTCCAAATAATGTCACAATACATGTAGACGGATCCTTACTCCAGCAGACGACAGGACCCGTATGTCTTTCAATACCCGTAGTCTCATCCGCATTCTGGGGATGTATTGCATTTACGATGATCCGGCTTATGGTGCCCGAGCCTGCATCAGGGGTCCATCTATCTGGACCCATTCTCTCTCCGGCGCTACACATACGTCCATAGCGCTACTATGTATCAGTTGCATCGTACGAGCCGTAAGCATTGGACAGGGAAGCTCCAGACAATGACATTCATAGGTTCTGAAACATGCCAGGACCACTCATTACGCCTAGCATTCTGCAATTAATATTAATTATATTTTGTGTTCATTATCACTAAGGATAAAGACAAAGACCGCAACTTTTGATTGTTTCCGTTTGACCATAGCGTAGACCCCCTATCCAGCAACCTTTTTTTTTTCGTACTGCCCTCATTACAGATTTCGTGATTACTTTTTAATCGACCAATAAAATCCCGTTTATAATGGAATGCTTTAGATTGCTCTCCACAATGAGAGGCCGATGACCAAACTTAGCAATCCTCCGACTAATGTGAGGAATGTTACTGCAACGACACCAAACCTGGCAAAAAATTAGCATTAAATTGTAGATACGAAATCGGAGACCAACTACATACCTCATGATACCGATACCCCATATCGATCTTAAGACACCTCGGTAGGCGCAAACAACAATTAGCGCAACAATAATTCCCCCCGTTCCAACGTCCTGAAGACTAAGCAGAAGGGAAAAGCCGAGATGGTGCAAGAGCGCCGACGTCCGCCATAGAAACGGGAAATACGTGGGTAGATCGAGCAGGGAAGTGCCGATGAGTGGTGCGATAGGATCCTCCCTCTGTCGCCGACCGATCGCGGCCGCGGCCGAGAACGTAGCCGCTGGATGCGGCTGGTCTTGGTGGTGGTCCTCAGGCGAGAGCAAGTCCTCGTCTTCGGGTTCTAATGATATGTCTATTTCGGAAGCGTTCTCGTGATGCTGCTCGGCGTTGGCGGTAAATCCAGGGACATTCGACTCCTCATCCGAGTCATCTTCACCATTGAGACGGGAGTATCGGTACTGTCGAGGCGGCACCAGTTGGTGGAGCGAAACAGCGCATTCGGCGACCGACCAAGAAAATCCGAGAATATATGCTAAATGCCAAGTATCCTTGGGAATTGGCCGCAGGAGAATGAAGTGCACGATCTCTTCAATCACACCCACAAGGAATAGAAGTAGCGACGTGATGAATACACTGCTAAGCGGGAACAATGAAAAGAATAGTCGAAGTACTAATAGAACGCCAAATCCAGCAAGACCTAGAACAATCGATTCCAGGACATTGGCTACTGTGATAGTCGCGCCATGTTTCGGTAGTGCTAAGGGAAGTAGGAGCAAAACGTGGAGAAGCCCGAGGACTGGCAACAAGACCGTGAAGTACTGGGAGCGCTTCATTGCTTACGGAAGAACAGTAAGAGCTTTCCCAGGTTAACTAGGAGCGAAATACCACGATATTGTCGACAAAAACGCGAATGATGCCGTGAAAAGTGAGAGATCAAAAAGTGCAAATACTACAGCAACAATTTGGCAGGCCATAACGCCCCCCTCGAGCCTGCCTTTTTCAATTTTAAGATTTTTTTTACGACTCCCGTGATCGAAGTCTGTGACTTGGGAGGTTTGGCAACACGCAACCTTGTGATTCTGTGACCCGGCCTTCGCGTCCCAGTTCGAGAGCGTTAGCGTTGTCTCTTAACTAATCGTGGGTCGTGTCAATTCACGATAAAACCACGCAATCGTCCATTTCTGCTGGTGATCCATACAGTTAATTGTTCTCATATTTGTACATATACGTATGAATGCTATATGGCTGGAATTACCGCCTAAAATATCACCAGGAAACATCAGTCCGGGGGGCGTTACATCAACAAAATATCCAACAGTTGATTTCTTTGACAGTATCGTACTTGCATAGAGAGTGGCCAGCAGCAAATTTTCCCTGGCCCAACTTATTATCCTGCAGCGTAGAGCCGTAGACAGGGTTTACTTGAAAATTAGCTTGCCTGGAATACGACTCGGGCAAAATGAGATTGCTAACAAAACCTACGACCGGTTCAAAATATTATACCGTCATGACCAACAATATTACTGACAGTCTACCTGTGAGTTTGTGGAAACCCTGAGTATACCCTTGCCACGTTCCTGTTGTTTATTGCCGCTACCATCATCGACAGAGTCGTCTTCAGACGCCTCCATAGAGTTACCAGAGTTACCAGACTGCATGCCCAGTAGAGCCATCGTCACAGCAAATGCTGATATTCTTGCAGCCGAAGCCTCATCCTTCACATTCCCGTTGTTGTAATTCTCTTCATCTTGCAAGATATTGTTGATAACTTTGCCTGCCCCGCTCGCATGAAGCACCCTGGCGATTGCTAAGTGGATGTTGAACAACTCTCCATCAGGTAAATCAACTGTATTGCCCTCGAGCCCCGTTCCAAAAATAACTGGCTCGCCATCTTGGCAATGACTCATAAAGGGACCCTCGTCTGCGTCTTCTGGGACTATTTTGCGCAACATGTACTGCCCATTCAAGTACTCGACCCCAATAACAAATAAATCGAATGACTGGTGAGTAATGGGATCTGTGCAGAATATGTTACTGGGACTGTTTATGCCCCTGTCCCTTAGAATAGTTTCCACGCTGGTGTCGGCAAACATAGACATCAACGATTGCATGGCGGAATGTTTGGCCAGCTTGAATGGCATAATATGAGCAGCTTGAAGTCGCACAACTCTTTCAGGAGCAGTCTGGCGTATATGACGGGGTGCAGATTTGTCAATCGCTCGGCCAACAGGCGATATCATGCCATCCCTGGCCAGTATCTATTTATTTCGATTGTAAATGAAGCTCCATAACGGAAAATAAAGTACTCACTATATCCTTGACATTTGAATCCCTGGATGGATTTGACTTGGGCGATGACGACGAAGATTTCACAGATTAAGGAATTTGCAAGTAGAGTCTCATTGGCAGCAGCATTTTTTCGAAAATATTGGTTGCCCACTCCCGCATTATCGTCATTAGTTCCTCTGATTGCGACAACTCGAATGCAGCCCTCCGCCATGTTAGTCCATTCGCTGGTGAAATTCTACCTGACGAGCTCGTGACGTCAAGCAGCGATGCCCCCTGAGCCTCAGCGACTATGAACGTTGACAATCTGTTGACTCGACCGCGAAGGTGGACAATATTATTCCATAAGTCATCTGCAATTGAATTGGGGTTGCGACCCTCATGCAACAGTGCAAAAGTAAGCTGCCGACAATTATATTGGTGATTGCCGGCGGGAACCTCGAACTCACCATCGTCTGGCAGAAAATTGCAAAGCATCCTAAGAGCATCCAACAACGGCCTGAAATCCATGACCCTGCAGTAGTAATAACCGAGGGTCAGTGGAAGGTAGTAGTCAATTAAATTAAGAGGAACTTGGAAAAGGATGCGGAGTACGTGACAAAACGCATAAAGTTATAAGAAGAGTGGTAAAATATTGAGTTTAGCGAACGGATTGAGTGTTGGGTTAGGGTATAGTTAGCTAACATTTTCCATCATTTAATATTGGAACCCTAATTGGTATTTCCTCGTTGGGATTAGCGTAAGCATTCATTGTAATTTGTATATACAGTAAACCCTCCGTTATAACGAATTAATTCAGCCAAGGCTTTCAGTTCGTTATATCGAGGTTGTCGTTATATCAAGGAACACTGCTATTTATGATTTAACTAAAAAATATGGGTTAGGGTTAAACCCTTCAATCCTGATGTCGGCCGGGTCATTGTAGACTCTCCACTCTTGATATTTTTTGAGGCGAAGCTTGGACCCGATAGTGCATCATGTATGATAGCGCTTGGTGGTAATCTACAGGGGGCTCCACCTCCATCACAGGTATCTCCATACCAACGCTCCAATTCGTAGTGATATATGATCGTCGACCTGTTTCCTCCTCTCTCACCCTTCTGCCGTGCATCACCTGCTTCGCATTTCTTAGAGCATTCATTCTCTAAGCTTCCGTTCATTTTGAAACACCGCCGTACACCGCCCTCATGGAGAGCACTTTAGGTCCGCGTGAGACTACTCCAGAAACTCACCCACTTCAAGGGGTTTATTTCTCGAGCGAAACAATCGTCAGCATTATTGATTTCCTTGTTCCTGGATGCAACATTTTGGCTATCGATCCTCTAGAGCATGGCAAATCATTCAACAATCGCATCTACTTTTTGAAGATATATATTCCTGACGACCTGCTCTTACACAGCCTGAACAACGGAGCTGTCAATGATTTGGTTTTGAAATTGAACGGAAAGTTCTTTGACCAGACGAAGAGCGAAAATGAAGTGTCCTGCTTGTCTCTTCTTGAATATTTGGTGCCCGAAATACCGTCACCAAGGGTTCTTGCCTGGTCTGATAGCAAGAATTCTGTCGTTCACAGGTTGACTGTCGCGGGAACCTTAGCAACAAAGGAATTCGAGATTAATTCCGAAGCCGACGGACAACTTCAGGGCTGGATCCTAATGACTCGACTTCCTGGAGTTCCTTTGTCGACGTTGAATCTGGATACAGACAAGCTCAAGGTCGTCGGCGAGCAACTAGCGGACATAGTCTACCGCTGGAGAGAGTCGCTCCCTGCTTGGGCAAGCGCTGGAAACCTTAAATGTGAAATTCCTCATGGGAAGGAACAAGATCCAAATTCATTAGAAGTTGCCGGCTTGCGCATTGCGTCTTCTTCAAACATGCCTGGTTTTGGTGTCAAAGTTGTTGAGCCTCTCCTAAGCCAGCTTAAGTACTACCGAGTGAAACTTGAGACACGGCTCCAGAAGCTTCAGGAACTCGATATATTTGCTGGAAACAGGCATTTAATAGCTCCAATCAGAGAGTTTATTGCCATCCAATTGCCGCAGCTCGGAATAAGCAATGGGAAAAATCATTTCTTATTCACACACTACGACCTTTCTCCACGCAACGTTTTGATGTCTGCGGATCACATGAAGATCACTGGTATTATTGACTTTGAGTTTTCTGGGTTTTTCCCTGAATTGGATGAATTTGTCAATGATTCCGTGGCAAATGAAGGCGACTGGCCCGATGCTTTTTACGAAGCATACTTGAGTAGGCTCGAGCTCTGCGGAATGAATACTCCAAGAAAAGGCATCAAAGACCAATATTGGAGAGAGGCAACATGGCTTTCTCGATTGGAAGACAACATAGCGCCCTGGTGGCTTGAGAATCTGGCACCAGAGGACAAGAACCAATACTCGGAAAACCTCCGGAAGTCGGAAAAAATTGTTTTGGAAGCAATTCAACTACTTGGAACCGGCGTTTGAAGTTTCTTTAACCAAAGTATCTATCCCATGGGTATCCGGCGATACCACCCAAAAGTGCCCACTTCTGAACCCAATCCCAGCCAGCATTTTGGTGACACCATAACATCAAAATTTCACCAGGAAACCTCGCCCCAGCCAGGGAACGACTTGAGCCAGATCTAGTTCGATACCTTGCACAGAAGCTGGCAGAACAACTCATCAAATTTCAAGGGTGTTGCAATAACTGCCACCAAGTAGCAAAACAAAATCGCATGGAAAGTCCGAATGCACAGATCAGCCTTGCCAAGTATCTGGAATCTACGGTCGGATTAGGCGCTGATGTCACAAACACTCGCAAACCAAACCAGAATGCCCCTGTCACGTGAATTACCGTTACCCAAATCCTTGCGGGTTCACCCGAAATAGAAATAGCAACAGGTTTTGGTTTGCCCGGGAGTACCCGCGAAGGGGTCGAAATAAGTCTCATCACAGACGATGGAACATTGTCATATAGGAAATAGATAAGAATATCTTAGAGGCAATATTTATTTTCTGGATAATTCGGGCGACCGGACATAATTAGTTCGTTGGCCATCTTGCCCAACCGTAAGGATCATCGCATACGTTTCTGTTTCGTAAATGCTTCGCCCCGCGGTGACGTAAACAGCCATGGCACACTGCGGCACAGCCAGTAAATCCAGGCGTATCTCATTCGTTTGCTTGGATCCTCGGTTTTATGTCCTTATAATATCAATTCACATTTTGTGCTTCATTGAGAATTACATAAAAACAGAGCTAATATTTTCTGAACGGCGAGAGTAGTGCGAGAGTTTGAACAGTCGCGATAGGACCCGGCAGTCGCATATCCACCGGATCCTGTCAACTCTAGTGTTGTCCGCTGGTGGTCATGGCACGCACTTATAAGGATAAGTCTCTGCCATGGACGAATCCTACCACGAACTCTTTGTTTGGGCAGCAATATCGCAGACATGAAAGATGGACCCGGGTATTGCAGGTTGTGCTCGCCGCAGCTTTCACGTTGTTCGTCGTCTATGCATTCAGCTGGTTCGGCGCAAAGGAGTCAAAGAGAGCGGTTTCACACACGGTCGCCCACGAAAGCAACAATATCTATACAGAAAACGACGTCACGAAAGCCTTCGGCATTTCACAAGAGGATCTATCGAAGCTTATTCCGCCCCCACAGCAGATTGGCAGGGAGAAGGCATCATTGGTGATGCTCGTCAGGTACGACATTATTTGCAGCGCCTTGGACATATGTATTATTCTAACGCGACTTTTTAATCGGTGTATAGGAATCGCGAGCTAGGTGATGCTCTCAAGTCAATACGAGCTATGGAGGACAGGTTCAATCGCAAATTCCGATATCCGTGGACGTTTTTAAATGACGAGCCATTCACACAAGATGTAAGGATGTATTCCTTTTTCCCACGGTGTCCGTGTCTAACAAATTATTTAAAAGTTCATCAATTACACAACAGGAATGGCGTCAGGTAAAACATATTACGGCTCAATTAACAAGGATCAATGGAGTATACCCCATCACATCGATCAGGACAAAGTTAAGGTAAATATGGAAAAGCTAGTATCCAAAAATGTCATCTATGCTGGCAGTATGAGTTACCGCCACATGTGTCGGTACAACTCTGGTTTTTTTTATCGGCACCCGTTATTGGCCAATTATCAGTGGTACTGGAGGGTAGAGCCAGGTGTTGACTACTACTGTGATATTGACTAGTGAGTTTGGCGCTACAGACGATTCCGATTGTTTGCTAACCTGCTAAATAGTGACGTTTTTGAGTTCATGAGAACACACGATAAAGTGTACGGGTTTGTCATGGCAATGTACGAATACGAAGTCACGATCGAGACCTTATGGAACTCCACCAAGGAATTTATAAAGAAACATCCTCAATACCTTGCCAGTGATAACTCATTAGATTTCTTTGTTGACAATCATTCGCCTACCCAACCTGGTGAAAAAGAGATTACCGGAGACTACAATTTATGCCATTTTTGGAGTAATTTTGAAATTGCCAATCTGGATTTCTGGCGGTCACAGGCTTATCAAGATTACTTCCAGTACTTGGATTCTATAGGAGGTTTCTTCTATGAGGTACGACAATTCAGCCTTTTTAGCCAAAGTGCAATAAGCTAATTTTAAAGCAGCGATGGGGAGATGCGCCGATTCATTCACTGGCCGTTGGGCTCTTTCTTCCAAAGTCAAAAATACATCATTTTGGCGATATTGGGTATCGGCATCCGCCATATGCGCGTTGCCCTCAGGATGTGGATTCGCATTTATCAGGCAGATGCTTGTGTTCACGCAAAGATCACTTTGACGATGACGGATATTCGTGCCTACCGCGATGGTGGAACGTGGCCGGTCAAAGCTTGGGATCCGGTATCAAGCTGATGGATTAAAGATTCGCTTTATCGTCGATTACATTTTTGTAAGATAACATTCAACTTTTGCATCATGTAATAATCTCCGGGGGGGTTACATAATTGCGCATTTGGTTATTTTGCTCGTTAAAAAATTTCATTCATTTATTGTCTATTTTGGAGAGAACAAACACTGACTAAAGAACCTGTACAACGAAGAGAGCGACCATTAAAAAAATAAAAATAATACAGGGACTATAATCATATAAATACTTACAGAACACAAGTCAGAAAAAATGCAAGCAATTATTATTTTCTAGCCGCAAGGAACCCACTCGAGCTGCCCTACAAGCCTAGGCTTAATATCTTTTTTTGTAACAAGCGAACATTTTTCCACTATGCTCTCATCCATCATGTCATACAACAAGTGCGCCAGATTAACAATACCGAAGCAATCACAGTCCACACCTAAAATGTGACCGCACAAAATATGTAAAATATATATCCCAATAACTTTACTACTGTAGCTATTCTATCCTGTTTCCGGCCAATGATGGCTAAGAACGCAATGAAAACCCTTTCTTCCTGCTCTTCTCTTCGGTAGACATATAAATTCTACCAGATTCAATCTGCGATTTCTTGGCTTCCAGCTCGCGACGTTGCTTATCCAGATTTTCCTTCATCTCTCTATGACGGGCAAAGAGCTCGTCCTCTGACTGTTTTAGTCTCTGTTCCTTTTCGGCGACCTTCTGTTGAAAGACCATCCTCATCTCAGCCTCCATCTTGAGAAGTTTGGCCTGATGTAATGCACGCTCTTCCTCCTGCCTGACAGTTGGGTTAACTTCCTTGAAAACAGACTGGTCCTGGGAAATGCCCATAGCTGTCAGCTTAGCAGAACGATAGTTCTCGTACAGAATCTCATTAGTGTACTCTTTAAGTTCCTCCATATAGTTCTTAACGAGCATATCCCGAAGCTTGAGAAAGTCGCAATGATCCTCGTTGTCAACTTCAACCACGCCCCACGGATACTTTCTGCCCCTGACAACGCGTCCGTCTGGAGTAGTGACTTCAGACGTGGCACCGACAATAGCAAACGGAATCTTAGATATAATAGAAGTCTTTTCTTCCATTGTCTCGTCGCTGTCGACTTCATACCGCGGGGTTTCGAAGAGATTGATTTTGTGGTAATCGAGATCAGCTCGTATCTAAGTTTGGTCAAAAACTCCATTAGCTTATGGGGACACGGAGACAAAATAAATCTTCATTACCCTAGCCTTAAAAGCAATAATCTCTTCATCCGTAAGAATGTCTGATTTGGCAATGACGGGGATCAAGTTGACTTTATTGTGTAGCTTGGTCATGACTTCGATATCAAGCGGCCTGAGTGAGTGGCCCGTAGGCGCGATACAGTAGATAACCGCATGAATACGATTGTCAACAATATTGGCGCGATTGACCTTATTCTCAGCCTCCAGGTACGCGTCAAAACGCTGCTCAATGTTCTCCACTATTGGAAGCCACGCGTCTTCGTTGTTGACAAAGTCGCCAAACCCAGGCGTGTCAACAACTGTCAGTCGCAACTTGACGCCGCCTTCTTCAAGATCGGCGGAGATTGATTGAATGGCAACCGTCTTAGGAATATCAGCTGACGGCCGCTTTTCCGACCGTGGTGGATAGAGCGGCATATTGAAGAGAGTGCTGATGAGGGTTGACTTGCCCAGCCCGCTTTCACCTGTCCGTTCCAGTTAGCGCTCTCACCCATAATAAGGTCCACCAGTGCGAAACATACCGACTACCATAACGTTGAAGTTAAATCCATTTCTGATACTTTTGCGATGCCACTGGATAGGCAAGTTCGAGAACCCGACAAAGCCAGTTAACTTCCGTCGGATTACGTTTGTTGCACTCCCATTCTGCAAAACATCCACGGTATCGACCATAACAGACGCGTCATGTGAGTCAGGCTTATGACTGCTCGGCGACTCCGGAGATTCCGATGGCGTGGCAGCCATGTTGATGGAGCCAATTGGGACAGAAGACGGTGGAGTAGGCGGAGAAGTGGAGGCCACAGACGAGAGCGACGAAAGATTCGAGTTGGAAGACTGTATTGTCTGATCGGAAGATTGAGCTGGAGTGGCCATTTAGCGTCAGATTACAAGCAGGAGCAGCAGATGCAAATAAACATGTGCAGAATAGTGTGGGAAGATGACGATGAGGAGGAGGGAAGCAGACCAGATTCGATTCGAGGCGTGCCCAAGGCGGACCGCCAAAAGGGGGTCGCTCCCATTTTTGGCCGGGCGCGACCAAAACAACTTGTGACTGGCAACCAGAAACCAGGCTGAGCAGGCAAAGAATCTCACATTTATGTCTTCTTCCCACACGCAATGAAAAATGACACGCACCTGATTGTCGTCCTTGGAACGAACTGTGGAATTGATCTTGTATTGAAGGAACTTGCTATTCGAAATTGAGCAACTGGGGATCACAGTTATATTGGAGTCGCCCCTGTCCACAAGCAGCCACAAAGCGCGTTTTGATAATAACCCTAACCACAGACGCGCAGTCGCGTCGGCACTCCAAAAAAGTCGCGTTGTTGCCAGTAGACTTGAGATTGTGGCATAGTCTCAGTCGTGTGAAGATGTCGGATGTGGTAACTTATCATACACTTAATGCGCATATAGACGATAGTAACTATACGAAGGTCTGCGAATATTGAAATAATGCCCTCGTACTATCGTCTACGCATACATTGTACTGGCAATTGCTTGGCTTCTTTGGCACCTCTCATCTGCCTTAATATGCACAATACGGCTACCATGATGCCTTTGCAGACAATAATATAAATTGAAATTTATTAATACCATCTCAGGAGACGGTCTGCAAGTCTCGAATACTCTGATTTAGAAAAAATAATATTGAAGAGCCCTTCGCAATTTTGCTAAACAAATTGCGGTATAGTCAAATAATATTTAGAGTTCATTCGTCGTCCGCTCGACATAACGATTGAACCGAGCCACTGCAGTATCTTGGGCTGCAACATACTTCCATCAGGAAAACTGTGTCAAGACAGACGGGTTCTAAACGAATATCGTCAACAGCCCTTTCATCCGGCGAAAATACGTCCATCAAGCATCGGCAGGGTTTGGAGTCGCCCGTCCGATAATGGATAACAAAATCATATGGCGTCAAGTAATAGAGCCAACGAACCTGACGGCCATTGAGCACAGACTTTTTCATAAAGGCTTGAAGATTGTGGTGATCAGTGGGTACCTCAATTTCATACTTACTGCCTTCAAGGTAATGTCGCCAGTGCTTAAAGCTATCAATATTAGCTAACATGTCCTTATCGCGCGTCTGTACCGCACTTCGGCGCCCCTGAATTGTCGAGAGTAAAAAGCAACGGGCATCCTCAAAATATTGAGAAAATATTCCATTCAAAGCGTAGTCCTAGGTCATCCGTGACCAATTTCTGTCATCTTGTGATTCATGGCAATTATTAGATGTCGGCGAAACTCACGTGCAGATTTCAACCTGCGATCCAATGTTCTCATGGAGGGCACCCTACAGAGCAGATGTGACCCTTCCTGTTCACCGGCAATCAAACCAGGGAACGCCTTTTTAACTGCAAGCTGCTCCATTGCGCTGTAGTCTGTTAGGAAATAGCTCACTTTCCAGTCTACAGCCACTCTTTGGTTGCTGCTCGCAGAGGTTTGCTGAGATTATCGTAGTTTTCTTTTTCATCGGCTCCTGCTATCCATGAGCCACATTCATCCCTTACCATGAATGTGAATAGGCTGTACCGGTACACATTCGTGTTGTATGTGGCATCGAAGAGCGTTAAATGGCCATGCCGTTGCAATTTCGCGATTCGATCCGTGTGCGGGAAACCAACCCAGAAATCTCATTGCCGTCTCTATCGACTGAAGCCGACTTTCTGCAATGATAGCGCGTGCAAAGCTTTTGTTCACTATGCGCTCATCATGGTTACTGCTCAAGGCAACCAGTTGAAGTTTCGTGATCTCTTGTGGACGCACAAAGGAACCGCCAACCTGTTGCAGGGTCTCCCGGGGAAGCATGGAATCGAGCTCTAAATTGCAATTTGGCTTTGCTGTCCCTTCCGCACGAGCCTCCACAGCCACAGCTTAGCCGCAGCCACCGCGCCACTCGAGTGTCTGTGATCCTTCGCGAGAATTATTTTGGCGACAAGCGAGAAGAGTCACCATCCATAGACGCTAGAGCCTTCAACGACAAAACTAAACGGCCATCACCCTGTAACCGAAAACCGACACTTGTCAGGATCACCACTTCTTATTGGCAACGTCATTTCTGTCCAGCAAAGTATACACAGTAGTTGCTTGGACGATAAATCCGCTTTTATATGTCCTTCCTTCCGTACTGGTTAGTTCTCGTCCCTAACGAATTCATTCCTTTTCTCAGTCGGTGTCTGATAATCGGATCCGACGGCTAACCGGGAATAATTGGCTAACGTATTTGATCCAGCACTGTCTGCGACAAGCAGTTGTCAGTACCAAACAATAACATTTTATACTGCTCGGAAAAGTACGTGGCTCCTGTCCAATACTAATATACTGTACACTTGCTAACCCGTATTTGCCTCAGGTGTCGCCGGAAAGATGCTCGCGCTGCTCACAAGCTGACTGCGGGAGAACTTGCCAATACTCCCCCTTCCTGGTCGTCATATCCATCTAGTCCATCTCTACAGCCATCCTCTGGTCCAGCTCTATCCTCCGACGACCTCTCTGGACTTGCCCGCCATCCTCGATCCACCGTTACTGCGCTCTCGTCGACACCGCCACTACCGAACATCGGATCTAATCATGTTGATATACCCACATCGTATTCGTCACTATCTGCGATCATGATTGCCAAGGGTTCGCGTCAGCTGCATCCCAACAGTGTATATTCTTCATCGCCACGTTCGATCGACCTTGTGTCGCCTCTTGTGCGGTCCCCGCCGGCGTCAGCTCCAAGCAGCAACCACTATTCTGAGGGCGGCTTAATGGAGCCCTCCTATGTCATGCCCTTCGTTGTCGAAAAGAAAACGGATTTGCACACCGGCGCGGACGCTCAACCGAAAGAAGGTAGTCTGAAAAGATTATTCTATTTCAATGAGATTCAGAAATCGTGAGTTTGATTTTGACTGGTTGAACGACCATGCCCATCACTATCAATGCACATATGTTTTAATTGTGTTTCGGAGTATTTTATCGGACTATAGAGATTTTGTTTGGAATCAACATTCTTGGACCATCGAGGTCTGGAGTATGGCGCTTGCGTAACTTTGGCTATCTGTCTTTTCATTGGTATATCTTGGTTATAGCCATCTGTGTTTTACAATGTTTTGTCATGTCGTATATGCTGTCGTTCTGTTACATTTATATAAAGGATAGTGCAGAACTGCCGATTTATACTCAATAGAATTTGGATTGTATGATCTTCTCCAGATCCACGGGCCATGAATCGAGCTAGCATCCGAATTTTGGCAACGTTAACCAATGCATATGCCGGAGCAGTGCTGAACAAGATGAGGGTATCGTACAACTTTCAACCTATGATACCTAATTTGTAATGCCAGATATGCCACTAGTCTCTTTTTGCTTAGTGTGTGGCTGAAATGAGGCTGGGTTCTTGTAAAGTTCACCGAGTACACGCGTTTGAGTCGACCAGAAATAGTTTCGTCACTTTTAGATCTGGCTCTATCGTTATTCATTGACAATATTCCATTAATTGGATTTGGGATCACATACAACGTAGCAGCATTTGGCTGCCACAGTAAGACGGCGTTGAGGAATCATGGGCGATTTCAACGGTAACGGCAATTCCAAGTACGGGGCCGGAACTCCCATGGCTAGCAGAAATCCATTCCTTGATCAGTTGGAGACCGTAGATGTCAGCGATGATCCATATATGTCATCTCCTTATGAAGCTACGGAAGAAAATGCCAGCATAAGTCCGTACTCGGGTTCAGCTTCGGATCCAGATCCTTACTACTACACCTCGCCGCAAGTCCAGAATATCGCTCCGGCACAATCGACCACTCATTCGGGTACCTCACATCTACCCTCATACAGTACTAATACTGCACTGGCTACTGGTCTTGATAATTATCAGCCGTACTACTATCCATCGAGTTATGATCAATTTGCAGATGAGAACGCCTATGATATATCCGATCTCTCTCTCCCCGGTCATGGACGCCCTAAGCTGCCGCCTCAATCCGGAGCTAGTCGATTCTACGGCAGGATGAAGCAAAGACTTGGATTCGGTCCTAAATACTCGGAAATGGACCTTCCATTGACAGATGCGCGTGCGCAAGCACCATTGGGTACAATTGATGGCCGGAGCGCGTTTGTCGATGACCAATATGACTCCTACAAGGAAACCGAGCCATCTAGAGAATTTGATATTCGCCAGATCTTCAACAAATTATTGGGACGAAAGCCCATTGATCCAACTACAAAGGGTCCCCGTATCATCCATCTGAATGACGCTCCGAGTAATAGTGTCAATGGCTATCTCGACAATCACATCAGCACCACAAAGTATAATATCGCCACATTCCTGCCAAAATTCCTTTTCGAGCAGTTTTCAAAGTACGCGAACTTGTTTTTTCTTTGCACATGCATTATTCAGCAAGTCCCAAACGTGTCGCCAACCAACAGATGGACAACCATTATTACGCTTGGCATCGTGCTGTCGGTATCAGCTGTGAAAGAGTGTATCGAGGATGTAAAACGACGCAACGCCGATAACGATTTGAACAATGCACCCATATTAGTACTGAATAACGGTGTTTTTGAGACAAGGACATGGGTTAATGTGTCGGTTGGCGACATTGTACGCGTGGAATCTGAAGAGTCTATTCCCGCGGATATGATCCTGTTGGCTTCTTCTGAACCCGAAGGTCTCTGCTACATTGAGACTGCTAATCTTGATGGCGAGACAAATTTGAAGATCAAACAGGCATTACCCGACACAGCCACATTAGTTAGTCCCGCGGAATTGAGCCGCTTGAAAGGCAGCATCAAATCAGAACAGCCTAACAGCAGTCTCTACACCTATGAGGGGACCATTATGATGGAGACACTTGGGAATGAAAAGGAGGTTCCTTTGAATCCTGACCAGCTTCTTTTACGTGGTGCGACACTTAGAAACACGCCTTGGGTCCACGGCGTAGTAGTTTTCACCGGCCACGAGACAAAACTAATGAGAAATGCAACGGCCGCTCCCATCAAGCGAACTGCAGTCGAGCATATGGTTAATCTGCAGATTATCTTTCTGTTTGCAATCCTCATCACACTGGCAGTTATTTCGGCAGCAGGCAACGTTCTTAAGACTGCACTTGCAGGTGAGACATTGTCATATTTGTATCTCGCCGGCACAAACAAAGTTGGTCTTTTTTTCTCGGATCTTCTTACGAACTGGGTACTTTTCTCAAACCTGGTGCCTATTAGTTTGTTCGTCACTGTCGAGATCGTAAAGTACTATCAGGCCTTTTTGATTTCGTCCGATCTAGACATGTATTACGCAACTACAGACACCCCAACAATTTGCCGCACTTCTAGTTTAGTTGAAGAGCTGGGCCAAGTTGAGTATATATTTTCGGACAAGACCGGGACATTGACAAGGAATGTTATGGAATTTAAACAGTGCTCAATAGCCGGCATTTGTTATGGTGACGAAATTCCCGAGGAGAGGCGGGCGGCTGAAATTGATGGTCAAATGGTCGGAATTTTTGATTTTAGAACGCTACTTGATAACATGGATACGCATCCAACGAAGGAAGTCATCCACGAGTTCCTCACGCTGCTTGCAACATGTCATACTGTAATACCGGAGAAGAAGCCTGATGATGACCAGATCAAGTACCAGGCAGCGTCACCTGACGAAGGAGCATTAGTTGAAGGAGCTGCTAAACTTGGGTATCGTTTCACTACCAGACGCCCAAAATCAATCACAATTAATGAGTTGGGTACGAACGCCGAGTACGAGCTTCTTAATATTTGCGAATTCAATTCAACCAGAAAAAGAATGTCCGCAATTTTCCGGTGTCCAGACGGACGAATTCGTTTATACTGCAAAGGTGCAGATACGGTCATTCTTGAGCGATTATCTCCGGGCAATCCCTATGTCGAGGCGACTATGCAGAATCTTGAAGAATATGCCGCCGATGGTCTTCGTACCTTATGCCTTGCCATGCGTGCCATTTCGGACGCGGAGTATGCAGAATGGAGCGCTATCTATGATCGGGCGGCTACTACATTGACGAATCGATCAGAAGAACTTGACAAGGCAGCTGATCTGATAGAGAAGGATCTCTTCCTTCTTGGTGCTACTGCTATTGAGGACAAATTGCAGGATGGTGTTCCAGATACGATCCATACTCTCCAGACGGCGGGGATAAAAATATGGTTAGTCGTTCTGACGTTTAATCCAAGTGCCTTAGCTAACATACTGTAGGGTCTTGACTGGTGATCGTCAGGAAACTGCGATTAATATCGGACTGTCTTGCAAGCTACTTAGTGAGGATATGAGCTTGCTGATTGTCAACGAGGAATCCAAAGAAGATGCTCAGAATAATATCAAGAGCAAACTATCTGCTATTAAAGGTCAGAGTGTTGAGACGCAGTTGCTTGATGTAAGTTTGCATAAACGGTCGGGCCGCGGAAATATAGCTGACTGGTTTCTACAGACCCTCGCCTTGATTATTGATGGAAGATCTCTTGCGTTTGCATTGGAGAAGGATTTGGAGAAAGACTTCCTGGACCTCGCCGTTATGTGCAAAGCCGTTATTTGTTGTCGTGTGTCTCCACTTCAGAAAGCATTAGTCGTTAAGCTTGTGAAGAAGCACCTGAATGCTATATTATTGGCAATTGGCGATGGTGCCAATGACGTTAGCATGATCCAAGCTGCTCACATCGGTGTTGGCATAAGTGGCATGGAGGGCATGCAAGCTGCTCGAAGTGCGGATGTGTCCATTGGCCAATTTAAGTACCTGCGCAAGCTATTACTTGTCCACGGCGCTTGGAGTTATCAGCGACTGAGTAAAGTAATTCTTTATTCATTCTACAAAAACATTACGCTCTATATGACGCAGTTTTGGGTATGTTGCAATCATATAGCTTTTCGCTATCGCTAATTGTCATGTAGTATGTCTTCCAAAATGCATTCTCTGGTCAGGTAATCTATGAATCATGGACCATCACCTTCTATAACGTATTCTTTACTGTTGCACCTCCATTCGTTCTCGGAGTGTTTGATCAATTTATCAACGCTCGACTGTTGGATAGGTATCCGCAGTTATATCAGCTAGGACAAAAGGGAACTTTCGTAAGTCGTCGGACTGTAGCCGTGTCTGCTTGGTGTAAACTAACGCAAAGTCATATTATAGTTCAATGTTCGAAGCTTCTGGGCATGGATCGTGAACGGATTCTATCATTCTATTATCCTTTACGTCGGTGCTGAGCTTACGTATCGAAACGGTTTGAGGGATGCGGATGGTCTCGTTGATGGCCACTGGGTGTGGGGCACGGCACTCTACACCGCTTGCATTCTTACCGTGCTTGGGAAAGCAGCGTTGATTACGAATATTTGGACCAAGTACACGCTTATATCGATTCCCGGATCATTCTTATTTTGGCTCATTTTCTTCCCTATCTATGGCACAGTTGCACCAATGGTGAATGTGTCAATAGAGCTCTATGGCGTATTGCCGCATCTGTATGGGTCACTACCGTTTTGGGCTATGTGTCTCATTCTTCCTGTGCTTTGTTTGATTCGCGATTTTACGTGGAAATATGCGAAGCGTATGTACTTTCCGAAATCGTACCACCATGTTCAGGAGATTCAGAAGTATAATATTGCGGACTATCGACCACGGTATGTATAGAATATTCTTTGATCCCGTTAAGAGATGATTCATGCTAATTCGTACAAGGATGGAACAATTCCAGAAAGCCATCCGCAAGGTGCGGCAAGTCCAGCGAATGCGGAAACAGCGTGGGTTTGCATTTTCTCAAGCCGACGAAGGTCAGTCACGTATTATCCGCGCTTATGATACCAGCCAGGGACGTGGACGATTTGGAGAGATGAAAACATTGCATAACCAGTAATCACACTCACTGGTGAAGGATTAATGACGATAGAAAAGTTTGGATGATATACGAGAACATTCAAGTTCTCAGCTGCATTGTACATGTACTTTTATTCTATTGGAATTGTAGATTTTTTGATGAAGATGATAAGATATAGGATTTGTAGACGCCGCTAATTAGCCTAGCGCGGAGAAACACCCTCAAATACCACCCGAGACCCCAAAAAGAACAAAAAAAAGAGCACCAACCGGAACGCCATCACCAAGCCTCTCCCACATACGTCGGGACTCAATGAAATATGTTTGTAGTACGCAAATGATTACTCCTCTAACGTGCGCCCTCTTCGTTGTCCCCTGTAGCCTCCCTCGCAGTCGAATTGTTCGCGTTTTTGATCTTCACTGTGGGATGATTCTCGACAATGCCCTTCCTCGACAGGCCCATCCATATCCAGGGGACAGTGTCTTCCGGGAGGACGATTTCCGCCTTATACTCCTCAACAAATTTGTGATCTGCTGCCGATACCTCGGAATAATACATGAACTCAGAGAATATGGATGACGTGCGCCAGAAAGACAGTTTTCGCAGACATGCAATAACCAAGCTAGTTGCTTGACTACCATTTAAACAATGAATGTATAGTGGAGAATGCTGTTGGCTAATTATAATCTACACGATTTCTTATCAGAATCCAGTCACATATATTACGAACCAATCAGTTATACCTCAATTGCCTGTGTCACTTCCTTGTAACTTATTGGAAGGCCTTTCTTTCCGGTTTTTGATAATTTTATGTGCTTCATTTCGATGCCTTCTTCCTTACAAAAGTTCTGGATGTCTTCCTCTAACGGCTCGGGTGTGAGCGACAGAATCGTCCTGAGCTTCAGTCGTCGCAGAAACGGAATGTTAATCTTTCGCGGATACAATCCTCTGTAAAGCTTCGGCTGAACAGTGCCGTACCGCAATGGCGTAACTAATAGCGGCGGATCATCGTCATCACCAACAGCGGCGTGCCCGATAGTTACCGCCGCTGTGTTGGATTCGTTGGGAGTGCAGCTTGATTCTGTACTTCGACAGGACCCATGTTCGTGATCATCTTCGAGTGCGCTACTTATAAGGGAACTTTCCATGTGCAACTAGTCATAATCCAGCTGTCAAAAAAAACTGCGACATGCCAAACGTTGCATACTTCTGATTTGACGAGATGGAGATTCGCACGTGACAAGTTTCCGCTTACGTTGTCCCAAGGAGCGCCGCATATTGCAGTCGGTAGGGTGTAACCCTATACGTCCCAATTTGGAAACAGCAGTCACAGTGTTGGCTGCCAAGGTTCTATGCTGTTTGTCTATTCCCATATTATTGAAGAAGTTGTCGATTGATTACGATCGTTTATTCACCAGCCAACTTTCTTTGCCAGAACAAAAAGGTAAGCTACGATTCATCAGTATGGTTGGTTTAAGATAGAATGCAGTCCTCTAACATGATTTTGATAGATATAACAAAATGTTCGTCGGATTTCGAATTTCGAATGAATCTGTTGTGATGTTCACTTGGAGGACATAGGTGCTAATTGATATCCAGGACAAAACGCACGAAAAAGGTCGGAATCACAGGAAAGTACGGTGTCAGATATGTAAGTAATCGTCGAGATACAATGTCTTCCAGTATAATTGTCGGCGTGATAATAATGGACGTGGTCAGGGTTCGTCTCTACGAAGACAATCGAAGAAGCTTGAGGTTCAGCAGCATGCTCGCTACCTTTGCACTTTCTGCGGAAAGAACTCAGTTAAAAGAGTCGCTACCGGAATCTGGAAGTGCCGATCGTGCGGCAAGTCTGTCGCTGGTGGTGCCTACACTCTCTCGTAAGTGCCCTTTGGTCTGGTAGTATTTTGATATTCGAATTCGGCTTACATTATTCCTGCAGTACTACTAATGCTGCTACCGTCCGATCCACTATCCGCCGTCTGAGAGAGTTGGCTGAGGCGTAAATAGAATGTGTTTTATAGCTTGGACTCGGTTATTTTTGTGTTATATAGTAAAAAAGGGGCTGCGAAAGGGTAATACAACGTTTCATCAGCGACTTGATTTCTCCATAATATGTTAGCCGGCCCATGCCGGCCATTTGCAATCGTCACCGTAGTGTGGACAGCAGTTTGTACAGTGTCAGACCGCCCGACGAGAGTCGAGAGTCGACGTTAACAGCTGGAATTGAAAATATGAGGTTGGAACACTTGAGCACAACAGGGGGCCTTGCTGGAGCATTGTTCGACCTCAATAGTTCCAACATGTTACAATTTGCGATAGTACCTGCGAGGGCTGCAATTGAAGCGCCTGTCGCTGGCTAAGTTCTCGGAATATCTCGACCCGGCTACCCACATATACGGCGTACATATCTGATTGCGGTTGATGCTCGCATAAGTGTAGTGACTCTGTAACAAAACACAGCCAACATCATGCCGAAAATTAGGAACATGGTATATACACTCGTTTGCAGTGTCGCACTTTTTGTTGGTGACCCCCTGGTAATCGTTATTGGCGATGAAGTTAAGACCCTTAGTGCATAAATTTCAAGGACCAACGGCGCTACCCTATAAAAGACGCCTGGGCATCCACCATCATCACCCCTCTCTACCAACATGCACCTTTGGAACGCCAGTAAAAACTATTTATCAAGGATATCTTGGTATTATACCTAGTGTACTTCGGAGATATTTGTTCGTCTAGTGGTAGAGTCTGAGAGAGCGTACTGGTGACGTATTCACGATTGCGTCTCAGATTGTCTCCGTCCACCAAAGTACTGGGTGCATTGATGGAGGAGTACCCATGCATCATATGTCTCCAAGGGCTCCCCACGATTGACCCTTTGGAGGCTCCAAATCTTTCAGACAGTCAAAAGGATGATGCTGATGATATCCGGTCAAGGAATTTAGTGAACGCGGAGAATCTAGAGGATGCAGCTACAGCCGACGCTTACGATGGTACCAACAGCATCGCCAAGTTGATACCGTGTGGGCACAAGTTGCACGATAAGTGTATTCAAATGTGGATAGAACAAGCAACAAGTAAGTTAATTTATTTTAATGTCGTCGAATGGTTGTTAGCCATCTGCTAACCTAATGGTACTATAGGTTGTCCTACTTGTCGAACTAACTTCAACAAGGTGGATATATTGCGTACTGTGAACGGTATTGTACACTGAAGGTTATGATCCGTACGGGGAATCCTTCTAACATGAGCGTCATAATTAGGAGATACTGTCTCGTCATACAATGTTGAAACCAAGGTTCAGGTAGCGGATTTGGACGAAAGTTTGTTAGATCTTGACCAGTTCGAAGACGAACAAGACCTGTGCACATGTCTCGTATGTGATCTCGGAAACAGAGAGGATGAGCTCTTACTATGTGACTCCTGCGACGCGCCGTATCATGCCAGTTGTTTGGGTATGGACGGTGTGCCCGTGGAGGCGTGGTATTGTCCGTCATGTGTTGATAACCACTTGGTTACAGAATCGACAATGCGCGTTGCGAATGAGCGGTCGAGAGTTAGTGCGGCCAGATTGCAGCGTCGTACGACGCGGTCAAGGCGAAGGCAGTCCCGTATGTGGGACCGTGCGTGGCAAGCTGTCTGGGATAGGTTGAACAATGACTTAGATAACGCCAGCGATGAAGACGGTGGTAGCCAGTATGAGAGCACTCGGAGGGACGATCCTGCTCGGCAGAGGGATGCTGACGAATGGCGCGTATGGCGCATGCGTTTGAGAGTGGCGGAAGCCACAGGGGGATCGTCTTTTTTTAGGAGTACGGCATCTTTATTCCTTAATCCACCAAAGCAATCTGAGGAGAGTCCGGAAATGGTGGATTCGTGGAATATGCTGGAGCAAGCCCTTGAGATTCAAGAAGGGGCGAGTTCGACATCGGCAAGAGGAGATCAGTTACAACAGCGGTCCTCTCATATCTCTGCTGATGGGCATTCCAAGAGGCAAAATCCAATACCTACAGAGTCCGAACTTGGCCCTGAATCGAGACGAAAGCTGAAAAGACCGAAGGCTCACAGGGGCGAATCTGTTGGCCATAGCGCTGCGTCCGAGAAAGTCACCATGTCCACGTCCGAAGGACCATCGCTAATGAAATCTCTTCTTCAAGATATTAGACGACCGTCTTCGCCATCAACAGACCTACATTCGCGTGGGGTTAACGGTCCCCTGCCAACACCAATATCTATGTCACCACCACTTGTCGCTAGTCCCGCGCCGTCACATAATCCGTTATTGCGATCACCTTCAAGATCTCCTCTATTAATGCCATCGCCACGATCGTTACCATCTCCAGGTTGTGATCCCAAGTCCCCACTCATGTCATCCGTGTCTCCCGTCTGTTCGCAGCTATTATCGCCAACATCAACTACTTCAAGTTCACCGCAGAAGTTCCAATTGAGTCTGGAGGAGAAAACCGAGATTCAGGAAATCGTTCGCGATGCACTACGTCCGCACTACAGGGCTGGTGATTTATCTAAGGATCAATATACGGACATCAATAAAAAAGTCAGCCATGTTTTGTATGATCTGGCTATACGCGAAATTCATCCCAATGAGTCATCCTCCGTCGTGGAAAAGATGAAAGATCGCTGGGTAAAAATCGCGACGTCGGAAGTTCGACTCGAACTTGAACGGATTCGGGGTTAGGCGTATTTTATTGGCATTCGCATCAAGGTTTAGGATGGAGTTTTATGCGTAGTACTTACCGGTTACTTTATTTTTGCTTTGGTTTAGAATCTGTATGCGAGTACTATAAACGTTTGGTGTTTGTTTCAAATTCATCCCGGTATGATTAATGTTTCGGCCAAGTGTGTAGGTTATATATGTATATAGGCTGAATTTGTATGATTTAATGCAGCAGTAGTGAGGAATTTTTGTACTATTGTTCTGCTATTCGGCGTGAGGTCTCACCGCAAGTAAAGAGATTATAATCGTACTCCTCTTGGGTGCATCCAGGTCGGACACGAAGAGGAATGTTTGAAGATTTTCTGCAGTTGTGCTTACTAAAGCTAATACGACTGACTGAAACTTGAATTTACTTCCCCTCTTTGCCAGTAGTCTGTTTTGGTAAACAGTCTTCGTAAGTTATCGAAAATGTCTAGGTTGACTTTTAGTGGCTCTCGAAGTGCACGCGACGCCGCATGAGAAAATAAGTTGCGATATTTAAATCAGTTTGGGTGCGTTTACAGCAATCATCAGTGCCTAGTGACCACGAGCCACTATATACTAATACCGTCTTTGTCAATGTCCTCGCCAGTTAAGCCAGATAGTCCTATTCCAAATAATGGTACCGTCAAGCGTACTACGATCCAGCCATTTTTTGCAGTGAAGAAAAAGGCGAAAACGAAAATTAAATCTGAAGGTGCGTCAGGTAAAGACGCTACAACCAAGGATGAATCGAATAAATCTCAAGAGCCGGTTTTGCGTGAAACGAAAGACGATTTTAGGAAACAGGAGAAACGCACAGCGACAGACGGTCCGGTTGAACGCAACTCTGACGATCCGAACCCCATGAAGAAACGCAAATCACGATTAGCTGGGATGTCATTAGGTGAGGATTGACGCTGTTAATAATTTTATGCTTAGCGCTGTTGCTCTAATCGAGTACAGATCTTGGCTTAGTGGGCGAAACAGACAAGCTCGTGCAGAGAGAATCAACAACTCTTGTCGGTGCTTATAAGCCATTAATGCTTCCTGATCTTCCTGATCTTTCGGAGTCTGTCGAAAACGAGGAGACTTTTGATGGTCAGACAACGAGCATTAATAGTTTGCCAGCTGAAGCGGCATCCAGTAATTCCGCCACGGATTTAAAGTCTATTGCCGAAGAAATAGGCTTGAGTGATTCCAATGTAAGGTTGCGTTTATCTTGTCACATTGTTGATCTAACTTGGTCGTGTAGCTACAGATACTCGAGGGACGACACAGAAAAAGGGATCAGCCGATTCGAATAGTGGACTATAGTGTTGATGAGCAATATAGTTACAACCAGTCATTGATAGCATCTGGAGCTGCACAAACAGTGAGTAGTGGTACAATATTGGTAAATGCAGCTGATAATAAGTTCTCTAGGTGCAGCCGGTGCGTACAATTGGGTCTGGAAAGCATCAGCTTCGTGGATTGATAAACTGTCTGTTTGAATCTTTCGATATCGTGTAAGCAATCGCTAACCAAGTTTAATAGCTGCAACACAACAACGAGAAAGTCTTGAAGAAGCTTTTGCTAGTGGTAAGCGAAATAAGCGAGAATCTGGAGCTAAATATGGATTTTAAGACCATTTCACGTCAACTCATCCCACTTTGGGAGTTGAAATAGAAGACAAACATAGGCAGACGATGGCACTCGGGTGACGATACTGTATATATTATCTATACTTTTGGGATTTGGTTGCGACTATATATGTATACTAAAATCTTTTTTTTTGGGTATGGAGTAACTAGTGGATCAAATAAGTTAATAGTAACTAATGATAATCGTATTTTCCTGTCTCTCATAGTTACATGGACATATATATATCCGGACGGGTTTGAGGAATGGTTCGATATCAGCTGATTTAATATAGAGGTAGTTAAGCGATTAGTTAGCTAAAGTTACTAACAATTATTTTTAAAAGCCCCCAAATTTAGCGTGTACGTAAATGGTTAGTACATACGTAGTTGCGCTCCAACTGTCGAGTAACATGAAAGTTTCGCAGGACCCTGAAACCCTGAAGTTTGTTGCCCATGAATCACTGTCAGGAATGCGCGGAAAAGCAGGCACCAAAACGCTCATAATTTATTGTGCATTCAGGAGTATCATTAGATTAGAGGTCTGTGGACACTCCCCGTCTCCTCACACAACTCCCTCGCTTTTCGTGCTGATCACAATTTTTGGATTGCTATTACGAGTATATACTGAGAGACTGTTGATCAAAAAATCTCTCAAAGGAATCCGGTAATACTGCTGGTGTTCCATAACGGCATTAAGGGCAGGGTCCAAAAACTAGCCCCTGGCGGAATCTGTGACAGGGACCTCAAATCGCGCACCGCAATTTGAAAGACAATAGACTGACGCGATACATACCGTTATTGCCATGATACTTAACCTTGTGACCTGGCTCTAGCAGACATTCAAATTTGTTACAATCTCTAGCATCGGTTAATTTTTAATCGGAGCAGTTCTCCTCAGTCATGAAGTGGGGTGGGTCGTCAAAGCAGCAGACGCCATCTTCGAGTGGACGGACACCTAGGTATGGTGATCTTGCAGATCATCATAGTGCAATGACTTCTCAGAATCATCTACTGTCGTCATCGTCGTATTTGCCCTTAACGACGGAGAATTCCAACTCGAAAGCAGAGGAGGAAATTGCGCACAGGATTGGACGGCCGTTACGCTTGTTCAAACACCAGAAGCATAGCGATTCCGAGGACCAACAGAGTCTTAGTGTGACGTCCATCACTTCATCACCAACAAACCCACCCTCGCCTTTGTTTCCTGCATTTAGATCCCACAAAGATGACAATTTCGATCAGCATATGACGATGTCAAGATCAATGAATGACATTGGGACTTTGTCATCCTCTTCTCCATCAACACGAGAGATTATGGGAGACTATGAGAGTACTGGCAGGGAAGATCTGAGGCAGAAACCTCTTGGCACGGCAGATACAAAAAAGTCACGACATTCTACCGAGAATCCTGGATCTAAACAGGGATGGTTGAATCGCTCTGACGTTGATCCGAAGAGGGGAAACAGGCTTCCAGCTTGGAAATTGCAGAGGGCAGTCTTGAAGGATAATTATCTCTCTTTGTATAAGCCACCATCAGACATGGGGGTGAAGTACTTCGATTTCTCGTCGTCGTTCAGAAAATTAGCCATCACTGACCCAGGTATGACGATGCATTTTCATGAAGATGCCACGACTGCTAACCTGTGTTTTTACTCGAGATATGTCGCATCAGTCCATAAAACGTCATCCGGGTTTGAAAATAGACGAAGACGGCAATATTGCTTCTGGCACAGTTGAAGCTATATGCCACGAATTGCTGTATGGAGACGATCAAGACTTCGCTTATGACGTGCTTCTGTTACTTCCAATTTGGACCGACTTTGTGCATGCAATGGAGATACTTGCAAAATTATCGACTTTGGGTGATGCTAGTGAACGGATTAATTTCATTCTAAATACAATCGTCGATCGCATGAGTTCTGCACTTCTAGACGATGCTGCGTACGCTGTTTTTAAGACCCTCAGCGGTCAATTAAGGACAGAAGACAGAGTCTCCCTGGAACGTCGTATGGCAGATAAGAGGGCGCAACTTCTAGCCTTGCTGAATTTTAAATCATCCAGCTCAGACTTCGATGCAGACACAAAATACGGTAAACTGGATAGAGATCTCAAGGATCTCTCGGTCGATGCGTTTCTTAATATTGATATTGAAGTTTTCGCGTCACAGATTCACATTTTCAACTTACGATTATATAGCACATGGAATCCTGTCGATGATTTCTCTTTGCTTTACGGCCTAAAATACATTTTCGCTAGGAAAAACCCGTTAGTGTCAACCATCATGCTGCCACATTTTCTTGGTACGACCATGATCAAGCAATTGTTCAGTAACGGCAGCACAGGCCATCATTCACAGGCATCAATGGGCGAATTGTTATCTAGGTGGACATTGCTTGGAAATATTTTGAAGCAGAGAGGTGACATGGTCGGTTGGCTTGCAATTGCAAGTATTGTGTGCTCTCCTGCTCTCTGTCGATTAAAAGATATTTGGGCCCTGCTTTCTTCAGATATTATCGATATTGTAAACCGAGACTGGGCGCCAGTTATATTTGACGTTGACAGACGGCTCATTCTTAGTGAGATCTCATCTAGACGGGAGAGCTCTCATATTCTTGCGCCAGATGGAATTGGAAAGATATACAGCAAAGGCTGGGTTGTGCCGTATTTTGGTGACATCAGCATTCATCTGTTCGAGAGAATGTCAGAAATAAACAAGGTACTTGCGTGAGAGAGTAAACAGTGCAGATTCTAATTTGTTACAGGGCGCAATTGAGATTACTTCCTCTCGAAACGAATTAGCACGCATCCATAAGACCCTGGAAAGGTGGACGCTATATATTGCATCAGTTGAAGATGCAGAGAATTTACCTATCTTAGAGGCACCTGAGGCCGCTGTTCAAGAATGCCTACACTCTCTTTACGAAGCGCACATGTCTGCGCCTCCGATTTCTCCTTTAGTTGTTATGGAGATGTCTCTCAGTTACGAGCCGCCAGTCACCGGTCAATATGCACAGTATTATGCGTCTCATCGATCGCCGCTATCAACGGGATCTTACTCTGCAATACTGTTTACGGAAGTTCTACCCTCATACAAGCTTTTTGCACAGAAAGATTTGCTAGAGGCGGGTGGACTACTATACAAAAAGTCAAGTTCCTCATTGAAATCGAAGATGTCAGCCGATCCGCTTATTCCTCAGGGAAATCGTCTATCGGACACTGGCTCCAGGCAGCTGCGGCGGGCAAGCTCATTTCCGCCGTCACGAGCTAATATGACCATTACTGGATATTCTGACCTGGATACGACGAGTCGCAATAGAGTCGCTGGGTTTCCAAATAGGCACTTTTTGGTCAAAAGCGTGCGGGATGTGTTGAACGTGGGCGTGAACTTATATCACCTCAGAAGCGACCTTGTCTTGAAATCATTTAAAGACGACGGTGCAAGAGCGTCCAGATTGTCGAGTATAATCTTTGAGAACCCATCTAAACGAATGAGTAACGGTTCCAGGAGATTGTCAGCCCAGTTCCAGCCAGTCGCGCTTGAGTCGCAGGTCGCAGATCGGCCAACACAACCTCAGCTTGTGAACGTTGTTACAAAGGCTGGAACGTTCGATCGTCTCATTGATATTCTCGTGGTTGGCGTTGAAGATTTCAGTTCAATGGCAAATACTGACGATGTTTTTTATCTGCAAAAATCTGGCCATACATCATTTCATATGAATATGGATGTTTTTACGTCAACTTTTCTAGCTACGTATCGGAATTTCGTGTCTTCCTCTAGTCTATTGCATGCGCTGCGCCGACGGTTCCTATGTGCCCGAGCCGCATCTACTGTCCTCCATACCGAGAATTCTACTGCTAGTGAATTTCCGGACTGGAACGCATTTGTAGATGAGACTGAAGATGGCGTCGATTGGATTTTTGTTGCCAAGGTTCATATTGGCATTTTAGAAGCATGCAATTTGTGGGTCTCAGAATACTACTCCGATCTGTTGAATGAGCTGCATTTACGCGAATCGTTTCTGGAATTCTTGCACATAATAGATAAGGAGGCGTGCCTATGGACGGAAAGGAGGATCGCAGACGAGAATTTGACCGCGTTCGCAGACACGATCGATATGCAATCTCGAAAGCTGCGGAAATCATTTGCTAGGAAGTCCTATCGGCCCGTAGATACGTCGCCGTGGCCGGTAGTCCCAGTTCCATCGTCCAGTCCTTTGGACTTCCCAGACTGCAATAATCAGAGTATCGAGCAATTCTGCGACTCCGTCGACAGGGTTGTTGCCAGTATCTTCCAGCAAATTAAAATGAAGGACTGGCTTGCTGTTTACGAGCTTTTGGAAATGCAGACCGTGGATCCCCACAAAATGTTTACCAACAGAACTCTCACCATGAACACGGACGATGATATTATTATTCAGGACGTTTTCGGCTTCTGTGCCTCGCTCCACTGCCTTAAGTCTGATGAACTTATGATCTCCCATTTTCCGAAGTCAATTAAGAAGTTGTATGCTTTCCGGATGAATTTGGTATTGTGGGTTGCCATCCATATTGCAGATCCGTTTCTTAGAAAGTCGACCCGAGTGAAGCGTATGGTAGCCATGATACACGCCATCGCTATCTGTCGCAAGCGAATGAGCGTTGTTGAATTCGGACCTCAAATGAAGACTGACGGTGAAGAACGGATGGAAGATGATATCGAAATGAAAATTCCGTCGTTAATTGAGAGTGCTATTGCGTCTGCGATTGTTCGGCCCGAAAGTCGCCAATATGCAGCTGCGTGGGTTGAGGCTGCCAGGGCCGTTGGTAAAGATGTTCAGCATGTTAATTTCCTAGAAGAAATCATTCCCAAATTCGTGGCCGATGATAATATCGCAGACCATAATGAAACTGGGGAGCCATTGACAATCTGTATGGGATGGATCTTTGAGCGTATCCTCGAGATTGTATGCTATGTTCCGAATATGGCTGTCTCAAATCCGTCGATGATAAACTTCGACAAGCAACGCTACATTTACAACTTTCTGAGCAATGTGCTGGATAACAAGCCGCCGAGAATGAGTAGCATATCTGTATCCGAAGAACCAGCAGCGATGCTGTTCAAATTGGATATGTCTCATGGATTCGACAAACGTCAAGTGAAGGAGACTGCCGCACGGGAAATGAGGGAATGGAGCCAGAAGGGGAGCAAGCTACTTAGAGCATTTGGGGGTCTCGTCGCGCAAGAGCAAGAAAAGCTGCGTCGTGATGCGCGCCAGAAAGAAGGTTTCGATCGGCAGCTGCGGGACCAGATGAAAGGTCCGTACAATAAAAGTCGAGGTCCAACCCAGACTGCGGATAAAAAGTATTCGAAGTCATCTAGATTTGGTGGACTACTTAAGGCAGTTCGACCACTTTCGATGGCATTCTCCAATAATTGGTCACCGCCCTCGCCGGATCGGTCTGTATCACCACTGGACCTGCCTGAGATTTCCTCTATTGAATCTCGGCATAAGCCTGCCATTTCGATAAATCTTGCTTCAGCTATCACTATTATTCCGTCGGACATGCAGGGTATGGGGGTTTTCAAAGTGGTCTGTGATGATGGTTCGGATTACCTGTTCCAAGCAACCAACGATGACGATCTCGAGGAATGGGTCAGACTTTGCTCAGCTGTCAGAGCTTCGACGATCGAGAAATCAAGAGTGACAAGGGATGTATTGGAGCGGATGGACAGCCGGTTCAGGGGTATGTATGACGAGGGTCGACAAAGACTGGCGCTCACTAATGCCCGCGCAGTCTTCGGAGTATCGATAGAGATTGTCTGTACGCGAGAAAATCTATCAATACCCACAGTGGTTCAACTATTATTAGCAGAGATCGAAGCGAGAGGTATTAGCCTTTTGATCTTATGCCATTGACAGATTACTAATATGCCTTCACAGGACTGGAAGAGGTTGGAATTTATCGAGTGCCTGGGTCGATGGCTAGTGTGAACGAACTGAAGAAAGCTTTCGATTCAGGTTCTGAGGTCGACATGAATGATGAGCGCTGGTACGATATCAACACTGTGGCCGGATGCTTGAAGCTTTATTTGAGAGAGCTGCCAGAGCCATTGTTGACTGATGAGCTGTTCTCAGAATTTACGCAGATAGCGAGTATGTTTTGTTCCTGCTACTAAAATCCAGAGGTCACACTGACTTTTTCCAGAAATTCCAGACGAACGTGAACAGATTCCATTGTTCTCCCGTATGGTTGAAAATCTTCCGTCATACAACTACTTTTTGCTTAAAAGAATTATCGAACACCTTGCTATGTATGTATCATTGCTTCAACGTCTTATTCTGACCTAGATTCTAACGGTGGTATATAGAATTTCGAGTCACGGCGATATCAACAAGATGCATGCCGTGAATCTTGCAATTGTCTTCTCTATGAGTCTTCTACCCAGCAACAATCCTTTCTCCATGTCATCTGATTTGGGATCGATACAGACAATGTTGCGGACTATGATCATGTACTCCAGCCAGATATTTACTGAAAACTATGATCCAGGAGCCCGTCGGTCTGGTGAGACTTTCCTCAGTCCACCACCTGTCCCCGAGAAGGATACTAGCTTGCTTCCTGTTCAGGATTCCCATGCATTCGATAAATCGTCAAAGAGGGAAAGCTACCAGGAAGTCAGCGTCTTCTGAATTTTTTTTTTTTTTTTTGGGGTCAGAATTAGAGATGTGTGAGAACGCTCACGTGTCCTATACATGATTGTCTTTTAATTGTAACGTTTTAAATATGTATGCATAATTGGCCTTATACTTATGACAGGAACTCTTTGTTGGCATATTGCTTAATTTGTTGCTATTTTAAGAAAGGGCGTTTGCATTACGGAATTGGTCTTTATGTCTATTTCATGCTCAAGGTTTGGAGTCTGCGTGTTCTTTTGTGCGAAGTCGTCTTAGATAACTCAGCGGCTTCCAAAAATCTTCATTTGTCAAAGCTTTACATACAAGAATAATATAATCGAATATAGTCGTTAACTAGAAAGGGAGAGTTTCACCAAATCGCTATAATAAATTGGTCAACAATAAGAAATCAAGAACACATTACGGATAAGGACTTACAGTCATATATTTGCCATTATCTTTCTGGGCCAGTTTGGATATTGTCGATAAAATTGCACCGACGCTCTCAGTCGGGGTTAAAGGTGCCGATTTTCCGCCCATGTCTAAATTGAGAGTTCCCCCAGTCGTCAGTTACCAAGGCACATTGTCGGAATTTAGGATTGAAATTTCTCTTACCCGTCTGTACCCAACCGGGATCCAGCGCAATGAAGGTGAATCCGCTGGCAGCCTTCTCCACAGCGTACTGTTTTGTAAGCATGTTTAATGCCGCCTTGCTAACATTATATCCTAACGAATGTCAGCGGTCTCTGGGGCGTGCTCGAACGTGCGGATTGTATCTTGATTACCTCCCGAATTATAGCCTGTATTCATAGAAATACTACCCAAGCCGCTTGATATATTCACAACGACTTTGCGGCTGCCTTGCTTCAGCAATGGCAAGAACTCCGAAATCACAGAGTTTGGGCCGACAACATTGATTCTCAAGAGACGCTCAAATTCGCTGTCTTCAAGTGCTTCCATAGGTACCAGTTCATGCATGGCACCAGCGCAGTTTATGAGAACGTCAATCTTGTCAACGCCTTTTTCTTTCAAATGCTTAACCGCACTAGAAGACAATTAATTAGGCATTTCGAATTGGAAAATATTACCTGAAGATAAACGTACTTTTTGATCGAATGTCTTTCCGTAACATCAAATTCGACAATTTTAGAGCTCTTGCTCTCATCCACAAGCGCCTTCAAGGGATTGGCAGTCGCACTTGATCGAACAACAGCTAGAACGTCATGATTGCCTTCAGCTAACAGCTGTCTCACCATCTCGAAGCCTATACAGAAGATATGACGTCAGCGATAGTACAGCATAATATTTGGTCGCCAAATACCAATTCCTCTATTAGCACCGGTGATCAGGTATGTATATCTGGACATGGTAGATCAGTTTATTACAAAGTATGATGCTTCGGTAGGCGTCTCGCGTTGTCTTATTTATGGTGTCTTGCTAGCAGTGCTGTCCGGGGGCTTGCATAATAAAATGGCCCCTGCGGTGTTAACTGAGCTGCCCAGGACAGGCTATTGCCATTCCAATTCACTGCTACAAGTTCTAATATAAAATAGTTATATGATAAGTTATTGATATTATATATATATATATATATTTATAATATATTAAATGACACACAAAATAATACAATTAACTATTACTACCAAATTTCCTCAATGATTATCCTGAACCCATAACAAGCCCGAAGAACCCTTATACACCAAGTGTTGTTGCTCACGACTAGAAATCCCAACCCTAATCCGATGCGACCCCTAATCCAGCTTCTCCGCACTAACTTCAGTGGGTTCCTCGTTGTTGTAATTAGAGGCATCGACCCAGTCGTCTGCAGGATTAGCGACTGACTCTATGGTGATTTTCCGCTTGGGCGGCTCCTCAACCTTGGGAACAACAACCTCTAGCAATCCATTGACGAACTTAGCAGTGATATTGTCATGGGCGATCTTGGTCGTAGACGAGAGTCGTACTCGTCTTTCGAACTTGCCGACATGCCTCTCTCCAAGACGGAGCGACTTGAGAGATGCATCGTCAGCAAATGACCCAGGCCTCTTGATCTCACCGGTCAAGATAAGCTCGTTGGTCTTAGGCTCGAAGTCGACCGATATTGCATTGCCGGCGGCACCAGCTAGGGAGGCGTGGACGACAAATGCGCGGTCAGTGTCGAAGACATCAACTGCCGGAACGAAGCTCAGGTCCTTCTTCGAGCGAGCAGCAGCAGCAGCAGCAGCAGCTGCATGTGGGAAGAATGCTTGACACTTGTTGGGACCGCAACCGTTCTGGCCGTAATTGCGTGCGAACTCTTCACTGAGAGTCTGGAAGACGTCAAAGAATGGAGGATACTCGTAGACTGCTGGCATTTTTTCTAGTAGTGAAGCACTGAAGTGATAGAGATGTGATTCGGCAAGTGATAGTTGATAAGCTTGCAAGATGGTAGTAGAAGTATGCGATGATGGAGGGGAGGAAGGACGAAGCGATGCCCATATTTATAGGCGCGGAGGAGTCTTCAGTGGGTGACGTGTCGAGCGCGGAGGAACTGGGGGTCCGAACGCTCATCGAGAATTCCAGTCTGTTCCAGAAGCTCGCGTGTTGTAAAGGACACGCAACTTTGAGGGGAAACCATCGTTTGTCAGCATGATTACGACGCGTGGCAGCACGGCTGATGAACCCGTTCGAGAAGCTGCGCGAAGGTTCCACGACATCGCGATGGTGTTGTGGCGCAATACTTGTGGCGCAACCATTTTGCGCCACTTCATGTTTGTCTGAGGGTTCCGTTCTGTGGAAATTCAAAAAGACAATAATATAGAGAGGTTTTGCAACCGTTTTTACGGTAGCAAATTTACGTAAAATAACCCTTGCCCTAAGAACGATCGTAAATTTGAGAAATGAGGTTTTGCATCAAATTGATTTGAAATTTACGCGAAGCTCAAATAGACTCAAATATGATATAGCGCCATAACTCTACTTGACGCGTGACTTTTGTTTGGCTACACTCGTGTCGCGTCTCACCCCGTTACGCGTCCCCGAAGGCGATTTACTACTCTCCATCTCTGGCAGCCTCACATTACGAATGAATATGGATAGCTATCGTACTCGATTAAGACTGTACCTGCGCACAGAGCATTAATTCTTAACGCGATCTCGGCTATTCTGGTCAATTTACGCGAATTTGTTGAGCTGCGCACTCGTTATGGCCATAGACAAATACGAGCTCTTAATAGACACCGCCTACGACCGCACGGCATCCATATCCCTTCGATGAGGTTCTCCCTTGATAATATGCTGGACGAAGTTGTTAAACTTAAGTTCAGGTTTACAAAGTTGCAGCTTCAAGTCCTTGCTGAGGAACTTCTTATTCCTGAATGCCTTGAATCGGGAGCAGCAGGCGTTCAACGCGTCCATGAGTAGCTTGCGACAATGTGTCGAATGGCAGTTTAGAGCGATTGTGCAGACATTCGCGTTCTTGGATTACAAAAAGAACTTGAAGCTTGGTCTGCAGCCGGTTGGGATTTATTACTTAGAACGTTACTTTGCAACATCCTGTCATGTCTGGAACCGAACCAAACTGCCACTTACTTTGACTCCGCCCACGGTTAACGAATACTTACACCCTATGCAGCCTCCTGTCAATGATTTGACGTAGGTGTTTTAATTCTAAACGACATAAATAATTAAATAACAATAAATAACAAAATCATCTTCTAATTCCCTCGTCCCGTCTCCAGGCTGCATCCAAGAGCTGTCGTCCTTGGGCTTGCAATTCCCTGAGGACATCCATGACCTCGCCAATCTTGTCACTGAGCTGGCGGCCCTGCTCTAGGAATGCCTCTCTATCACAGCATCACCAGACGAATGTCTGATTTTACGCATCTTTCTGGTCTTCGCCGATGAGGTCACGGAAGGAGTCGACGTTGTCGAAGAAGTCGACGATTCGGGCTTCGCAGGCGTCGGAGATGAAGGAAGATAATCATCCTGCTTCTCCGAGAGGCGACACAATGCGACATCACGGACTGTCTGCCGAGATTGTCCGCCTGGACTTTTGCCGCCTCCTTGTCCGCCTTTTGGGTATCCTTTGTGAGACATAGTCAATCTCCACTTCTTTGCTGACTCGAGCCTAGTCATGGACTGCGTCCTGACGTCACTCCTGAGGATCGCTAGTGCCGATCCTGTGCTTGTGGCTATAGGATGAATCCGTTGAGCCTTCAGTCAGAGCCTCACGCTGGAGTCTCAAATGCGTGAGGGCTTTGAAGACTTCCCTTACTGGCATATTCGGCGTTGCGAGAAGAGATGGCTGCAGCTTTCGGTGCGTTTTTGGAGCTACTCTTGACGCTAGTAACATTAGCTTGTCTTTGCGCATTTTCTATCTGCCGAAGCTGATATTTCTTAATGCAACAATCTTCAGCTTCATGATAACGTCTTCCACACTACGCACGTAGCCTGACACGCTAGTGATAGTGAGCGGGGGAGGTTGAGTTTCTTTGTGTATATATAGGCCTGAATGACCGTGGGACTGGTCAGTAGTTTTATCGACCTTTGTCTCGGCCCCCTTCCTGTTTTCCACGTCCATTCATATCTATATCCTCCCACACTCCTTTGCCATGCACGTCGATTTCTCACAATCCTTGGCAGGCTTTGACGACATATACTGCAAGTGACACCATTAGTTAGATCACGTACACAGAGTCAACACGAACAGCTGGCTGCAACCTCTTCATAGACATCCTCTCTTATGGACATCAGAGCTGTCGTCTCTACCTCGACTCCAGAAGCCTTGTCAAGCCAAGCAATATGCTCGGCCTGCTTCTTCAACAACGTCTCAAACCGCTCCCTCGCATGCAGTCCATTCAGTACGGCACCGTCGGGAATATCGGTGCAGCGTGTTTGAAACGTGCCCATGCAACGCTTCGCCAATTCTTGCCAACGAGCGAGGTTATCTCCATGCGAAGACAGGTAAGGCTCGTCCTCCATACAGACGAGTTCGAGAAGGAGCACCTCATCGCTTTCGGGATGTTTATCGCTAACCTTGAATTTATTTTTTCCCTCGCCGACGCTCGAAACCTGAGAAGCACATGCACAAGTCAATTCTGGGTGTCGCGTCCACGACTGGTCGAGTAATGTCCATGTCACCTGTAGTAAGGTCAACCACCTCCAATTCTGGGCTTACAGGTGCCATGACGTCAAGCATAAAAAACTGATATCTATAAAGTAATAGGAATGGAAGCGCGTCGGGGAATGGAAGAATCCTGTAGGGTCAACAACGGCGACAAAGTATACACGAAGAAGGTTCACACGTTGCCGTTTAAAGCTAAACAAATTGACGGAAAACAAGGTTTCGCCTGGGTAAGGGTCACAAACTGGTAAAATTGATAAGCGTAAAAACGATTGCAAAACCTCCCTAATAACACAAGTGATTCGTAGACTGCACGTGTGTTACATATGCAAATGATGCGTAGAATTCGGAAGCGACAGCTTTCTGCATGAAAGTTCTGTACTAGCAAATGGCAATATTTGGGGGTATAGATGACAGCAGTGACAACCAGTGGCCATGCTGCGTGGAGCTGCTATAGTGCCATTTACCGCGGCTATAGCTAGTATTAATAAAGTCTCGTCCATATTAAATAAATCAGAATCTTCAGTAGATATCGTCTGGTAATAACACTTGCCATTCTTTAAACTAGAGCAAAGTGGCTGCAGGGCAGCAATTATTACTTGTAAATGGGAGTTCTAGCGAGTGAACTATGATCCCTACTATTACAGAATTGGCTACTATTGACAAACTGTTTGTCAATAGTTAACCCTCGATAGAGACTGAATAGTTACAGTACTGACGGTGCCGATGGTCCACATTGACGTCGTCGCAGTGAATTATGTCGATTGCAAGACGCGTCGTCATCACCGGTCTCGGACTCGTTACACCCCTGGGGGTTGGTAAGTTACTGCTGAATTGGTTCACGCGATGAGTGAGCCATACGGCTTACTGGGCTACAGGTGTTAAAACTACTTGGGAACGGCTTTTACAAGGGCAATCTGGAATCGTGTCGACTCTGAATCGTGGTAATGATGCGTATAAAACGATCCCGAGCCAAGTTGCTGGTTTCGTTCCAGAGGGATCTGTAGGATATGAGAAGGGCGAGTGGCTTGCAAGCGAATGGATTGCTCCAGGTGTAAGAACTAACGTTGCTTCTACTTTTGACTCGCACATCTAAGACCTTTAGGATGATCGTCGGATGGGTCGGTACACTCAGTTCGCCATGTCGGTAGCGGATCAAGCTCTAACAGATGCCGGATATGTTGCGGAAACAGAATTGCAAAAAGAGCGGACGGTATGTCGAGATAATATATAAATAACTTTTGCAGAAATCCCAATGTTTTCTAATATTGTTCTCAGGGTATTTGTATCGGAACAGGAATAGGAAATATCGATGATACGTATGAGAGTATTCTGAATTTCGACAAAAATGTAGGATGAAATGCCTCAGCTTTTGTTATGATTGGAAGTTACTTAATTTTTACAGGGCTATCGAAAAGTTTCGCCCTTAATGGTCCCTCGCATGCTCCTCAACATGGCAGTAGGATTCGTTTCCATGAAGTATGGATTCAAAGGCCCAAACCACTCAGTGACAACAGCATGCACAACTGGACTACACTCCATCGGGGATGCCGCTCGATTTATTAAATTTGGCGATGCTGATGTCATGGTTGCCGGAGGCTCGGAAGCTTGTATCTCGCCTTACTCGCTCGCGGGATTTGCGCGTGCTAAGAGTCTGGCGACCAACTTTAATGACAGTCCATCTACTGCTTCTCGACCTTTCGACAGAGACAGGAATGGTTTTGTGATGGGCGAGGGAGCGGGTGTTGTAGTTTTAGAAGAGCTGCATCATGCCCGTAGAAGGGGTGCAAATATTTATGCAGAAGTTGTGGGATATGGCTTGTCAGGAGATGCCCACCATATCACTGCTCCTCTTTCTTCGGGCGATGGTATTCTGCTGTCCATGAAGAGCGCGATTCGGCAAGCTGGACTCACTCCTAGAGACGTCGCATATATCAATGCTCATGCAACATCCACGCCACAAGGTGATGCCGCAGAGAACAGAGCGGTCCGAAGGCTGATGCTCGAAGGCATAGACAATGACGTTGCCTCGGAGTGGAACGCGTCAAAGAAGAGCCATGCGCATGAAATCAACATTTCAAGTACAAAGGGCGCCATCGGCCATTTGCTGGGTGCGGCCGGTGCTGTTGAACTAATATTCACTATACTAGCCATGAAGCATAGCAAGCTTCCGCCTACAATCAATATCGAAAATCTTGAGTCCAATGGCGAGTTTACATGCAATTACGTGCCTAACGAAGCTCAAAATCATGATATAAGGTACGCTATATCGAACAGCTCTGGATTTGGTGGCACAAATGCAACACTTTGTTTGGCAAGAGATGTCATGTAACCGATTGTATATATATATTTCATAGAACAGTACAATCACAATAACTCCATGTAACAATTATAGCAGCAGCCGGCAACGCCGTTATACGCCATCCTCCGGGAATAAGAAACTCAAGTTTAAAGACCAGCTCGACTCTTAGTAACAAGCGCAACGGTAATACGCGGGACGAAAATATTGACTGTAGTATTGGACCTTTCGTTTCCATAGATTTTTATCGGTGAACTTGCGGATCCGTTGCATTAACATCGCCCTATCCACGCGATGTTGATTGCGCCTCTTGTATCGTTGCCAGTGGCTTTGTATACGGTCATCGCTCCACGTTCGCGTAAGATTCGAAAGCTGGTATTGATCTGGGGAGGGCGATCGATTCTTCGCATAGTCATTCAAGCAATCGTCGATTCGATTTTGTTGTCGCTCTCTTGCTCGTTCCTCGACGATGGTGTCAAATATTCGCTCTGCCTCGAGTTCAATAATCGATATTTGTTCGACAGCACATCCCTGGCGCGACTCTAGGTACAATCTCTTCGCATGGTCGGCTGCGGCGTAGTCCGCCAACATGGCAATTTGTTCATAGCAATAATCGCAAATATCGCAATAGTCATGCATATAGCTCCTATGTTGCTCCCACAACTCGCGATCGGACGGCTTCGCAAACTCAACGTAAATCGGATCATAGCACCACGTACGAATATTCTTGCGCTCCCTCTCCTTCCGACTATTATAGCGCACCAACCACCGCTCTTCGGCATCGTTAAATATCTGCTCAACTTTGTTCAAATAATTCTGCTTGATTGAGTTCACTCTAGTGGCTCTGTATGGCTTGTCGAGTCCACGACGGATAATCTCATGCCACGCACTGCGTGGCTGGGAGGGCAGTCGGTGCTCAAGGTCAGCACCGCCGACATAGACTTCATCCGATTTCTCCACGTAAATTGGCCTAGAAAGCTCATCATCCGCGTCAAAGGCGCGAAACGTCCCACGCGAGTTAGGATACTCGAAGGCCACTGCACATTCACGAAGACCCCACGGCGTGCGCGTATTGGTCACTGATACGTTGCTGCTCGATTCAGTACCAAGCATAGCTGCGGATGAAAACGTAGAGCTTGCTTTTGACGCGTTCTTTACTGCACGGCCAATCAGTGGCAGCAGACGGTACTTAAGGCGCTTGGTGATCGGTGGCCGGATAGAAGAGAACGATCCCGCAAATTCTGTTTTTGCACGGCATGTCTCACGGTCCAGCGCGAGCGGGACGCGGTGATACGCGCGTGCCAGGATGAGACTCTCGTCCACAGTCAACGCGCACAAATCCTCTTCTGCATCTGCCGAAGTCGTGCTTGAAGATGTAGACAGCACGCTAAATTGTTGTTCACCCTCGATAACCTTTATCTAATTCAGTGCTGAAGTGTCAGAAAAAAGATGTGTTCTGTCAAGACCATCCTTCATCACAACTTGTACCTTTTTTTTGAAAATCTTGCGTATTGTCAGAAACATGAACAGCCGACAAGTAATATTCAAGATTCAGCGAACAGAGGAAGCGTAGCGCGAACTTTTTGGAAGAATTGTAGGGGCAAAATGGACAAGAATATACTTATAATCACAATACGTCATCGAAGTAGTACGAGTCAATCGCGGCCGGCCATGCTCAACTTGTTAAGAGACGTGGATAGTGTCCGACAACAAAAAAAAGTAAGTAGGTTAATAAGCCATTCGCATTGAATAGCAAGATAAGTTAGTTGCGAGACCGAGCACGGTTGATATAGATAAGCTGGCAAGAAGAATGACAGAGCTCATTGGATAAATCATCTCGTGTCGCTAAAAAATGTACACATGACGGCGAAACAAAAATGACTTGACCTAGCCTCTAATTACACGCTACGCTATTTAGCCAGATTATTCCAGACACGAATGTAACAAACTAATGCTCAGTCAGGTTATTTCCTTGTAATAAGTATGACAAAGCTGCAGGAACTGCAAGTAGAGGCTGACTGTCTGAGCGTAGTCCAATCTAGTCTTTGCGGCTAGATTTCTCAATACAAACCATCAACGAATACTGCTCGTTACCCATTTCATGGTTCACAAGTCTCCAGTCGAATTAATTCTGCGATACTTGTTGTTTATGTAACTATAACAAAGGACAACTGGAACTGGACAGACAAGACAAAAGTAAACGGTTGTGCTGCTAAGAAATATGGCAACATAGTGTCACCCTAATTGACTTTGACGTGACTCTCCGGTGTGCCGCCTCGAAGAACTTTTTTGTGAAATTTCAAAGACTAACAAGTCGCTAGTATCACTGCCTACCTCGTACTTGTAATTTGTATCGAGACATATATGGCTCTACGGCATGTGCCGCGACAATTACGGTCGCAATGTATCTGGCTAGCCGGTGGGTTGCCTAACTTTTTGGTCTACTTCGAAGCGTTACGAGGACTAATAATCAATTGGCAGGGCAAGTCGCGCGATCAACCCGTAGAAAAGGTAACCGATCAATAGGGACGGCTGCGACGGAGACAGAGTCTACCATCCTGCCATCAAGTACTGGAGCGTCTGTTGGTGCGAGTCCAGATTCCGGAGCGTTTAAAATTATGTCGGGGTTAATTCTATGTCGGCAACCAGTTGTCACTCCTGAATTGACACCATTTGAAAGTGCCTACTACAATTACCAATCTGAGTTACAAAAGCGATTAATGTGGACGTTTCCGAAATGGTTCTATTATCCCGAAGGTACACTAGCCGAGCGACAATTTTCGGCGGTCCAGCCCGTTGTGGATGGCAAGGATCGGACAGAGTTTGAAAAGCCGGATATTGTTTTCAATCGTGACCGGAGATCAAAGCAGGAGGTCGTATTACCGGAGCGTGACGTCGAGAGGGAATCAGAGGAGTCAGCCAAAATTTATGCCAAAATCGTGCCTCGATCCAGGATAACCGAGGCAGACAAAAAGAATAACTTTCGCAGTTTAGAGAGAAAATTGGATCGAACGTTGTACCTATTAGTTAAGAAAGATCGTGAGGAAAATGCGTGGAAATTTCCGGCTGCTGAGGTATTGGACGGTGAAACGTTAGCTAGAACGGCGGCGAGATTGCTTCACGAAGCAGGTGGTCTGAACATGAACACGTGGTTAGTATCGAACACTCCTGCAGCATATCATCATTACTCCTATAAGCCTGAAGACAAAGAAAAATATGGGGGAGCAAAGGTACTGAGTTGTTTTATTACCAACTCACTGGGCTGGCGCTGACACGCATATGCTATAGATTTTTTATCTTAAATCAAGAATATTTGCTGGCACTTTTGTTCCTCAGAAGGGATCTGGCATTGTCGACTACGCCTGGGTGACAAAAGACGAAATTCAAGATTATGTTCACAAAGGGTAAGCGGGACTCGTGTTTTCACAAATCGTTACTTCCAAAATGCTAACGTTTTATGCAAGCTATTGGGCCAGCATGGCTAATGCTCTGAGTCGACAGTAATTGACTAGAGTGCGCGCGATGCGTTTGGTACATATAAGTATTACGTCTGTATGAAATAGTGTATATAATGTATCATTGAAAATGTATCACATGGTGTCTCTGATACGAACATGGAATGACCCAAAATATCTACAATCTCACTTTGACAGACCCTGGACCAAAAATAATATACATCGCGACAATATAGTCACCAAAATTATGTACACCAACACCAACTACTGAACTGTATACTTTGCACAAATATCCTTCTTTGTGATGAGTCCCTGAAGCTGGCCGCGCATCGTCAATAGCAGGTATCTCAATCCCTAGAGAAGTAGACGTTGTCAGTATCGACCAAGTCCTGGCTATCCTGCATAGCACAAGCGACACTTACTAATTTTTGGAACATGCTAACAGCCAACTGAAGGCTACTTCGATGTGATAATGTTATAGGTGTCTGATCGACCCATTGGCGCAAATCTACGCACTGTGCAGCTTCATCGCCAGATGGCACACTTCCTCCCAGATAGCACAGCGCATCGCCGCCTAATCCAATTTCCCGGGCTTGGTGCAATGCATATCGTAACTCCGATCGCGATATATATCCAATCAGGATAGCTTGACGACCATCTGCAACGACAGGAAAACCCTTATAGTTTTGGGTTTCTAAGATTTGCTCAAGGCTAGCCACAGTATGCTCTGAAGCTGTCAACACCACAAGCTCGTCGAGACTCGTCATAATTTCTGCCACAGTAATATCTGCAATGGGTTCCTCCCTGTTGTCCAGGTACGGATAGTCGTGGAATTGAATCCAACTCTCGTAAATGCCCCTTTTTTCAAAGGCATCGCCAACCCATTTCGACACCATGACTGCAATCATAATCGGCAAAACATATGTCAAGGCACCCGTCAACTCAAACATTATCACAACTAATGATACCGTAAGGCGCGTCGTACCACCAAGTGCGGATGCAGCACCCACAATAGCATATACGCCTGGGTTGATACATGCCACGTCCGGTAGACATGTATCGAACAGGAAAAAGTCAGGATGGTTTTTCTGCCAAACCTCCATAGCGATGCCAATGATTCTGCCATAGCACGCTCCGATAGCCATGGACGGCATCAATACACCGGAAGGTATACTCGTACCAAATGTATAGGCCGTGAAGAAGAATCCAATAATGCACACTAACGTCAACAATACCACAGTACCTCCAAAGTAATCAGGATTGCATAATACCGTCGGGTTACCATTACATTCTTGGAAGAGTCGGAATACCAAAACATTGTTCTGAAGGCGAGAAAAAGGGTCGGGAAAGTTAAGAATAGAAGTCACAAGGCTGAGAAGCACCACCTCGAGTAGCGGGTAACCAAGAATCCGGCTTCTCGTTCGCCAACGGGCTATTTTCATGTTCAGTTTAATAAACAGGCCTCCAAATATGCCCTATTCATAGACAGTTAGGATTAAAAATATATGGCGGGTAATATTGTCAACGGTTACCACATACACCCATGATTCCTAAGAGAAAAAAGGGTCCCAGTTCAAATTTGTGAAATGGACGATTAGATACGACCTGAAATAAAACCAGTTTTCCGGTACGGAATGGATTTAGCAGCTGAATAGATACCGACGCAACCATTGCACAAACGAAGCTTTGCCACATTGTTTTATCGGGAAAGTAATAAGAGACCTGTTCCAAGCTGAACACAACTCCACCAATTGGGGCACCGAAAGCCACTGTAATTCCTGCAGCTGCGGCAGCAGAGAAGATCTCTCTCTTCCTGGCCTCGTTGTGCCTCAATGTGGAAGAGACGTGCGTTGCCAAATTTGCACAACAGCAAGCAACATGTACAAGAGGGCCTTCCTTTCCTAACCACAAACCAGATCCGGATGCGAGACACAGACCCAGGGCTTTTGTCAACAACGTCCAAAACCCCATAAAGCCACGAATAATAAAACCACCAAGAACCGTTTTAATTTCGGGGATACCACTCTGGCTGGCGTACGGTGCAAACAACAGAACTAACAGCGATGCCGAGGTTCCAAAAAGGACCTAAGTCAAAATTAGGACCACGAGCTTGCGTCAATATCACTCTACTCACACCGAAGATAATGTAAAATAGGTATGAAACGATGTAAATCCCAGCACCAGTGGCATGCAATGCGTTCCCCCACGAAACCCAATCATCACATACGTCTTTTTCTGTTCGGCGTTAGCTTCAAATTGTTGTTTTGCGAACAACAATAGCAGAGCACATACCGTCGACGCCCCAGCAGCAGAACGCTTGACTGAGGTAGAATGACGATTTGCAATATCCCAATTTTATATCTCCCAGCCAATTTGATACAATATCGATAGCTGCCGCAATAACGCCGACAGAAATGCCGGTAGCTATCAGTATGAGCCACAGCTGAGTGGAATCGCCGATTAGCAAAAGTTTTCCCCAAAAACCTTGCTGCTGTTGGTAGACCAGTTCGCGTTGTCGCTCCTTTTGATACTCATGAATCCAATCTATGGCAGATAAGTCTTCGTAGTCGACGCGTTGTCCACCGCCCTGTACAGTCCACTCTGTCAATTCCTTTGTTGTCGCCGTGCTCTCGAGACTGTATCTGCCAGTTCGCTCGGGCGAGAATGGGGTTGAACCGCCACTGCGAGACAACGGCGGTGCTTCGCTGATGTTCTCCGGAGCGTTGGGTAGTGACGTACTTTGCGACGACGCGGAGAAGATACTGGCAAGACGTTGGGTGAATGAATATGCGGATGTCGACGCACTGGCTGTTCGAGGGACCCCAGATTGCCAGTTATTACTAAACACCAGATTTATATCAGCATCAAAGACAGTCTGTCAAGCATACAGCATCCATTACTTGATTTGTGCATACCTTGAATAGACCGCCTCAGGCGCAGCAGCATTCAGTCCAATGGACCGAAGCTCAATGGAGTCCCTTCCGGACGACACCGGGGTGTCCATACGGTCGTCGCCAGAGACGTTTCGAAAATCCGAAGCCATTGGCTCAGGAATCGAGAGCGCGGTCCCGAGAATAGATACCAGCAGCGAAGCGGCCAAGGTGGTTGCAATAATCTGGGCAGATAAGTTGCTTGGTTGCTTGATGCAGCTTAGCGGCCCTAACCCCAAGCAGTGCTGCGAAGTTAGTTTAACTTCGAGGTTTTGCTGTTAATTACACGCAACTTTTGTAGAGACAAGCGACATTGCCAAGAAGCCGAAATGGCTGAGCAAAACTTGGTATTAATCAGGAGCTGACAGAAATCTCAAAGTATATTACACGTGATGGAGGCTCCAAAAGGATTTATGGCGGTGGAAGGCTTGATGTTGACAGCAGATATTCGTAATTGTTTCAAGTGGTTCGAATTGCAATGATCAAAAGGAGATCAACTATAAGTCTATAATAAGGACTCCTGAAAATTCCGCGATAACTAAGGACGATGCGGCATTGTAGACCGCAAGCGATTCTAGATGATTTACCGGCTAAAGCTGAGTTTCGCACGAAAGAAAATACCTCAGCGACAGAGGAGAACCACTATGCACTCAGACTGTAGTATACTGATTTACTGAATGGCAAAGGAGGGTGGAAGCGTCTGTAATGAGATCATTTCAGTAGTGATTTTGCAAAAGAATCCATACTCTTCCTCCTCATATCCATAGTCGGGAATTCTCACTAGTTCATCACAGTAAAGATGTCTACTTCGATGGCGATTTGAAAGTTGTTATTGTCAACTATCGGCAGCGTTGGGCTCAAAGAATGATGGCATGCGGACCTTAGGTGGGAAAATTCGGGCCGCGAAGAATGCTAGGTTGCGATCCAGCCTACCTGTCTCCCAGTAACAGCGAGATTGTGATTGTCATCCATGATTAGTGTTACTTCAACAGTAACCATGACAAGGCCGTGACTTGGACAGAAAAGGGCGAGTCAAAAATAAGGGAGACGACCTTGGATTAATGGTTTCTAATTTCTATTGCTCGTGCCATGGACCATTGGGCTTCAAAGAAGAATTCTCCAGACAGATGATAGACAGACTCGCGCTGGAAGACATCCGATAATACGGGTTAACGACTCACAACTGTCTTAACCATTTCGAGGAATTGCATGGGATGTGTCGGCCTCTATTGCTTTGATCAGTCTTCGAATCGTCAAGCTTTGCCATCTGACGTTCTGCTGACTTTGAAACTGACAATGCGTGACAAGCAAGTTATTCAAGACTGATAAGGATGTTTGGGATGGTATAGCCAAGGTTGGTATCTAACGCGACACCGTATAAATAGTTTTACTAATATATCTAGACCTATAAAAACATCAGATGTCATAAGAATAATGTTCTGCACTTTCGGGACATTCTCCGAGAGGTGCTCGATGGTGCCCAAGCTACGGGACAAAGTGCGTTATCAGTATATTCGAATAGCTCCGCTACACCAAATGTTGACCCCGCCCTGGCCGAGACGCAAGGTTATTCCTCTCAATCTCTGTCAAAGTCTTCTGATCGCAACTGGTCTGACAACGAGGATGATACCAAGAAGCCACATAAAAGGCAGAAGGTTGATCTCGCGCAAGCTGTTACCACTATTGTAGAGGAACTGCGCCGCTCTCGCACGGCAAAGCAGAATCAAAGGACGGTCCAGGAAACAGCAGTCGATATCTTGTATAGAGACTACGAGAGTAGGCTGGATACGGGTGCTTTTGTTGAAGCTGTTAATGTCCTCGAGTCTGAAAGCAAAGCCCGTATATTTACGCGGCTTAGAGCAGATGAGAAGCGAGATTGGTGGCTCGAAGTGGCCATTGGTACAGATATATTTTCGCAGTGCCAGGCCGAGGAAATGTGACTAGATAGCTAGAATTGATGAAGGACTATTCCTATTATACATTGTCTGCAACTTCGTCATGACTACGTAAATACCGCTGGTAGTCATTCCACATTCTGTCTGCTAATTGGTCCCCGAACTTGTCCATTACTTTTGCAGAGCTTTCGGTACTAGAAGTGGTGGGAATTACAGCCTGCGTATCCCCTTTCCTATTTCCCTCAGGCTCATATTCGAGGAATTTGTCACCACCGTCACCATCCTGAAGTCGAACAAAGTTGTGTAGAGCTGTGAGCACAAGAACAATTCGAACCTGTGTATCGATAGAGTATTCGGAGCCATGTAACACCTTGTATTTCTTTTTCAAGGCTCCGAATATACGCTCGATAACATTTCGTAACGATGAATGTCTCAAGTTGAACAACTCCTTTGCATTCTGTGGTTTTTGCTGAGCCTTATAGTGTTCTTTGAGATGATATCTGACAGACCGATATGGCGTTAATACTGTCTCGGAGTTGGAGTATCCAGCGTCTCCAAGCCAGTACTTGCCCTTCGGTGTCTGAAAACCATGTCTGTATTGAGCATCCCGAAGAACGCAGCCGTCATGGGCGGATCCCTCCCACCCGGCAAGGATATATGTGAACTCCATATCGAAGGTGCACGCGGCAAGGACGTTCTGCGACAGTTCTCCTTTCCTATTCCGATACCGTAGTTGATCAGCGGCTGGCACAGAAGCAGGAATATGAGTCCCATCAAGTGCGCCAACACAGTCTGCGAAATATGGTGCGTACTTCGGATCGTCTGCAATTCGAGATGCTAGGGGAGTCGATTCGTCAGGCAGCCCGACAGTCTCCTCATGTAATTGAAGGAGAGCGTCCAGTACTTCATGGAAGCACCGGCTAACAGTCTCCCCAGAATGCGAGAACCTCTCCTGTGCGACTCTATTTGACGCGCCCTCATTCATGGTCCAAAGGAATATGAGGAGCTTCTCTTCAATCGATAGCCTGCGTGTTTTAGAGCTACGGAGTTGTGTATGCTCCAGGCACCAGTCCCGCAAAGCGTAGAATGTCGTCAGTGTCATACGAAGGACACGGTATATACGTGTTTCTCTCCCACAGTGAAGGAGGTCGTCAACATATTCTTGACCAGCGTACGGATTGGAGTAGAGACGGGTGTTTTTCGTGCTGTTACTGCGCAAAGACTGCTGCCGCGTCACGGATGATCTCACTGTCGCTGTCACTATCCATTTGAGGGGTACGTAATTGGGTAGAAAGTAAGTGTTGTTGATGTGAGGAAAATAAAGATTGCAAGCGGTGTGGAAGTGGGTTGGAAGGAGGTTGTAAAGGTAACAAGTGTATATACAAAACGCGTAAACGTGTAAAAAAAGCGCGAAAAATTGAGTGGTGATCCGCTCACATGCCGATCACATTAGGGAGTATGCAAAAAAAAAATAAGGGTTCAGGGTTCAAAGACTATTTTTTTTGTGTGGGCAATTATTTTTTGAGGCGTTTTACCCCATTTATTTTCCACTTAAAAATAAGGAGATTAAAAATAAATTGCAAAATAATTAACGTAGGTCACAAGCGAGCGGCGCAGACAAGCGAACGGCGCAGTTTTTAAGTCTCTATATGGCAGTACGAAGGGTCGAATGTCCCAAAGAAGCCTAGCGCAATTTAGCTCCATGGTTCTCGTTAACCAGCAGTGAAACATTCTAAATTCGCACTATTCAACAAGGTTCAGATTAAATCACAGGAACATAAACCAAAATCCGCTAGCGTTCCCAATAGCCCTTGACTCCAAAATCACGCTGCAGAGGCAATATAACATTAAGGAGACTTCTATAGTGGTACAGCCGCCGTACTTTCTAGTTGTACTTTGTCTACTGCTTCTGCAACCATTCTATTGACGAATGACACAATTTCATCAAATGCACGATCCTTGTCGGGAATTGACCAAGCTTGCAGCAATCCTCGCAATTGCGCAACATGATACGGAAGAAGCTCGCATCGATGTAGCTTTGAGCATTTTGGAGGCACCTGGAGAATTTCGGGCCGATTACAGATCGAATGCGTTAAGACACCGATTGCTGAGCTGGGCTCTGGGCATGTAACAGCTCCGTATTCTCTCGATTCCACGTCCAACGGAAAACCCATGTGCAGGATGGGAACAACAGGGTCGGAAGTGGCAGAGGCCAATCCAACCTCATGTAATCCGACTTGGCACTCGTCCGCGGATGTCCCAATCTGCGAAGCGAAGGTAGACGATTCTGGCGACTGTGAGGAAGAAATACTCGGGAAGCTGGATGAGTTTATCGACGAATATGATGTGCATGGCGGTGTAGGTGAAGTGCCAGAAGCAGCAGGTGAGTATACGTCGTAGACAGAGAGACTGCCAGCATGTGGGGCAGGACATATAAACGGCGACGATGCATTAAACTGTACAGAAGCTGACCGACATTGTTCAGCCATATCCGCAGATACTGTTAACGGAGGCAAGGGCAAGCAAGTGGCAGTTTGTGGCGAGGCTCCACGCTGTATTTGAGAATTGATCGTATGCCGGTTGGTGGCTCCCAATCGCGACTCAATTGGAACAAAATATATTTCCCGGTGACAGTTGCAGTCATTGAAGCCCTGATAAATTCTGTCAGGCAGATACAAACCGTCAGCGACCAGCGACACAGTTGCACCTGTCTTGGGCGACCCCGCCGATGGCTTTCGACCTCGTGTCTTCGGAGCACATGCCACTTTCCTCGCATTTCGAAAATTTTGCTGTCGAATGCGCTCTTTCACACGATGTTTCTCGACTACTTCCATTTGCCAGGCCGAAAGCTTGTACCCCATTCTCAAGTATTTTATAAGAACACGCGCGTCTGAGACCTTGCGACGCTTTTCTTGGGGTTCCATGATAGAAGTGTATCGTGAGTGATCGACAGAAAACCTGCTGTATCTGCGAAATGTAGAATATTTCTTGCGGACGGGTTTTGGAATGAGAAGATATGTCAAGGGTAGACAGACGGCGGAAGATCAAAGATCAAGCTCATGCACGAGCCGCAGGACCCAACAGTAGGTTTAGCAATACGCTGAGACTTTCGGTACTTTATCTCCGGGCCGTCGCGCCGTCGAGTAAGTAAGCTAAGTTTGACCGTGCGTCTGAAGCCTAGTCGCGAAAAGCTTCAGTCCAATCAATACATGGCCTGTTTACGCTAGTCCTCGAGGAATGGTGGCTTACTTTCCTTCTTAACCATCACAGTTACACGTGAAGTTTAAGCACTGATGTGGTCGAAGTTCGATCGGATAATATTGGCAAACAGATTTAAGATTTAGAAGTTATACAGTTCGCAGACATTTGGGGACTTGAAGAACCAGACTCCAACCGTGCGCATTGAACTACCTCTGCAAAGGAAGGCGAATTGCGTTACATGGCATGCTAGCCTGCTGGTCGCCAAACCATTCTAGGCAGTTTATTAAATTGTCAAAATCCGCGCCTACTTTAACCATCAGCCGAAGAAGGATTGCTTTTGATCACGTTTCCGGTGCATTGAACGTACGCATAGGTCAACCTCGTATTGAACCTTGATTGATCACGCGTTGGAACCTAAATACAGTCTAACGCATGTCAAGCTAATGAAACTAGAGCTCAACTGACCAGAGCTCCGCACAAATATGTTAACACGCGCTTTAATAGCATATTTAGCATCGCGAAAGTATTTTATGGCAATAAAATGGCAAAGTCTTGGAATTACCGCTTATAGATAGATGTTGGGTAATTGCAAGCGTGATTACAAGGCCATAGAGACTCACTATTCTCCAGCCTCGGGGCGCTCCTACCGGAAAAGATAATAAACAACGACCGGTAAAGGTTCCATCTTCGTTATCTGTAGTCCAATAACGCGAATGTCGTGAGCATGGGTCCGAACTGCCATGCCACACATTGCAGCAGAGTGCTCACGGACGCAGTAATGCACTATTTCTCTGAAGTCAAGACAGCAGCCCCGATATGGATTAATGATGCGATCTTGCACTCCATATGTTCGGCCTCCGGATAAATGCAGTACGTGATACCGTTAAGCACACACGTTCTACTTTAAAGATTGCCGAGGCCGCTGGCCTGAAAGTGATAATCATGTAGTCGGCCATAGTACGGGTCATCCGCGTCGACCACGTACCTCATTTAGAGTGACAACATATTGATACTTCAAGATATGCGTCCGCTGCCATATCGTTTAGTATCTGTTTAGAGAGCCAAGAAATTTATACAAGCCCTGTTGCAATTGTCGACTTCGCGCTTGTGCTCAGTTGGCGGCGACAAATTTTTCGGACGGTATCAGACGTCAATGAATCCGGCAACATGTCTCTTGTGCTGGTCCATTGCGATTGACAGCGTCGGCATAGTTTCGCAGGAAATTTTCATTAAAGCGGACGTCATCCCGATATAACAGACGTCTGAGTCTTTCGTATACGTGTGCCGCAGTGGCCAAATCAGTTTACCCATGGCTGGTATACTTCGCTCAAAAATGCCTACGAAATCACAGACTCTGTTCGGACTCGCCAGGCGTTTACTGTTAACGGGCCACCCGAACAGAGTGTGCCGTCATTGCCGCTGCCTTAACCATAGCAGTAGCAGCATATTTTGCAACCCAGGGTATTATTGCACAATAGAATTACGTGCTGGACTCTATGCTTAGATGACTCTATAAAGTGCCGAGGAATAGAATGACGGCCACTCGTCACACGAACGCTGCGGATATGTACACGTGATGGGTATCAGAGCAGGTGGCGCAATAGATTAGCCTGATACACTAGCGTGTGCACTTGCCGCAATATATCTCGCTATATCTCGCCCCACCGCAGTGAAGGCCTGGAAGCGGATTTTGGCGTTGTCACTACTACTACAATAGTTAGAGCCGTCCTGAGTAATTCACAAAACCTCAAGCTCAAATAGAGCACGATATTGTCAACTTTTGGAACAGAACGAATATACTCCGCAGAAGGAAGCTTTTGAGATGCCCGACGCTACCATCAGCGTTGACATCCAAATTCTATCCTTTAGGCACTGTCGAAACTAGTCGTTGAAGTTCTGGACCTCTGTCGCCTCGATCGGGGTGTGTGTGTCTGGCGCCACCCTAACCGCCGCTTTATTGGATTTTTATCTGCTACACTGCTTATCGCCACTTGTATACTGCATAGTAAACTATAATTTCTGAAAAGGAGCATGCTATTAGCGTTAAGGCTGGACATGATGTCTTGATTATGGTATCGCCGACAATACGGGTACATCTCACAGCCCAGTGCAATTATCGCAGCGGTTGACCGGAATTAATCTTTCACGTACTCGGTAGGAAAGTGCGGATGCCCGCTTTTGGTAACTGTCAACGGCTGTGTTAGTATGTTCTTCCATGAATATACCTCGTAAAATAAGTCGGTTATAACAGAGTGCAAGTCATTTGTGATCAGCCCACATGAGGTAGAGATGACGCATGAAACCTTGTGCTCGTACATAGATCATGCGTACGTACATTGCATGGATCCCTAGCTTCTCTACTAAGCGATAGCCTGCTCAAGGCTTAATACAGCTGCAATGCAATGCAGTGCAATGCAGTCTTCACGTGAAACGTACACAGTCACATCCCACCTAGGCTAATATAGTATGCGGCATAATGAGCGTCAATGCGCATATAAAGCGTACGACTAACATACGCGGAGGCGACTAGAGTGCAAAATTAGATGAGACATTGCGTTATCTTTCAGCTCTGGGTGATGTCTGGGTTCGCCCGAACACGCAGCCGCATGGTCTCGCATACATTATTGCTTATGTCTTGTCTTCATAATTCCTCAGGATTGCCACGACATATATCCCACAATGCCTACCCTGACATACGATTTTGGTCGACATCTAAACCGATGGTATTATCCTCTGCGACGCCGCTCAAGCTTGCCGACAGATTCGAGCTACTTGAGTTACTAGGCGACGGTAGCTTTGGCACTGTTACTCGTGCCCGCGTCCGTGGGTCTAGTACTTTGTCAAAGTTCGCCTTCTCCTCATCCTCCTCGGTCGCTAACCAGCTCAAACCAAACGCTATGGTCGCTATTAAGTCCATGAAAAAAATTTTTACAAACCCTGCGCAGTATCTCCTTCTGCGAGAGGTCCTCTTTCTTCGCGCCGTTCCCCCCCACGATAGTCTAGTACGGGCCCATGAGATCTTTCTCGACCTGTCCACCCGCCAGCTACATATTGTCATGGAATGCCTACATATGAATCTGCATGAGTTCCTGAGATACAGCAATGAAGTCGTCCGTTTGAACACCACTGTGGCTCGCAGCATTCTGTACGTCTGTAGCGAAATTGTCTTTTTACCGCATTCTGATTACTATATAGAATCCAGATCCTTGCGGGACTTCGTCACATTCACTCTCACGGCTACTTCCATCGTGACATGAAGCCGGAAAACGTACTCGTTTCCGTGGACCCGTCATCGTTAATTCCGATCGTCAAGCTCTCGGACTTTGGTCTCGCCCGCAACATCTACTCGATCGCACCGTACACTACATACGTTTCCACGCGATGGTACCGTGCGCCAGAAATTTTACTTAAAACGAGCCAGTACGGTCCTGAGGTCGACATATGGGCTCTCGGAGCCATTGCAGTCGAGATTATCACACTGCGTCCGCTGTTTCCCGGCGACAACGAATGGGACCAGGTTTGTAAACTATGCAAGGTAATGGGCACTCCCGACACTGCAGCTGCGCAGGGTGGTGTCTGGGATGCCGCCGCGGCCTACGCTAAGCAATTGGGGTTCCTGATGCCTTCCGGCCAGCGGGGTGTCGATATCTATAGCATAATGACGGCAAATATCGCGTCTCCCATCACCCCAGAAGACGAAATTAGTCTGGGCGCACTTGCCAGGTTCGCCACCACTTGCCTGCAGTGGAATGCCAACAATCGGCCGACGGCGGCCGATTCACTTCAGCAAATCTATTTCACGAGTGACAGGCCTTCTCTACGTTGCCAAATGTAGTGTAATACTATTCATTCCCAGACTGCATCTTCCAACTAGTCCTTACAGACGGGTTCAGGGTTCAGGAGAAAACTGTTATTTAGTGTAGCGAATTGCAACCAGTCTCCTCATGCAACCCTAAACCCTACTTTCGTCAATGGATTGGCGAAACTACCAAACTTAGAAAGCACCAGCAACCATCAGTGATAGAATTTGATCTCAGTTTTTCATAGGTGCTATTGGCATGGTTCATGATATTATATTCCATATTTAGACACTTTGGCAATTCGACTGCTAGCCAGAACATGGCGTGGACAGGACAAGATGTGGAGAACTTACTGAGCGGACAGCGCAAAAATACTGCGTTGAGTTTTGGAATAGATTAATTGATTAATGTGCCTGCCGGGAACATGTTGTTTTTGACACTGTGTCGGTGGATTGACGGTTTCAAATCATATAAACCCGTGGACAGAAAATTTCTTATCACTATTAAGAAAAGGTCCTCCATTCGAATTACAATCATGTAGATATATGTCAAATTAGGCCCGGCTTCGGAGACGAAATTTACCGCTCAAATCCGCCCCACAGCATAGCGAAATCAGTTCATTGCTTCCACGATCCGTCTCTAAAACATAGATTCTAACCTCAATAAAATTCTCAAATCTATCCTTTAAGCTACAGAAAATTTAGATTACCTGACCTTCTCCTCCCTTCTAGATCTGCGGAATGATGAATATCTAGCATATGGAATACACTTTCACGGAAGACACAATCATGCTACGGCTGTCCTCAGTAGCCCAAGTCGGTTGCCAAGTACCCCTACCATTCCAAAAACTCATCATGGCGGTCTGCCAATCGCCGTTGTTCCAGGGTTTGTTGCCTATATTGTCGGGAAACCAGCCATTCGTACCACCGACGGCAACGCTGAGAATCAAGTAGAATTCCTGGTCAAATGGTGCCTGAAAATTACTCGGCCACGGATCGGAAACCCTGCTGCCATTGGAGTATGTGCTAGGGAATCCACCAAGCGTCCAGAATGGAGTCGTGAACTGGTGATAGATGGCTGTTCGCAGTCGGCCGTCGAGGTATGTCATTATGTACTGGTCACTCCATTCGAGTCCAAATGTGTGAAATCCATCCGCAAACGTGGTTTGTTTCAAAGTGAGCGCGTTGTGAGTTCTCCAGTATTGGTCCAGCTCCATTGCAGGACCCCAGTGCAGGGTCGATGACATGACGTTCACGCCACCCGGCGGATACGTATGATCATTACCTCGGGACTCGGCAATATCGATTTCGCCAGACGCCGGCCACACTCCGTAAACGCTGTTAGTGGGCATCATCCAAATCGCGGGCCATATCCAGTCACCCTGTGGAAGTTTTGCTGTGACCTCCACTTTGCCGTACCGGATATTTGCAACCTTCTTCGTAGTCAACCGGGCTGACATAATAGGCGGAATCATTTGGCCAAGAGTACTGTTGGATGCTATAGCGCAATCCGAGAGCGCAGTCGATGTGCACGTTCCAGCTGTTGTCAGATTTACAGTGTATCCGTTCATCATATTGGCCTCGCCGATTGAGTCTGCAGTGTATGTTGGCACGATATACAAATTGTTGTTGCGGACAAAAGAGTTGTTTGTACTATCAGTTGCCCATTCAAACTCGCCGTTGCCAAATCCACCCAGCTGTACCTCGCGCGACCAGATGGTGGTATTCAAGAAGCCCTCACTAAACGTATCCTCTAATACCGTGCAATACTTGTAATTTATAATCTGTGTCGTGCCAACCCAAGTCAAAACGCCAATAATACCCAAGCCAAGTATAAACGACACAATAATGATCCAACTTGAAATCCTCTCCGCGTGGGACTGGTCCTTAAGCCAGGGCTTTTCGGCGGAGTAGCCCAGCGGTAACCGACGCGAGACAAAATGCCGACGAATGGGAATTCGGCCGGCTTGGTCGTTGCCTCCGCTAGCGGAGCCGATGACGCCTGCTCGCGAGGACAGCCGGCTATTGAAGTTAGCTGTACCGGGACGTTGATAAAAAACAGAGGAGACAGCGGAGGAGATGTCTCGAGCTCCGGGCCGCGCAAGCGACCTTGCAGTACTTGCGCCAGCCGTTTGAGGACGTAAGTGAGCAGAAGAGATTACATCAGGTGATATATTTGGTAACGGGGACCCCAGAGACTCATTTGAAGAAATCGGGTTTTCGGCATCATTGACGGGTGTCCGCGATTTTAACCGTTGGAATGCTGGATCTGATTCATCAATTCCGCCTAATGTAAAGGGGAGTGCTAACGAAGATTCTCCGGGTGACACAGGCAAGCTGTGGAGACTATCTATAACGTTTAACCGCTTTCCGTCTTTACCCAAATAAAAACGTGAGCCGGGAAGAACTCCTTGCGACGATGTTGTCGTCGGTAACGGCAAAGTTGTGATGACGCTTGTCTTAGGCCCTGCCGGTAGAATAGCGACCGTTCCCTTGCTGGGAGTCTGACGAGAGGAATCCTGAGAGCCGCTGATAGATGCAGACGCTGATATCTCTGTCTCTGGCTGAGAGTCCAGAGCAGCCGGAGTCGATACGCCGCTTGCATTAGGCGGAGTGCGAAACGGATTTTCTGGAGATAAGTTAGAAAGATTCGACAGTATATGGTGGATTTTATTACCTTCATTGCTTTCCGGGTTATAAGAAAAACTGTTGCTGGGAGACGGCGACTCAGATCTCGAGTCGGACTCCGACATGGTTGCGGTGTCCTTCACTTTGTGGTTGATACAGAGGCAGAGAGATATGAACAAGACGGTCAAGGAAGACTCTGTTTTATGAGAGAATTCTTTACGACTACTAATGACCGATGTAGGATTTACCAGTTGCTATCTATAGTGTACGTTGGATAGCTGCACCTACGCGTATGCTTTATGCATCATACGAGATAACGCGACAAACGGAGATTGGATTTGTTAAATGTCAATAAGAGCGATTATAGCTACATAGGTAGCAAGCCCGAACAGCAAGGACCCAACAATAAAGCACCAAAAGTCGGGCCACCAATCGTTTCGATTTCCATAATTAGTATGTGTCAGTGGTAAGCTAACGATTGCTAACTACTCGTGGCTGACTGGTCACTCTGCATTAGCTCTACAGATCCACTTGCATACTCTAACTCACCTGCATACTCTAACTTCCCAACCAATGGCCTATGTTGACACGCAGAATTTGATCTACAATGATCCGATTGCGACAGATGGCGAGTTACAAAAGCGCTGTGCAAGACGGAAGTTACATGGCTAGAAACGAATCAGTATTACACTTGCGTACGCTTTGTCATGTATACGCTGCATATGCAGTCTTATCTCCAATTCGGTTCTCTTGACAATGCAAAAGACCATACAGATACCGATCCGGAGAGGGAAACTGCATATATTTTTTTGCTTGTTTAATTGCCACTCATTTTCTATATGAATAATTACCGCAGATTCCTGTCCCCAGCCTTTACCCAAATATCTAGTTAAAGGCATTCTCACTTCTTTCCGCAAGTCAGATACTGCCACGGCCGCGACCATGTCCCACCAGCAACAGTTCGTGACGACTAAACTCTCTCCCCATGGCGGATCTTACGACAGTGAATCGTCCGCAGCGGTCAATCGTCCGACATCGATAGGAACAGAAAGTGTTCCCGGAGAATACAAATCGATACCCATGCGTCAGCCTACGTCGTTCGAGCAAGTTGCTCATGCTCTTGAGCACGATCGTCCATTGACTACAAATACCACGGAATTATTGCATTCAAGTCATAACGATGAAATTAGCACACAACTTAACGCTTTGATGGGAATAGACGCACGTATGCGCACTGGACTGCCTGCGGACTTTTCAGCCTTCCAAGGAGGACCCGTTCTAACAGCAGGTCTGCATTCAATGGACAATCTTAATGAGCTCGACAGATATCTGCAACGTCTAGGTGCGTCAGACGGCATGAAAGGTAGCAACGATGTCGGACTTGATATACCGCAACTGGACAGGTACGATATTATGTGTCAGTACCTCTACAAGGCGTGCAGACAAAGGCATTGGCTGGACTCCCTCCCTGAAGCTGGCACAACACCGTGCATCGCGTTACGAGTAAACCACGACGACGGCGGGGCAGAAAAGGATCTGTTAGAGTATCGGGTGTTCCCAGCAGAGCAAGATCGGTCAGACAGACTGGCTGAGTATGTGGCAGGGTTGAATGTAGAAGTTTGTCTGCGGTTGTCGTACCCGGTTATTAATGTTTTGCTCTCCTATCTTCCTCGTGATTCTGTGTCAGTTCCGTTGTCCGAGAATACTCGAATCCAAGTGCTCGAAAGGATATCTGATCTTCCAAGGGCTAGAAAGTACCAATACTCCGCATTCATTAGAAGTGAAGGATGCTTACTTGTATGGGCCGACGACGTCCGACAACTTCTTAGTCTCGCCAACTTGTTAGAGAATCGCATGGTGGAAGTCGTGTGGACTGCTTCCAATCTCGAGACGCATCTGTCTGAGCCAACTCAGGCCTTCGTCGCAGAGAAGTCCGTTGATCCAGAGAAATGCGAAGCGACTAGACGTCCGTTTGTAATGATTCAAGCCATATCTGTCGGAATTGTAAGCGGGCTTATTTATGTCTACTGATTTTTGCTAATTTAGATAGGCAATTCTCTTGCTCATGACGTTTATCGGCCTTATGTTCCGTATAATCGCCAAAGAAATCAAGGCCGATGGAAATTACCTACGTCTTTTGGTAATCCTCTATATTCCGCCCTTTGTCCTCTTTAGTGCGTTCTTTGCCATTGTTGTTTCTGGCACAATCATTCAATTTATCGGTCCCGTAGCGCAGATGTACACAAATTCTTCCACATTCAGCGCCGTCAAGCCGCCTAAATTGTCAGCTAGCAATGTTCAGCTCCCACATGTTACGATTCAGTGTCCTGTCTATAAAGAGTCATTAGAAGGAGTTATTAATCCGACAATGCAGAGTCTTCTCACAGCAATCACAACGTATGAATTGCAAGGTGGATCGGCTAATATCTTTGTGAATGATGACGGTATGCAGCTGATCCCGGACGAAGAGGCGCAAAAGCGACGACAGTTTTATTCTGAGCATTTGATTGGTTTCGTTGCACGACCGCCGCACGGTAAAGATGGGTTTCAAAGGCGTGGTCGATTTAAGAAGGCTAGTAATATGAATTATTGCCTTGACATTAGCAACCGTGTGGAGGAGAAGCTTCAGTCTATTGAGCGCCATGACACATGGACTGACCGAGAAGAGACTGAGGCCTATGAGGACGCTCTTTCCAGAGTCATAGAGGAAGAAAACGGAGCTTGTTGGGCTGCTGGAGATATTCGCGTAGGTGATATCATCCTTGTCGTTGACTCGGACACTCGAATTCCTGAGGATTGCTTCCTTGACGCTGCTTCAGAGTTTTATCATTCTCCTGAAGTCGCTATTTTGCAGGAAAAATCTGGCGTCATGATGGTAGTATTCAACTATTGGGAGGAGCTGATCGCCTGGTTCACGCGACTAATTTACTTTGCAATCCAGTACGCCACGGCAGGAGGTGACGCAGCGGCTTTCGTCGGACACAATGCGTTCTTAAGATGGAGCGCAGTTCAGGAAATCGCATACAGGGATGGGAGTGATAATGGCCGGATTAAATATTGGTCTGAAGAGCATGTCTCTGAGGATTTCGAAATGTCGTTGAAATTGCAGACGAAAGGTTATATTGTCCGCCTGATCACATATCACGACGATAAATTCCAGGAGGGCGTATCGCTTACCGTCTACGATGAACTCACGCGATGGCAGAAGTACGCTTATGGATGTTCGGAACTTGTTTTCCGTCCAGTTCGAAAGTGGTATACCGGCAAAATATTTACTCCATTGTTTTCTCGCTTTTTACGTTCCGGTATGAAACCGTTCGCCAAGTTCACAATTATTGCCTACATTGGAACTTACTATGCTATTGCGGCCTCAATGCTTCTCACGTTTCTAAATTATCTCATCATTGGCTGGTTCAGTTTCCAGGTTGACCAGTTCTACTTGTCGTCGTTCAACAATTTGATTGCACTCATCGTCGTGTTCTCAGGTGCTTGTCCAATTGCAAATGCGTTAGTACGATACCGTACGAATGAATGTACTTTCTTTCATGCACTGGCTGAGAATTACAAATGGGGCTTCATCATGACCATCTTTCTGGGTGGTCTGTCGTGGCACCTTAACCTTGCTCTGCTTTCTCACATGTTCAGCATTAACATGCAGTGGGGCGCTACGGCAAAAGAACTCGAGTCGTCTAACTTTTTCAAAGAGTTTCCAAAGATCGTGAAAGGTTTCCGTTGGATGTATGTAACGCTTATCTTGCTCACTGCCGGTATGATCGTGCTTGCGTACGCGGTACCGTGGAGTTGGCAGATTACAGGCGTTTATGGTACTTTGCCACTTGGATGGAATATTGCGAGTCACTTTTTGTCGCCAATTGTACTGAACCCTCAGCTAATGACGTTTACGTTTTAAATGTGAATAACCAGCTTGATTGGGCATACAGCGACATTGAGAAGTAAAGTTCTAGTACGGCTAAAGACACCTCATGTCAAGGTCTTTGTTACCTATATTGTTGAAGGATTTTATATTCATTCGCTATTAAGTTGAAGTCGATTTAAGAGTTTAATAGAACAAAAATGTAATGGGCCGGCCTGCTGTAGTGCACGGCAAGGAAATTGACAGAGCAATAGAATGCCAGGATATGCGCTTCAGCTTTTGAAGCCGCGATTGGAGCAGTAATAACATTTTTATAGAACTGGACGCGACTAAGGATTAGAAATTTTAATGGAAATTATGAGTTTATATAGCATTACCAATAACAGTAGTTATTCTATTTTTGTGCATATTGGTCATTTGGGTGCTGAACCCTCTTAGCTTTGTCGCGTAATCTCGCGATGAATATCCACACAGGTCATCAGCTGCGAGAGACCGTATGGCAATACCTGTGTCTGCGGTGGCAGTGGAGAGACTGTTTAGTAGGTGGGAGGATATGCTCGCTGTGGGGCGGGCTTCACCGAAAAGCCTTTGTCAAAATATTTGCGAATAATTACGAATAATCGGCTCATATGTGCGATCATTACCAAGCAATCAACTTCAAATTACTCGTATTCGACTGGCGAATATTTGTACGAATATTCACAAAGTCATTATTCATATCCGGCCCTTAGCAGCGACCTTGTTTAATTAATTGCCACTGACTGCCTCGGTGCCCCAAACCTTGGCCGTTTCTGCGCATAGTGCGTTATAATTCGTACATGCATATCAATGCAGAACCATGTTACTCATGCGTACGAAGCTTCTACAAACTCTATAGCCAGCGTTTCCCAAAATATGTTAAAAACATACTAGAGTGCATCTCGCTTATGCCCGCCAAATTTTTGCCTACACCAATGCACTACCTGCGCATTGCAGTAGTTCATTTCGTACACTTAACTCCGTCGCGGCAAATTGCGTTCATAGTAGAAGATTTCCTGAAGATAATCGGTTGTTTTCCATTGGATAGCGCTTCTCGCACGCAGTATAATTATAGCACAATACATTTGTCCCGGAACAACTAGGCTCCAACTAGCTCAATGTCGTACCCACAGGTTTTGTAAAAGCATGATTGGGGCAGGTTATGCAGGTTGAGATAACCCCGTGGCTCATTATCAAGTCGGCCACTCTAGTTATTACTCTAAAAAGCCCTCGACCGCAAAATATGGCATTCTCACTCATAGAACTCAGATAGAATTGTGATGCCTGATTTCTTCCTGAACACCGCAGGGCAACCCTTGTCAAATTTTCATGACGGGCGCCAAAGTGACAACCGGCTAGAACGTCTAATCCTATCCTCCAACGCGCTTAATCAAGAGCACACGAATGTTTCACATAGAGTAGCACAGTCTCTCACCCTTGGGCCCGATTTCTTGTCCGAGGCAAATGAGAAATTTGCACTTGGTGCTTTTTCACAGCCTACAGCACAGAAAGCCCTAGCAGAGAGGATTGAAGAGAATGTTCAGACATTAGTGAAGTACGACAACCGGGATCCCTGGCGCGCGGTAGATAAATATGACATCATGTGCAGGTACCTTTTCCAGGAAATCACAAACCTGAACTGGCTCGACACCGTCAAAAACCCGGAGGACACTCCATCCGTCGCTCTCAGGGTCGCGCACAAAGATACCGTGGTGGCCGAGTATAGATGCTTCCCGCTCGAGGCCGAACTGACGGATATGTCCCGACCTTACTCAGCTGGCGTCGCTGCTTTGAACGTTGAGGTTGCAATAAAGCTATCATACCCGATTGTGAACGTCCTCTTGAGCATACTCTCATCTGATGCCCATGATATTGAATTGTCGCCGAATACGCGTATACAAGTGCTTGATACGTTGGATGAGTTGCCACGAGCACGAAAGTACCAATATGCAGCCTTTATCCGGTCGGAAAGTTGCCTCGTGATCTGGGCAGACAGTGTTCAAGATGTCATCAATTTCGGGTCAATTATCGAGCGAAAGATGGTAGAGATAGTCTGGGACACCGATATAGCCACCAAAAAAAACAAGATTGATTTAGAAAGCGGCGACATCCTCCTTGAACGAAGACGACCTGTGAAAGTCATTCAGCCACTATCGGTCGGTGTCGCAATCATGATCTTGATGACGTTCTACGGTTTTTTTTTCCGGACAATTGCATTGGAAATCAAAGCAGATGGGCACTACTACAGGTTTGCTGCAGTGCTATACCTACTTCCATTTTCACTCTTTTGTGCCTTCTTTTGTGTCGTCGTTTCAGGCATTGTCTTCCAACTACTAGGTCCCGTGGCACAAATGAAGTCAAACTCGGCAAATTACTCCTCGATTCCTCCGAAACGCATATCGCCAAATCGCACACCTCTGCCGCACATTACGATCCAGTGTCCTGTATACAAAGAATCTCTCGCCGGTGTAATCGGTCCTACAATGGAGTCACTCCTCGCTGCGGTCGCAACTTACGAATTGCAAGGCGGCACTGCAAACATTTTTGTCAACGACGACGGACTACAACTAATCTCTGAGGAGGAAGCAAATGCTCGGAGAAGATATTATAACGACCATCTTATTGGATATGTTGCCCGCCCGCCGGACGGACAGAATGGATTTGTGCGCAAAGGAAGGTTCAAGAAGGCAAGCAATATGAATTACTCTCTTCGCGTCTCAAACATGGTAGAGGAGTTACTTGAAGACTCGTACAGTCGTCTTGATTTGGAGAAATCGACTGAGAAAGACAAGGTTGAAGCCTACGAGGAGGCACTTTCGAACGTGGCTCGAGAAGATCCAACTTGTTGGTTGGCTGGAGATATTCGAGTTGGCGACATCATTCTGCTGGTCGATTCTGACACTCGGGTACCTGAAGATTGTCTACTGGACGCTGCATCAGAGTTTCACCATTCTCCCGAAGTCGCGATTCTGCAGCACACAGCAGGGGTTATGATGGTTGTTTACAACTATTGGGAGCAATTGATAGCTTGGTTCACGCGCCTGATTTACCTTGCGATCCAGTATGCTACAGCTGGCGGCGATGCAGCTGCATTTGTTGGACATAATGCGTTTTTGCGATGGAGCGCTATTCAAGAGGTTGCGTTTGAGGAGGATGGAGTCATTAAATATTGGTCCGAGTCGCACGTATCTGAAGATTTCGAGATTTCGCTTAAACTGCGTTGCAAGGGTTATACTATTCGGCTCGCGGCGTATCATGGCGACGGATTTAAAGAAGGCGTGTCGTTATCTGTTTACGACGAGATAACGCGGTGGCAAAAGTACGCATATGGATGCTCCGAGCTCATGTTGAATCCGGTTTGGAAATGGTACACAGGAATTATTTTCACTCCTCTTTTTCGGCGGTTTCTGTTCGCCAAGGAAATAAAATTCTTTGCGAAGTTCACAGTAGTAGCCTACGTCGGGACATATTACGCCATCGCAGCGTCGCTTTTGCTCACTGTCGTTAACTATTTCGCCGTAGGATGGTTCAACGATTCGCTGGATCACTTTTACACTACTTCCTTTAACAATTTCATTTCTACGGCCGTGGTCTTCTCCTGCGCATCGCCAGTCGCTGTAGCGCTTCTTAAATACCGGCTCAAACGGTACTCTTTCTGGGAATCATTGTGGGAAAACTTACGCTGGACTATCCTCATGGCTTTATTCATGGGTGGCTTATCCTGGCACCTCTCGCTCTCTTTGCTCTCACACATGCTATCCATTAATATGCAGTGGGGTGCCACGGCGAAAGAACTGGAAGCATCGAATTTCTTCAAGGAATTCCCTAAGATCTTGAAAGGTTACAAATACATGTATATTGTGACCTTTATTTTCGTAGCAGGTATGCTCGCACTCGCGTTCGCGGTCCCAACGACCTGGAATATCACTGGTGCATACTCGACGCTTCCGCTTGGATGGACAATCGCGGCCCATATATTGTCGCCAATGGTATTGAATCCGCAATTGATGACATTTTCGTTTTAGCTGGAAATTGATATGTGGAGGTTGAATATGAAATTGCAGCCTCGAATAGATTGGTGAGGTTTAACATTTAGATGAATATACTTTGAAGCCCGCAGCAGCAACTCCAGAAGCAGCCATCTTTCCCCCCCAAAATTTTAAACAAAAAAAGGTCACAGTAAGTCGTGTTCGGTAAGTCCCAAACTAAAATACCAATGTTTGGTATATACCGTGAAGATATATACTCCATTAGAGTTGATGTGCCTATTACAGCGAAGAAAGAATATCTAGATGTCACGCATCATGGCTTCTCCCAACACCCAGACAGCAAATAATATAAAACACACCATCATTGCAGCCTCTCTGACTATCCTTGTCATATGAAAGTATTAGCCACTTTTCTTCTCAAATATACTCAACGCCCAGCTACCTCCACACGTTTCTGTCGCATCGCCCTCACACTTCATATTACACTTGGTGTGCGAAATCGGCCAACTACCATATAGGGAATTCCCGCAGAAGCATTGGCTTCCATACTCAGTGCCAGCCATGGTAAAGCCTTCAATGTTGCAGTAAGCTATGCATCCGGTTGAAGTCACGTTGACGAGGTCCGCGAGAATAATAGCAGACAGTACACGGTCCGGATTATCCTGGTAGCAGCCGATGTGGGACCAGCCGTGTACGGCAGTGCTGGCGGGAATAGTATTAGTAGAAGTCGTAGACGGTGTCGGCTCGACGTTATCCCATCCTGTAGGCGGGTTATTGCCTGGCAGTTTATCAAGAACACCGAAAATAGGCTCTGGGACGAGATTGGCGATATTACAGCTGGTGGAGGGGTCATTGAGACCGCCAGCGGGGAGACCGGGGCATTTGTCCATGGCGGCAGTTCCGGTATTGCAGGTGTCGATGATGTGCTGCAAGACATCGACGTCCCATCCGGCGATCTAGAGCAGGTTTAGCAGAGTAGTCGGTAACAGCGCAGTGTGCAAAATACTGACAAAGTCACCGTGGAGACTGTAGCCTGTCCGGTCCCCATTCGAGAGAATAAAGGGTTGGTTGCCTTGCCCTTGGGTCCACATGTCCTGAAACTTCTGAGTGTCCCAGTAGACCTCGTAGAAAAGATGTGGAGTATGAATCCATCCCCGGGGGCAGTTTGCTTTCCCGTCCGAAGTGCCGTTGCTGCTTGGGAACTGCATATTATTCTTGTAGTCTGATAGACCCGCTGCCGGATTGTAGCAAGAGGGGAAGTGGATATCAGCGCGAAGAGGAGAAGCGTATCCGTCACAGTTCATGTCTGGGAATCCTACTCCTGCACCCATATTGTTCGGATCTTGGATTCCAACACCGTGGAGACCATCTGAGTCTTGTGGGTATGAGGGGATGTCATAGTTGGATCGCGGGCATGTCCACTGGATGGGCTGAGGAGTACCCAGGTTGAGGTCGATGACAAGGCCAGGGCCACCAGGTGGGGGCGTCCGCATGAAAGAGTCACCGATGAACATTCGGAGGCCTGGCGGGAAGGCAGTGATCGTATCATCAGTTGGCTCGAAGCTAATCCGACATTAGCCATTATTTTTTTTCGCAAGGGTGAGCAAAGAACAGAACGGACAAGTAGTAGACGTTCATGTAGAACATGGGCACGGAAATAAAACTTCCATTTACTGGATCCTGGAAGTACAAGGAGGGAGTCCAATAGTTGCTTTTATCTGCTTTAACTAGAGATGACGTGCATCTCGAGTCGAGAGCAGACGTATTGGTCATTGTCAGAGCGAAGTTGCTTCCGCCCTGGATGGCATGTACGTGGCTGGACGCTCTTCCGGGGTCAACGATCGGGTCCATACGGCCCATGGTTAGAGGACCGTTACCATAGAAGTGGTTGACGGCAAAGGTGCGCGAGTCTTTGGCGGACACGGACACAGACACAGAGAGAGCCAGCAGCAGGCTTGTAAGAGGTGTTACACGCATCGAATAGTATATGCTATTGCAACGATCGACAAAATTTATCCCACTGGTGACCGGACAGCTAATATCTGGAATCCTAAAGAATTAACGACGCCTTAGAGGACTATCGCTCAGGGCGACAATGACCGGAAAGGTTGGAAGCAGAGATAGAGCAATGTGAAGACAGAAAGCAGTGGTCCGTTGACTATTTATAAAAACTATGGAAAGGAAAAATTGGTTTGGCCTTATTGACAAAACAGATGAGACGGGCGCCAGGTGGCTTGTTAGATGAGTCTAGGAACCGAACACCCCCCTTGCATTGGATGCGGATTAAGTGGAATGTTTGGAATGCTCAAGTATAAACCCGTGAGTCGCACTATTTCGTTGCCTATATGATGCGGGCAAATGTTCAGTATGAAACAGTCTGAAATTCCGATGGGAAACTAACAAGACCCCTATTGCTTCCAGGGGCTGTAGACTGGCTGTCGAAACTGTGCTGCGACCAGACGGCAGCGCGGCACGAACAAGCCTTTAGATAATTAATCGAACGGACTTCGAGCTGAATAGATTTCATACGGGTCATTGGCCATCTCGACACGATTCGGTTGAATTCGATGACCCAATGAGTGGACAATAGAATGATGGCATGACGTTAGCGAGTCTCAGTGATGGTAGATTGATTTAGCAACGTAGATTTCCTACGAGCATCTCTCTTTCTCCGGACCGTTTCGTATCCGATCACTTTGACCTTCAAAATGGATTAGGGTTATTAGTGTCAAATTATGCTCAGGAACCCTGATTCACTAGCGCACTAATTTCCCCTTCCTTGGAGTTGTATGAAGGGGGCGTAGTGGTTATGAATGAATGCCGCATCTTTCCTTATCAGTTCTTTGGGCAAGAAAATAATGAGCTCTCCTTTACTAGCATGACATGCTTATTCTATATGCATTCCCTAGAAGAAAGAATGGGTTCTCTCACATCATCGGGGGAATCAGGTCCTATTTAAATAAGGTAGCTTTAAAGAAGTGTAGGAGACGTACACAATCGGATGCTTGAATGAGGCTGCAGATCTTAGCCCTGGGCAACGTCCGAGACTTACACGCTACCTGAAGCTGCGGAGTTTCAAAAAAAAGGCCCACACTAAGGACATTTACTACTATGGCCCTGGAGCGACCTAACGTCGTGGAATACCGAAACGGTAGGTGGTAACGAATGCAGGGCAACAATGAGAAAATAAAGCGAAGATTGCTAAACTTACTGCCCAACCTCGAAGCCTTGGGCTAGGGTTACGGTTAAATGTCATTAAGCGATCGAGTTTGTATTTTTCAGAAATCAGTAGCTGTCCAGCGGACTGGAAAATTGGCCCATGACCACGTACGGCGCGGCTCAGGCCGTATGAATCGTGCGGTGACTTATCAACCTACAGTATGCGTCCATACCTTCTGTCGCGTCATTTGGCGCTTCCCGTGCCATAATTACTCCATTTTCCAGTTCTTCTTCTAGACAAGTCGAACCTCAGTGACTGTAACATGCAGTAGATCTCAGGCGCTCTTAATCCTGCCATTTAAGACTGGACACAAATAACGAGATTATCCAATACGAATAATTCGGTGTCACGTATTAGCAATTATTCGTAAATTTAGCGCTAGTTAACCCCTAATGTGCATGTCACGTAACACAACTAGACGCCCCATTGTCTCCGCTCTCAGTGAGTCCCACCTCACACCGAGCATATCCCTTTCGCCATTGAAGAGCCTGTCGACTGCCACGTTCGATGCAGGTATTGCTAGATGGTCTCTGGCAGTTGCGGCCATACATGATATTCGCTATTCTGCTGTACAGGGTGTTATCAATTTCTCTCTGTGTCACATCGTCGCGGCCTGCCGTTTCAGCGCTCATGGGAAATGTGATCACACCAACAAACTACTTCGAGGATATGCGTACGCGCAGTAGCACGTAACGGTAACGGCATCTCTGTCCAGGTAAGCTTGAACATCATCGAAAGCACTTGTCAGTTATCTTCACGCGTCTGGACGCTTGCGCTAACCTCATATTTAAGGTGTCTCTTTTAAGAATAGTTTCGAACGAATCGAATACTGTTACGAATAAGGAATGGCTAAAAGTCGAATACGAATAAGCAAAATTCGTGTCCGTGTCCGTGTCCAGCCCTAGCTACCATTTTTAGCACTCACTGCTGTCTAAATTTGTGTCTCAAATGCGATACATTCTCTTGAATAGCGACGACGACGCCAAGCAGGTGTGCAGCAGTTTAGAGTTTGGCGCATGCACGTACGCAGAATTGGCGCGTGCACAGTTATGCTTCACACTGCAAGTCAGGCCTGCAGAAGGTTTACCGAAGTCAAAATATGTTGACTCCACGTTTATCCAGCGAAAGACGTCCGAGTCCGAGGATGCATATATGGCATAGATTATGTTTCGGTGACATTCTTAGTTGATTATTGAAGTACGTGAGTATTAGGGACCATTTGTCTCCAGACAGTCGAGTTGTCCCGTGCGGTATCTTCGACAGCCTAGGCGGCAAGCTATACACATTGCGACTATGATCTACCACTGGTACCGGTGCCAGCATTGTTTTGTGTACGGATCAGGTTCATGCAGTTACGCGTGACCTTAACCTCGCTTTGCGGGGTAGGCGCTCAGAACTGGTATCCGCGCTGGCATACCTATTTATGTATTGGCTTAATCCTAAGAAATTCACTTATTCATAAAAAACACCTTCAACTGCGTTCTGAGTTTGGACTTCTTCATCTAGTTCTTCTCGCTATGATGTGGTCCAGATTTTTCTTGTTAACATTTGGGGCCGCACTTGTTCATGCTCTGGCACCTACCGACGAAATCCAAGATGCGGATCCAATGCAGTCGGGGTACTTGCCTAATCATAATATGCACCCGGCCACCGTCGGATCCTCGTCATTTGGCTTTTTGTGGAAAAACACGTATGGAGAGACCGAAAAGTGGTATGCGAGGCCTCTGGTCTATACGCCCGTGGGTCAAGCTCAGCTTGTCTTCCTGGCCTCCTCGGCGAACATTATTCGTACAGTCGACGCGATCAATGGCTCAATTATTAATAGCAGACAGGTTCAGCCGCCGTTCTTGCAAAGTGATATTGGCTGTACCGACATCCCAGACCAAATAGGAATAATCGGCACACCTATAATCGACCCTAGTACTGACACGGTCTATTTCTTCTCGAAAGGCTATAAGAATGGTGCTACAAGTGGCGGTGTAGCAAATGGCATGCATTACCTTTAATCTAGCTGTAAGGCCATGTCTAATAATATACCAGGCCGATATTTGTTTTATGCTGTAAATATCAATACATTTCAAGATGTCCCAGGGTTTCCTATTCTTATTGATGGTCATAATGCTGACAATGATCCCACAAGGTAGCTATATAATACTTCATTTGACGACACTAAGGTTAAACTATTTAGGTATTTCATCGGTGGAACAGTTCTCCAGCGGCCCTCTTTAGCAATGGTCAATGGTTTCGTTGTGGGAGGCTTCGGAGGTCATTGTGATCTGTTCAACTACACTGGAATGGTCGTTGCCGTTAGCACTACTCCGGGTGTAGGAGTTACTAGTCTCTACGCTATGGAGAGCAGTCCGGGCGCTCCTCCGGTTGTATCGGATATCACTATTCAACAAGGTGGAAAGGCTGGGATCTGGCAGTCCGGAATGGGTATTTCAACCGATGGCAATCGAATCTTTTTTGCAACAGTAAGCGATATTACGTAGATTATACAACATCTTATTTTGTGACTGACGTGGGTTTTTCAAGGGTAATGGAGAAGGTCATGCAAATGGAGAGACTCCATCATCTGGGCGCACGCCTCTGTCAACTCTTGATGAAGTAGTGGCCGACTTTGGGGTCAGTTCGGCCGGCAAATTCTCTCTAACGGATTATTTCGAGCCTTATGAATACCAAGCGATGGATGCTGGTGATCGCGACCTTGGATCTGGAGGTGTGATGCTTCCTGATCCTACAGTGTTTGCTGGGTTTGGAGTCTCTCAGATGGCTGTCACTGTAGGAAAGAACGGAAAAGCATATATTATGAACGCTAATAACCTTGGCGGCTTCGCCCAAGGACCCGGAGGTCAAGCTGATATTTCTGCCCAACTCGATGCTCCCCGATCTGATATCTTTTAGGGAGTGACAACATAATCCAAACCATTATTGCACAAGGCGCGGTTTTTGGAGGTCCGGGTTCCTATCCGCTTGAAGGTGGCTATATTTAGTAAGCTTCTGTCTCTGTAAGAAGTGTTCTATGGATGTTTAACGCGTGATGGTAGTTTCACTCCAGTGGGATTTCCGACTGTATGCTAGTAAGTCTTCTCAAGCATTTCTGACAGCTGGTCTCATTGAATACGTACTGTGCTAAAATGTTACATCAGCAAAATAGGCTTTGACGCAAATGGAAAACCTCAGTTTACATTGGTGGGCCAAACTTTGACTAACAGCGCTGGCCGTGTCGGCACCGGCATTCCTACGATCACTACCTACCAAGGGCAGCCAGGTACCGGTATTCTTTGGGTGGCGGATCCCGACCAGGGGTTACAGGCTTTCAACGCTGTCCCAGCTAATGGCACTCTTACTCCTATTCCTATCCCGCCGACGGGCGGACTAAACAAATTTATACGCCCGGCGTTTGGAGATGGCCGTGTATATGTCAGTGACGCCAGTGGGCATGTCATGTGCATGGGATCTCCAGTAGCATTGCCTCTCGAGTGCGCACAGCCTATCGATTTCGGGAATCTTGCAATTGGAAACACGGAAAATATGATGGTAAATTGTACTGCACTAATAGCAATCCAGGATGTTATCGGATGTAAGACTGCCGACCCTACCTTTCAATGTCAGAACTCATCTCTACCACAGGGTTCTTTAGCCGCTGGAGCCACTTTTTCCTTTCTCGTGACCTGGAACCTGACACAGGTCTCAATCCAGAATGACCCGTTAGCTTCCTACGGATACATCATACCCGGTGTCAAAGGCAGTAGCTTGACAATATATACTAATAATGCTGTCTCTGGATATAGCAATCAACTTCCGGTTAGTGTGAAAGGTGTAATAGTCAGCCCGACTGCATTTTTGTCTGTGATTCCCGGAGAGGTTGATTTTGGCGGACTTGTCATTACCTCTGGGGGATCGTATCCAACGGCGACAAGTAACGTCATTATTTCAAATATTGGAAATCAGACTCTGGTGTTTCAGGGATTTTCCTGGACTAACGATTCGGCCGAGAGCAACGTTACCATTAATGCCGACGGTTCCGCATCATTTGGCACCGATTTTTCGTCGCCACTCTTTCCAGCTCCTGATAGTGCCCTAGCTCCTGGGGCCTCAACTACTGTTCCGTTGATCTTCGCACCCTATGCAGTAGGCGAATTTGCCATAAATCTATATTTCTGGACCAATGGTGGAAATGGTTATACTATCCTTACCGGAAGTGGATCGACGGCACCTGTAGCTAACATTTCCCACTCGACCATCGAAGGTGGCTGGGATTACTCTAATCCGGTTGTCATGGACTTCGGAAATGTGCTTGCGGGGACAACTTCAACAATGATACTTCGACTCTGCAACTCGGGTGGATCGGCTCTAGAGGTGACGAAGAGCAAACCGCCGATTGACCCAGAGCTTACAGCGGCGAATCCGTCAGTAGACCTTCATGAGGGCCAGTTCATTGATGTCAATACATGTGCGGAAGCTGAAATCGACATTATTGCTGCCCCACTTGGAGTTAACAGGCCGCCACATACCGTGTCCGATATTTGGATTCTCAACACAAACGATCTTACTTTTGGAGTCCACGATGTCCAGATCACAGCCAACATTGTGACCAGGCAGGTCGGACCTTTACTGTCGAATGGAAGTGCACAATATTTGTACCTTGGCTGCTACCTTGACACCAGCGGTCGACAGCTTCAGCAAGAATACAGTAATACCACTAACGACAATGGTTGGTGCCAGTCGAAATGTTTAGCTGGTGGTTATACTTTTGCTGGGACTGAATACAGCACCGAATGCTGGTGTGGCAATAATCCGCCTTCTGTTTCCAAGTTCACTGACGAGTCATTAAAACTTTGTTCAATGCAATGCCCTGGCGATCTTACTCAGGCTTGTGGAGGCGTCGGCGGCTATATCGGAATCTATTACGACTCGACCAAATACATGCCTAATTCTGGTTCTATACCAATTTCCTCTTCTTCGGCTTCTAGTGTTGCTCCTACCGTTAGTTCGTCGGCGACTATTGTGGTCACGACAATGTCACAGACGACGGCGACAGCCAGTGCATCTTCGTCTTCTTCGTCTACTTCTCGTCCGATTGCTGTCCCGACAGCGGGACCCTACTCTTTTGTAGGATGCTATACGGAAGCGACAACTGGGCGGGCCCTAAACAGCATGTCTTATTACAACGACTCCTTGACTATCGAGATGTGCGCGTCTGTCTGTGCAGCATACACCTGGTTTGGCACTGAATATGCTAGAGAATGCTACTGTGGAAATAGCCCTCAGCCTGGCAGTGTTCCGACAACGAGCGGTTGTAATATGCTTTGCAAGGGAAACGTAAGTATTCCACCACCATGCGAAGTCGTGCCGGCTGACGAAATGCGTAGCCAAATGAATATTGTGGTGGCCCGAATCGACTTCAGATGTACAACTCGCTCGGAACCTCGTCAAATATCTCATTGAGTATCTCTGCTATGTCAACTACGTCGCCTTTGTCTCTATCCTCCTCTACGACTGGTCCGACTGTTGTCCAGACAGCGGGACCCTACTCTTTTGTAGGATGCTATACGGAAGCGACAACTGGGCGGGCCCTAAACAGCATGTCCTATTACAACGACTCCTTGACTGTCGAGATGTGCGCGTCTGTCTGTGCAGCATACACCTGGTTCGGCACTGAATATGCCAGAGAATGCTACTGTGGAAATAACCCTCAGCCTGGCAGTGTTCCGACAACGAGCGGTTGTAATATGCTTTGCGAGGGAAACGTAAGTGTCCATCACCAATGTAAAGACGTGGTCGCTGACAAAAGTTTAGCCAAATGAATACTGTGGTGGTCCGAATCGACTTCAGATGTACAACTCACTCGGAATGCGGCCAAATATCTCGTATTCGTCTTCCTCATCAGCAACTGTCACCGCTACCCCAAGTGTAGTTCCATCTGTTGGCGCGTACTCATACATCGGCTGCTATACAGAGGCTACCGGCCAGAGAGCTCTCACTGGTATGGCCTATTACAACGATTCCCTAACGGTGGAGATGTGCGCGTCTGTTTGCAATGCATTTACCCGGTTTGGAGTTGAGTACTCTCGAGAATGTAAGTACGATACGATTTAGAAGTTTACGAACACATGTAATTTTATACTTAGGCTATTGTGGTAACACGATAAATGCTGGCAGTGTCCTCACTACATCGGGCTGTAGTATGCTCTGCAAGGTAGCACATATATATCTTAGCTAATTGTCATCAGCTAACTGCAACAGGGAAATTCGCTTGAGTATTGTGGTGGGCCTGTCAGGCTAAATATGTATAGCAATATTCCGGGCAATTTGTCTCAGACACCGTCGTCTACCTTTACGGCAACGTCGACTTAATCAGTGGCAATACCCTTCACTTGGGTGGACTCATAATTTGGATAACTATTGTATGCGATGCAAAGCCGGGGTTAATGCTCGGCTGTATGCGCCCAATATAGATCCTCTGTATGCATACTCTGAAGGCTATTTTGGCTATCTTTTCCAGACAACTTGACATTATAACTGCGTAGAAAATATATCGTCATCTTCTGGCTGGGTACGGGCTCAATCTCAACAATGATGAGGCGCTTTGAGTGCCAAGCAAGTATGTGCATCAGCTAGATTGCTATCATAACGGACATATTTTTTTCATGCAGAAATAAGAGAGAAGTGAAAGACTAAATTATCCGCTCTTTGGGCTGCCCGAGGCCGCCAGCAGCAAGGGGTCCAAGAAGCGAAATGCAACAACATAAAATAAGCTCTAAATCAAAGCTCTAAATAATACGATATAGTCTGACAATAATAGCAGTAGTGGGGTATTTATGAAACGCTAACGCCTGCTCGAAACTATTCCATCCATGTATGGTGCATCCACTAATCAAAACCCCAACCCCATTCCGGCATAAATTTTTGACACCTAACCCTATCAGTAATTCTAAAACTGACTGCGTAAATGTGAGACCAAAGAATATATTTAACAAATGCGAAGTTCTAAACAAATTTCATTAATCTACTCTGTATCCAGTGACGCCGGCAATCTTCGGTGGGATTTGTATTCTTTGCTGCGAAGGTCGCGGTCTTCCCATCGAGATTGCGGGCATACGCCTCTATGTGCCTCCACGCGCACCTAGCAAACTTCCTCACTCGTCCATTTTTTTTACGGGCATCTCGTCAAGAATCTTGGGGACGCGGACTTTTAGCTGAGTATAAGAGTAGTCGCACTCTGCTCTGGCCTGGCGTTTGGCATTTCCCCAAACACGCTCAATAAAATTGCATTCGCAATGAAACTTAGGGATTTCAAACAAATGACCCGAGGGCCGAGGCCCGGACAGCAAATTCAAGACGCGAAGGCTGCGAGCGGAAGTCAGGCTGCTGCGAGAGAATATGAGTCGCATAGCATAATGCCAGCTGCATCAGGTCAACGTCGCTTGCTTTCTTTTTGCATCTGAAGATCAGGCCATCCCTCCAAAGCCCCCTTTCGTTCAGTATTGTCTTCATGCCCTTTTGTTATCCAGCTTTCACATGATCACTGGAATAAATAATTGGCTGACAGATAGTGCGGCCATCTTGCTCATAATATCCATTGGCTATTGGTGCGCTATTGACCTTATCATTCAACGTCAGCTTCGAAGTTGCCAGAGCATCAATCGACAGTACCTGGTAATTAGAGGACTGATCGAAACAAAATAGTCCAACGCATCCAGGATGTAACTTTTCGAAAATGCCAATTGCAGATTCAAGTTGTTCCACCATATGTTCCGATTTCCAATAACCATCTCGATTTTTTCCAGATTCAAGGATTAGAGGTGTGCCGTTCGAACCGCAACGGTTCATGACACGCACAGTAAAAGTCAGAGACCATCAGACCAATGCCCTGACCTTTCTTCTTGATAATCGATTCACCCCTTTCGGTCCAGGTAACGGCATTGTCGTCATTACTGTTAAAATAACACTCATCATGAGTGATGAGTACAATCTCTCCGGCACCGGCTGCAAGAACAGGCTCGATCACAACCTCAAGGTCTCTCCCATCATATTCCTTCATGTGCGATCGATATGCTATCATTCTCTTTGCCCAGTGTTGCCGATATTGAACGACATCAAGCCTCTCGTGGCCATCGAAGTAAACATCCTTAGTGTGACGACCTAGGGAGAATCCCCACCTGCGGAGATAGCCAGTAACCGTGGTTAAAGATATATTCATTCTTTCAATTCTACCACTGAATTCTGGATAGACTGTGTTTTCGTAGAAGGCCTTCAGTGATGCTGCTGTTCGCTGGTTTGTCGGTGTGTTTCGGAAGTATTCAATACACTTGCGCTTAATGTCTTCATCATCTAGAGCAGTTCGAAGCTTCTTGTGCTGGCCACGTCTGTCTGGTGATGGCAATGACCCAGTCTGTTCAAATAATTTTCCCCATGCACGGATGACACTCGCATGTATGGACCTCTGTGTCCTAAAGCTAGTCTAGTGATGTTTAAAGACGCTTTCATTTTTTCTTTTTGCCTTTCAATAGATCTTGATAGTAGAATAATATAAATCACTCTTCATTATCTGCCTATATCTTCACTGATTATATCTTCACTCATAGTATTATTAAGGGCTTGCTGTCAGGTCAAATACAAAGACTTTGTAACTGATACTCCGTCGTAACCACGTTTGGCAAATCCAGTCCTTTCCGTCCCGTCCTGTACCGTCGTGTATGCCCCAAATACCGATAGGAAGCAGAGTCAATAGGCCCGATTCGCCTAAGCAGCTATACCAGCGTAGGTAAAAGAGTCGAGCGTCAGTTGGCCGGCACCTGATACTATCTCGATGGTCTCAGCACCAGGGATTGGATATATAAGCCCCGACAGGGCTGCCGCGCCATCATTCACGAATATCTCGACGGAGTTCCAGTCGACGTACACCGACAAGGTGACAGTGTTGTCCGTCAGCGCAACAGGCGCTGTACGTACTGCGTCGTATTCCTGTTTTGGCGCAGTCGCCATACTCTGAGTCGCTTCTCCGTCAAGATCTCGAACTAAAAATGCCTGATCACGTACAAAGTCGTAACCCACCGTAGTCGCAAACGTTCCGTCACCCTTAACCCTGATTCGGACTTCGTCGCCATCATCGCCGTCATTTTTGGACACGGTGGCCTGAATCACGTAGGCCCCGCCGGCCATTTCAGGCAGCGATGCAGTTGCCGGATCGGTCGTGATGGGCGTGCCTGTCACACTGACGCTAGGGCCGAAGATGTTTGCGTACGAGCTTATCGGCACGCTAACTAAAGTAACAGCGTCGGCGATCGTTGATAGCTTGATCTCGCGAACAAGGCTGGATTGGCCAGCCCAGCCTCCGTAATACGGAAGGTCGTTCGCATAATTCCAGTTGTTCATCCAGGCAATGGCGTAACGGCTCGCATAACCCTGGTCTCCCTCAAGACAGGAATCCGCCCAGGTCACTGTTGCATAGAAATCTGGCCCGCTATCCATCCACTGCGGATTAACATCGACCGCAGTAAAAGCGGCGCCGTCCCATGTCCCAATCCAATACGCTGTACCTGTAGTTCTGTTGTACAGATACCCGTTCGCGCCCGAGGCGAGAACCCAGGTACGCCTCGTGGGATCTTGGTCGACATCAAGCTGATACAAGTCTGGACATTCTAGAAGGCCAAGGTTGACCCCTGAATCCTGCGGAATGAATCCAGATGAATATACCCAGGTTGTCAAGTTTGAAGAGGTATAGAAGCCAATTTTGTCGCCCTCCGCAAGCGCCATCACCCATTGCCCTGAAGCATCGTCCCAGATAACTTTGGGATCCCGGAAGGCGGGTTTGGCAGTAGGATCGGGATTTGGCATGACCGGGTTCCCAGGGAATGGTGTGAACGTGTAACCGTTATCAGTGGAGTAAAAAAGAGACTGCTGTTGGATTCCATCCCCCATCTGCGTGAGTATGGCGACGACAGTGTTTTCTCCGAATCCTGCTGTGTTGTTGGTATCGATGACGGCACTTCCGGTTTCAATGTCGCCAAGGTAGACGCCACTTGGAGTCGGCTGGTATTTTTCAATCACGACACCGTGGTCGGTCCAGTTGACCATGTTCTCGCTCGTGACATGGTACCACTCAGTGCCGCCGCCCGCGGTGGGATCGGAGAAATTGAAGTTGGAGTTGTAAAGATAATAAAGATGCCATTCTCCAGCGTCGAAAAATGCACGTTGTGGATCGTTCATCCATTCTGAATCTGGGGTTAAATGGTAACTTGGGCGGCCGTCACTGGCATTAGACGGGGATATCACAAACAGCAAAATTGCTAGCCACGGCAGAAAGCGGAGGGCGACCCGCCCGCGGAGCAAGACGAAAACTGTTGGCGTCATGATGGTGATCAGGGATTTCAATTTTGATATTTCACAGGGACAAAGTCGCACTGTCCAGCTAGACTTACCTCACTTCATTCTTGCTGCAAATATATAGAGAATGAATTAGATATAGAAGCAGTATGGTCGGAATGGAGGAGTCTTGCATTTTCCCAAAATAGCTGTTTTGCAAATTAGATTATCGCGTCGATCGGTAAATGCCATCCAATGTTGTTGAGCGAGGGAAGGCGTGTCTAGCTCTCTATCGCGGGCCAGTGGTGCGCAGGAGATATCCCCGCATTTCCTTGCCACGGCAGCCATATCCAACAAGACGCAGAGTCCGACCGGTTGGTCCAACTACTACCTGAAAATGTTGCGATGCGGGGAAAGCCAAGAGTTGCATCTGCATCTTACTGAATTTACTCGTCTGTGGTCAGGGACTTTCTATGCTTCTTTGAACCTTAAACTCTATCAGTCAACTGTGGGGAAGTCGCTGTGACGTTACTTTGCTGCCACATCAAAAGCAATGAGTGGATATACGATTCGTCACACTTTTTGAAGATATCAATTGAAGTTAGCCTACTGGCTTCGGTATGGCTTCTACGTACATTAGATGTGGGAAGTTGAGGAGATTGACGCGGGGAGGGGGGGAAACTCCTCATCTGTCGGCTGGTTCTCTCATGGACATATAAACCGAATCTGGACAAATAAATTCATATTTTCTTCAAGGATATCTTATTGGCTCCCACTAGCATGCCACCTGTATCAACGGCAAAAACAATCGTAGTCAGAATAAGAACTTTCATTATTGACGACTAAATATCTATATTAACAACATTTCAGGCCAGTAATTACTCCCAATGTACCAAATTCAATAAGCCATTAAAAGGTGACTAAAACTACTATAAGTAAATATATATATATAATATATCCAGTGCAAATAGTATACACTGTCCCAGGCGCGGCAAATAAGACTAGCACGAGTACCAAAAAGAAATGAAAAAAAAAAGACACCAATCCCTCATAGTTTAACCCATGCCATATCAGCCTACTTTACAACATCGCCGGAGCGAAGGAGCTATATCCGAAAAATTCGTCACCTTAATGCTTGATCTTCGGGACCTTCGACATGACTTTAGAGACAGCGGCCTTGATGACGGCGGCTGCCTTTTCGATCTCCCGCTTGGACAGGCCTGTGGTGATCATGATCTTTAATGAGCTCTGGACCGGGAAAACTTCCTGACTGGGGACGGCTTTGTTGCGGCTGATCAAGACACCGTTGGCAATGCATTCGTCGACCACATCCTGCAAAAATTTATCCTCGTCGTCAATCTTACGAGATTCAAGCACTTCCGGCTTGAGCTCGAGGTGAATAAGTGGACTGTCGGGGTCGGACGGGGAGTACATGTAGTTAATCTTGTCAATAGTAGAACGAAACGTGCGGGTATTCGCCAGCAGCTGGACAAACATCTCCGGGTTCGACTGCATGATCGATATCGCCTCGGACGCGGTTGCGGCGAGATAACCCGGCAACGCGGCAGAGAAGACGTATCCATTACCAGAAATGCGCTGGTGACTGACGACGTACTCTGATCCGGCACAGAAGCCACCTCCTGCACACATTGTCGTGGCAAGCGAGCCAACGATCATGTCGACCTCGGTGGCAGGAATATCATAGTATTCTGTCAAACCACGGCCGGTCTTGCCAAGAACGCCGACCGAGAAGCTCTCTTCAAGGATCAAACGATACTTGTACTTGTACTTAAGCTCAATAATCCTGGGCAGGTCTGCGATCTCGCCAGTATTCTCAAACAAACCTTCGGTAACAATAAACCGGCGCGTGAGAGGCTGGCCCTTGAAATCTTTGTGGACCTGCTGCAGGACACGTTCGAGGTCGTCCATATCGTTATGCTTAAACCAGCGAACGGCCGATCGCGAGATCAAGATGCCTTTTTGAATGGCAATACCAACCGCCGAGTCACTAGTGGCATGTTTAGTTACTTACGGCCGTTATAGAATGACAAAATCGTCCAAAAACCTGAACTTACGCAACTATGATATCGCCACGCTTGGCGAACGCAGGAATGGTTGAAGAGATGGTATTGAATGCCTGGGCATAAACGATTGAAGCAGGAACGCGTAGGAAATTCGAGATATCTTTCTCGACCTGCATGTGGACCTCCTGGTAGCCGTAGAAACCAGCCGGACCGCAGGCACCGACGCCATACTCGCGAACAGTCTTGATAGCTGTGTCCTTTATCGGTTCAACGCCAAGAAGATTCAACATGTTGAACGACGCCAGATTCATGACCGACTTGCCAGTGCTCAGCTTGACCTTTGGCCCGGAGGCTCTGGATTTGATAATCAGCAGTGTACCAAACGAGAATTATCGCATGTAACAATACCCAACAATAACCGGTATCTTTTCAACCTCGGCCTGTCCGGCTTCATCTAACGGGGCAACGAGAGGTTCAGGCGTCCATTCATGGACAAGGTCGTCCACCTCCTATCATTGTATACGTCAGCCATGCACAACCCCAGGGGCCACCCACAACAAAAAAAAGAAAAGGTCTAACCTTTGTGCTAAGCTTGATAAAGTCTTTCTTTGCGAACGAGTACTTTGACGCTAAAAAGTATCGCACGGCAAACAAGAACAAGCACAGCTCCAAGAATGAGCGCATAGGGTCATTCTGGTAAGACGAGCGGACATAGCGCAAGACGATAGCGGACCCAGGAATTCTGTTGAACTGGGCCGATATCGACTCGACTGTCGAGTTGATATAAACCAATGTATCGTGAAATGACATGCCTATTAGGGGGGAGGAGCGGTCCGGCACTAACTAGACTTCCGTTCACTTGACTTCGCTGAAGATGGGAGATTTTGTGCTCGATCGCGGTATGGGCGGGAACTGGGCGCCGCCGGCCCAATACCCTAATCCGGAGTATCAAGTTAAGTCGGCCATGCCACGGCGTGAATGGACCCAATATAAGAACTACGCGTAAGATCTACTGTATGGAATGAATTTTGGTAAAGTTATCTATTATACAGTGGAAGGGAGCAGACACACAAACAGCAACTATCGCATAAATGAAAACGCGTCCATAAAATTGGTTGTCGTCGAATAACAGTCTGATGCTTCTCTAGTTTGTATAGCCTAGACATATTTTAGTCTTACAATTATTAAAACAACGGACGATAAGAACTCTTACTTTGGGCAGCCACTCTTTGATTTGCTGGATCCTGGTCGAGCTCGCTGGGTGGGTTGACAGAAATTCCATCGGCTGGATACTTTCGGTTTTCTGCATTCTAATCCAAAAATCTACGGCTTTGCGGGGATCAAAGCAAGCTTTGCTCATCATGAGCAATCCGATGTAATCAGCCTCGCTCTCCATCTGCCTGCTTGCCGGCTTCTCAAGCAATAGTGAGACAAGAGTCGAGAAATCCATGCTGGACCCAAGCAGAAGCTGCAGCAGCAATGATCCAAACAGATAAAAAGGCATCTGGGACAGCTTCTCGCCAATGTGACGGGCGATTTGATGAGCAGTCTCGTGAGACAGAACCGTTGCTAGACCGTCGTCGTCTTGACAGATTGGCAAGATGCTTGCAAACACAAACACTTTGCCGCCGGGCAGGACGAACGCGTTTGGTGGTTCACGAGGATCGTTCACGACGTGGATCTCCCAGTCCACGTCAGGGAGACCGGCCGCAGCGATGATGCGCTTCATGACGGCACGGACCCGAATCACGGCAGGGTGGTTGTCCGGTAGGATACTATACCGGTACTCTCGGAGAAGTTGCATATTCTGGTACACGCCCAACCGTTCCTCGAGTTTCGGGCTGACGATCATGAACCGTCTTCGGCCGCTGACAGGTGTCTCCTCCAAGTGTGTGACGTAAAACACGCCGCCGACGGTACCGACGACAACAGCGCCTCTGAACAAGGTCCGATAATCTGTAGTGACAAACGGTCGCGCGCCTCCAAAGTAGCGGTACGTAGCGTATGTCCGGACATTTGACGACCGCAACGGCGTCGAGTACAAGGGATATCTAAAGTTGTGATAGAATGATGTCGATGACGACAGCGGCCTAGTCGACCTTACGATTGAAGGTCTCACCGATCTGCCAAACCCAGCAAGTGAGGATCCGAACTGGGATTCATAGAACCGTAGACCTCTCCATGGATATAATCTAATCATGGCGATATGGATCTAAAAAAATGCGTGCCATCTCACTGAAATGTGAAGCCAAGTCACATTTCCACAGTTTTACTGCAATTCCGTGTGATCAGAAACCCTAGAATGTTCTTACACACATAGGAACCCTAATCTTAGCTAATCTTATAGTTAAATCATTTTGGGCGGACAGGTTATTTTGATTCATCACCTACTCATGTTTGCCACCGGTTTGGACAATCTACGAGACACAATTGTTTTCTGTCAATAGCAAAACTGGTTGATCCGAAATTATTCGACAGATTTGATTCGTTTATTTTGCCAGATCTGTTAACAATCATCAATGTCTCGACATCATCCTGATCTCGTAATGTGTCGCAAGACCGCTGGCATTAGCATCGGTCGACTGTGTGACAAATGCGATGGCAAATGTCCTGTATGTGATAGCTATGGTATGTTAAATTTTCTTTTTTTTGCACTTCGCTCTTCCATTTGTTCAAATTGGCTAACCAACCTTGCGATATTTAGTCCGGCCGACAACATTGGTTCGCATATGCGACGAATGCTCGTTTGGCAATTTTGCCGGAAAATGCATTATTTGCGGTGGCCAGGGCATTTCGGATGCGTTTTACTGCTTCGCATGTACAAGATTGGAAAAAGACCGGGACGGGTGTCCCAAGATCATCAACCTCGGATCAAGCCGGAGTGACTTGTGGTACGAAAAGAGAAAATTTAAGCAGGCAGGAAGTATGGGTTAGGAAGGAATATCATTATTTATACATATATGCAGGTTGTATTATTTATTATTATCGACATAAAAAAGTGTTGGGCTTGTACGATTCACGAAAGTGTACGATAACGCTGTATGGCATTCAATTTTGTTATTGTTTTCTATTTTATTCAGTGGCGTTTGGCATGATCCAGTAAAATATTAAATATTGATTACATTATTGACAATTATTTTTGGCTTATTCCATAAGCTGGCAGTTATACGTAGTGTGCAAAGCTCGGATGCTAGTACTGCTAGTACTGCAAATATCTCGTTATTTACGTGCAATAACAAGCTGAAGCTGCTGCAACATATTGTTCGGGAGGGTTGTGACTACAAGGGGATTGTACTTGGTCCGACTATAGCCGAGGTCCGTCGGATGTGGGGTTCCCCGCAAAAAAAAAAAAAAAATAGTATTAAGACCATTCTCGGGGAGATCACGGCCAGTTCTTTGGATTGATTGCGGTCTGATATTCCAGATAGTAGTACATGATATTAACTATGATGACATTCGGACCAATGCTGACCAAATCCACGGCTAGATGATATCTACCCTCCGAACATAATAAGCACCCATATAATGCAAACCACCGCTAAACAAAACCCAGTAAAATGAACTTTTAATGGTCTCGTTGGGAATATGTCCAATTAGCAATCATTTTCTCGCACGCTCGCCGACTTAGTCCTCGGCTGTGAGGACCGACTGATGGCCGTTCAATAGTGGGACCTGCTCGAGAGACTTTGAAACTTGTTCGTAGACTGCGAATGTAACGGCCTGGCCAGGAGCTACACGCATGACGCGAGGGGTGATGCCCTTGTAAAACGCAGAGAAGCCCTCTCGTTGCATCAAGCTCCTTGATATCCGCGATACGCGAGCTAACGCAGACTCTCCTTCTATGGCAGTCTCTTTCTGCATTCGTGTCTTGATCGTATCTATTGGCGCATTCGACAGTGGACCAAGTGCACCTGATATCAGACCAGTTATCATGTGCTGGTATGTTGGCAACTCGTCATACTGTGGCTGTATTGACTTGAGATAGTCTTTGATCTCAGTGTAGGCAGTAAAGTTGACGGCCTGGTTCGTCGCTTGCCGGAGCGAGGTCAGAATGACACCCCGGTACAGAGCACCGATACCTTCCTCACGAACGATGGTAAACGCGGCGTGGGCAGCGTTTCGGTACTTTGGCACGTCAAGCGGATCGGCCATAGAATGGCGCTGCGCCTGGAGTCTGATCTTTATGACGTCTGTAGGATTTACGACAAGAATGGCCTCGGCCGTACCAGCAGCAAGACCCGCTAAAATAATTCAGTGTTCTAGATCATGCACGGCTTTACAACGGAGAGGGGGTGGCTTACCCAAAAAAATGCCGGTCGAAGAGGTCTTGTTTGTGGTTGGGTCTGCGAGCGCGTTCTTGAATAATTCAAAAGACCAGAACCGGATAGCCATCTTGGGAACGATTCCAGTGATGACGGCACCGAGACCCTTGTAGAGGCCAAAAATGCTTTCCTTCCGGGCGATGTTGACGCCGGTCGCAAAGAAGCCTCTTCTCCTGTGGCCTTCGATCGCAGCCCTAGTTGAAAGTTGCATGCGGACTTTGATTGTGTCCAGAGGATGGCAACATATGGCCTCGCACAGCCCAGCCGTACCACCAGCTGTAGACGAACATATATGTTAGCAATTCTTGGTCATTGTAGAGGAGTGGTGCATTCAACATGGCAAACATACCAATGAGGTTAATTGCCGGGGTTGTCTTTCGTTTTGGAGGCATTCTAGTAATAACTTGTATACACGAGAGGATTTGATCTAGCAAGTCGACAAACAAAGATTCTTCTAAACAGCCGGATGTTTATACGAATGGAGGTGTCTTTCAAAATGAAAAGGGGGCTGGTTGGGTAGGGGAATTGCAAGATATCTTGGGGGAGGGCCAGAAGCATTTAAAGTAAATAGGGCCAGCGCGGGGAGAGCAGCAGCCGGAGTGAGTTTCGGCAATTAGGCACCATGACATCGGGGCCATAGTTAGGACGCGAATAAATGAATGAATGATACGCGTTCCGAGCGCAGGCACCCGAATGTGACTCTTAAAATTTTACGACCGTCACCGTTTAGCCTTCAGTTGGGCTGAAACGGGCAGTCTATCCTGAATTTGAAGAGAGCACCTGCTTACTGTTCGGTAAGTAAAATATTCTCTGCCATTGCCTCTGCAGTTTGTAACTTGCAGCAGCAGCAGCGCGTGACAAGGAGACCTACATTCTTTCCTGCCAGCTGGGCAGTTGATCGGCTGTCGATGTTGTCACGAGCCTCACGCCCCACGCGGCGCGGCAGACAGGGCACAAGTGCACATGCCGCGGTGCAGATGCACCCGGTTCGGAGCAGCGTCGGGACACTTCCCTTCCAGCCGACGCCTCTTCGGCCGGACGACGGGGCCCAACGCGGGGAATGTGCGGCTCGGCTGGAATTGCCGAACCTGAACCCGTGCATGTGATGACGATTGGTTCAAGCTCATTAACCCGGTTCCGGTTGCAAGGGGGCAGTGCCCCTGATTTGAATCAGCCGATCTTCGTAGTCTCGTGTTTGGAACGAGACTGCGATTCCCACGTAACACACTTACAACTTGTGCACATAAACTCGATTTCGTCATAATTATTCATTGTCGCGGAGTTCTATATAGATCATCTTCCTCTTCACATCATATGCACATAAAGCCAATCTAACGCTTTCGTCCTGGCGCCTTTGGTCTGGAAAATCCTCGCTTGGTCTCCTGCTGCTGAGGATGAAGGTCGGCCAGCAGTGACTCTCTTGTAATCTCGGACCCATTTCCAGCTTCGATCTGATAGCATATCATTAGTCATACCTTCATCTCACTCATTCCAATGCTAAAACGGAAAAAAAAAACACCCACCCGCTTGTGGACTTTGAGTCCCGCAATCGTCTCGGCCTCGCCAACAATTGCGGCCCTGCATGATGCATATAGCATCTTCTCCTTTATTTTCGACCCAGCCGGACATGTGTATATGAAGACTACAACCATCACTGTTAATTTGCAAAACCCCATGACCACATATTATATGCTCACGTACCAAACGACTCATGGTCGACCTGTCCAAACGTGTGATTGAACAAGAAGAACGTATACATAGGCTGATCCGTAGAAATCATTCCCTGCAAATGCGTTGGCTCCTCAATCTGCGCCTTCTTCGCCAGCTCTATCTTCTCGTTCTCGACATCGATCACCAGCACGATCACGTTATAGTCCTGACCGTTCATGCCGGCTAGCGCGGTCTCGGCATCCGAGCTAATCGGAAATGTCAGACCGGACGACACATGTGACTTTCGTGTCGTCGTGCCGGCTAGTCCTTCCTTGGCCTCGACCTCGCGTACAGACCGAAGCGCCCGCTCTTCCTCCGTCAACGGCTGACTTAAATTGTTATGCGCAGCGAACTTTTCGAACCCTTCCCGTGTGATTTCATCTTTCTCCGTAGCGAAAAACGACGCCGTAATCTTATCGCCCCCTAGGTCCCGCACGAGCGTGTTCCGCGTTGACGCATACAGCATCTTACGTCGCACCGGGGCGCGGTCGGGAATGTACGAAATCAATGTCAGACCGGCCGTTGTTCCGGTCGCCGTATGATCGGTCCGGTATAGAATGTAAAGAGGTTCCTGGTCCGAAACATGCGGCGCCAGCAGCTCCACGTCATCGAAATAGTTTGATTCGGCCCTAATAACCTCTCCCGGCTCCAATGATTCTGTGTGTGGGATCCAGTTTAGCAAATTATTACCTTGGAACAAGAACCCAATCTAGCAAAAAAAAAAAAAAGAAAAAAAATAATTACCATTCTCAATCTTCACCAGTAAACTGCGAGCACCATCGTCGATCGTAAACTCTCGAAACGCATCCAGCAATGCCTTCGAAGCTATGGAGGACATCAGTTCAATAGCACCCACTGTAATTAACAAACGACATCATCATACCTTTAATGCCGGATTGGTTCGACATCCTACTCTAAAAGCTGTAATATTGCGTAAATGACCAAAGTCACCTCGCCGGATGTTCGTCAAGCCCTACGTGCCGTCAACGGTGTCGCAATCTCGAGGGTTAGGGCGAAGTTGTATGGTTTGGCACGGACAGGTCATAATATTAGCAATTAACTAGCCACATCGGTATTTTCTTCTTCATTCAACCTAGTAGCCCAGAATCCCCTGAGGCGAACGTTGCGTTTGAAGGTTTCAAACGATTCATATAAGAGTTTAAGAGATGGTTTAGGTGTAACAATAAATTTAGAATTCAAAGATAACATTTTCCGGTTCTCAAATGATAAATGAATATCACTCTTATTATGAATGACACCCACTCTATAAAGAGTATCTATATGTAAGGGTGTAGAATTTAAGAGGCTAAATGCAAAACGGGTTTCCTCATTAGCATATAAATACGAATCAGGATAAGTATTTGGTTGAGAAATGTGAAATTTCTTACCTTTGGCTTTCGACTTGGCTTCAGGGTTTCAGGGTTTCAGGGTTCAGGGAGCCCATCCTTTGCGTCAGGCTGAACCAGCTGGTCGCCCGAGTCGGGGTTGGTTGAGACGCAAAGTGGAGAAGATGGCTTCGCTGGAAGGAACGACGCTGTCACAGACGCTCAAAGCCAAAGCCATGTCGTGGCTGCTGCAGCGGATCTCTACTCAACAGCCTGGACTCCCTACTAAATCGCTGTCGAAATTGTCCCCGACTATGGTAAGCCTGTTAGACCTCGTTTGTATATTCATTATCCTAATTCCCCGCAGATAGCAAACATCGAGCATAAGGCACAGAAGACGATTGGAGAGATACGGAGCGGGTCGTTCCGCCCAAAACAATATCTTAGCACTTCTGGCGCAAGTCGCGCTTTCTCAGCTCTGCCGCAATTTTCGTTCGCAACGCGGTATATGTCCGTCGATAATCGCGTTCTGCGAGAATTGCTGGCGACCCTGTGGCGTCGGGGCCACCACCCATTCCCAAACGGGCTCCCGGCATCTGCAAGGCCCGGCATACCGATGGTGGCGGCACGGCAGGAGTTCGACGGGCACCAAGCAGAGTGGTGGTGTCGCCTTTTTCGCCTTGATCGAATACAGGGGATCCAGGTACCCGGAATTTCGCTAGCGGGTCTTCATAGTCGCCAGACCCAGCGGCAGTTTGACTTTTACATGAGCACCGACGGCGTCGGTGCCTCATTTATCTGTCGACGGCCAAGACACACTCCTCGAACAGCAGTTAACCCCATGTCAGTGCCGTTCACGGTCGGATCCAGTACATTTGTGTCCATCGATCCTGGACTTACCGATCTGGCTGTGGACGTGCGTGCCGAGTTTACGTGGCCGCGCCTCCCGGCTGGCGGAGTTGATGCGCAGGGCAGAGGGTGAGCTCGTGTCATACTATATCAGTCTGTTTCTGTACTTACGTCGTATGTTAGATCCATGCCCCACTTCGCCGACGATCACGGCCGCGAGTTCTCAATCTCCTCGGCGTCCTGGCACGATGCCGCCTATCACAATTCCGCCCGCCAGGTGGGTCTCAAGTTAAAGCAGGAGGCTCTAGACCGTGGCATCGATGTCGCGTCAATGGCCACCACACTCCCATGATCATGCGCGCGCATCTCTTGCAGCTTTTCCCGTCCTTTTCGAGCATTACAAGGACGAAAGGCCGTCGCGCTGGAAGACGTACTGCCGGGAGCAGAAGGCTCTTCACGATATCTGCATGCACATCAAGGGAAGCAAGCGTGCCAAGAAAGAGCATGTCGTGGTCGCCTATGGCGACGGTCGGTTTGGCTCGACCATGCACGGAAAAAGAGCTGCGCCGGTTAAGAAGTTGCGCAAGCATCTTCGCCGGTACGCTACTGTGGTGCCGGTAAATGAGTTTCGAACGAGTCGAACGTGCTCCGCACACAACGAGGAGCAGAGAGAAAGGATGGGTCTCGGGGAGCAAGAAGATGAGGGTGGGGGCACCAGTAAAAGAGCACCGGACCTGGTCCATATCCGGGCACAACGTCATGCCAATGGAGCCGCGGGGCCATCTCTCCATGCTGTAGTATACTGCCACAAGTGTCATACAGTTTGGAACAGGGATGTGAACGCGGCTCGTAATATTGGCTGGATATTTTGGTGGATGCGGGTGCATGGCGGAGAGCGGCCGCCAGGGTTCGGGAGAGATTAAATTATTATTATTATTATTATTGTTATTATTATTATTATTCTTGTTGTTCAGTGGCCTAAGGAAGCTGCCGGCATCTGTTACTCGGTGGATTAGGGTTATCATCCAACTTGCGGTATAACCTGAACCCACCATAGCCATGATCACCAATCAATGTTTTATCACAATATCTTGCGTCGTCCTGGCATTTTTACTGCCCTTACTCATCTGCCATATGACGTTCCGCACAATCGGGCAAATGCGTTTCCGTATAGCTATTGCTGAATTATAGGGTAAGGGTTCATGGGGTCCTAGATGCCTTGAACGTTAGTTACAAAAAAGGAACGATTTTTAGGATAGTTAGCAACAAAGCATTCGCATCTCTTCGCATTCATTATGTCTACAATTACGCCGAATTCGATACAGCAATCTCAACAAAGGTTTCTTACGATCAATCGTACGGTTTAAATTGTCCTGTTGTAGCGCTGCCGCACGCGAATTACGACGCTAACTGGTACCTAGAACGGATAAACGAGGCCGCAACCACAATCGTGTCTGAATACACAGCAATACTGACACTCGCACCGGTATCATCCTACTCGCAACAAGCATGTAATGACAAACTGGTTTAACTGACGATTTCACTTGCTTTTAGGTTGCCGATAAGGATAGAGAGACGACTGCGGCGGAGACGTATCAAATCGAATGCCATGCGACCGCGATCGTGAGGACGATTGAGGACTTGTTAATGGTCTCGCGCTCGCTCAAAGAGTCATGGATACTTGGACAGGTCGCGTCTTTCCAAACCAATTATGAGCGATGATGACCCTAAGAGTAGTGTGATAGCATGGGATATGGAGTAACTTGCGTCTGTTTTAATGCATAGGCAACTTTGCGTATAGGATTCTTTGCTGCTCCACGTTTATTTCGATGACTAGGCAAGAAATTCTCTTTGCATTGCAATTGGATGGCCTGCTCAGTGGATCCAGCAGTAGACTGTCCCTTCAGACTGCATGTGCAATTCTGCACGGGAACGTCTGTTCAATGGCTTTGTATCATACGACATCTGCATTCATATAAGTTTGTCAACGTGTGCTTTCGAATGGAAAGTAAAGGCGGTCGATAAATATGTTTGCTCGATCGAATATTATTAAAACAGTTACTATTTAGATTCATTCCAAATCCAACCAGGTAGCCCATGAATCAGTCTCATGATTGGCGGATGCGAGACGCAAGCTAGAGTTTCAAAACCCTGAAGCTGGAATTATATTGTGACTAGACTGTCCGCGATTGCTTTCCGCGTCTTCCTCTATCGTTGTTCCCATTCACTATTTATCAAATGAGATGCACGAAATTCCCTATGGCTGGACCGCTTGGCCGAAGTAATCACAATGACTTTATTGTAAATAGCAGCACGCATAGCTACTGTTTCCTGTTTAGCATTACAACGAAAGTGCTCCCTGACAGAATAGCCTACTGCGCTGGTCCAGGAAGCATGTGGAGTCCTCCATACTCTTTGGAGAAAATGTCTAAATTTGGTTAACTTATTCATAACATCACTTATCTAGTTATTTATCCAATTTTGAAGCAAGCTTTAACCTAACAATATTGTACTAAACCCTTAGATATCTTCCCAATTCGTTAAATTCTCGATGTACATCGGCTACATCATAACGGGCTCCGGACCATCAAAATGAAAAAAGCTTGTGACGCATGTCGACGACGAAAGATAAAATGTGACGGGAAACATCCTTGTACGCACTGCAAGCTTGTTGCTCTGTCTTGCACTTATCTAGCCATTCCGCAGCGAAAGGGTCGAAAAGGCGAAAAAGCAAATGTGATCTCGGCGCTGCGCGCAGCTCAAGCTCGTGATGCGTCCTATTCAGCACAACCAGATGTACTAATAAATTTGGAAAGGACAGGTGAATTTATACCGAAAGCTGGATTGTTACCCTCCGAGATGATTGATGCTTGCACGGAGTTCTTCTTTACGCGATTATTGTCGACCTTGCCAATTCTTGACCGCCAAAAGTTCGAGGAGAACATATCTCGAATGAATGATTCGATTCAGTCTTACTGTTTGGTAGCCTCGCTATGTGCGTTTGTGATTATCCAGACTGGTGGAATTAAACTTCCGTTGCCTGTTGCTGATGTTTCACAGCTGAAAGCTGACCTATCCCACGGCAGGGCGCTGCTGGATGAGGTTCTCGCAGCTCGTCGACAACTAGATATTCTGGCAGAGCCGACGTTTGAGAGTGTTACCATGTCATTTTTTCTGTACTGTTGTCATGTGGGCCTAGGATCGCAACGACAGGGGTGGTTTTTCCTTCGCGAAGCTACTACATTGTATTCAACGCGCCCGCTCAAACCAGATGATAAGTCTGAGGAGGCTATTTACGTGGAATCGCTTTGGCAAAACCTATATTGGGTCCTTCTAGTATCGGAGAGGTGGTGCAAACAAGTCGTCATTCAAGAGCCTTAGATTACTAACGGCTACATAGATCTCATGCCATTAGAAGGTATCGACCAATCACACTGCAAATTACGCCAGACACTCCCGAACTTAAAGAGAATATAAGTGGCACCACTGGTCTTAAATATCTGGTGGAATTATTTCGACCGTTTGACGACACATTTATGGCTCTGTGGAACAAAGCTGATGCGCTTTGCCTACCGCCATCTCTTGTTGGACTTGAGCAAAAGGTGCTTGCAGCTATACCGGCGTCGGCTACCGACCTATCAGATGACCAGGTTGCCAATTTACGTGTCTCTCAGCAGTGGCTCCGGACAATGAGTTGGCGACTAGCCACTTCGTTGGGGTTTTTGTCCAGTAGTTCCGTCAACGACTGCATGACTTTCCGGTACCCACTACAAATTTCCAAAGACCTGACAGTATCCACATTTAAAATACCACAGCAGAGTATGGAAGTTCACGGTATTGGACTGGTATGTAGAGATTATTAGTTGTACGAAAACAGTTCCTGACCAAGCCTGTTTAGACTGAAAAAGTATATGATGTGGCGTGCACGCTTACGGACGTAATTTCTTGTATCCCGTCCATAGAATTGAACTCGTCAAGTTTTGAGCTAGGTCCCGGAGATTATTTAAATTATTTTTTCTCACTGATCTACCGACTTCGCGGGGGCAAAACACGGTTCTTACCGCTACTTCTGAAGATTGTGGGCCAAACATTGCCGGCTTTGATCACGCCTATTACGCAACATTTGCAAATTCCGGCTGGAATCTCGGAATCTGGGACCAGTGTGGCGGGTTCAAGTTTAGATTATGACGAGACGATGTTCGGGTTTCATGACACAGAAATGAGCTTGTGGCTCGAAAAGGGACGAATTAGCACTGATGTTAGGGATCGCGTTGAACGACGGCCAGATATGCAGACTACTTAGGCTAGCACGATTATCGTCCAGTAAGAATATTAGAGTCTCATTATTGAAGTTGCCGTATTGGAATTAAGCCAACTTGTCGTTGTGACTTGCATGCGTACCGTGGCATGCATCGCTGACGTTGATTCACGATGAAGCCAAACATCTACGAAGCGCAAACCCAGCATTTGTGCCGGGAGAATACTATTTGAGATGGGCAGCGTCGGAACACTATTGTGGCCCGCCATGGTCGCCTTTACGTTTTCCTGTTCAGTATCGATTTATTTGACATGGTCATATCGTGGAGACTCGAACTGTTGGTAGCATTTGATGAGATACAGTAAGATACAGTAAGATAAAAGGTTTTGGATATTCTGCAGATTCCCTGCCCAAATACGTATTCCAAACTCGTCTATTTAAGTAAAAAAATTCCAAGGACAATAAATAGAACTGCTAGTGACTCGTATCTGGGTTAAGCTACTTTTGCTCCAACTTGTCCAAAGACATGTCCTCCAATATCTCGACTGGGTGCGCATATTGATGATCGCCGCTGAATGGATCGACCTTGGTTGAGCTGAATTTTCTGGCAGGGACTCTCTTTCTTCAAAGAGCATGTCCAGCTCGCTGTAAGTGCGTCCTTTTGGTTCGGTAGTCGGAAAAACTCCCAGATTGCACCATATGAACGCGGTGCCTGTTGGAGAAAAGTCGCTCATTCAAGTAAGACCGCCTCAAGGGTGCAAACTTTACTATACCTTATGCGATCAGCACGGAGACCGAACCTTGACAGATGGCATTAGTCGCACACCAATTTATCAGTAAGCTTCTGTCGCAGCTATCATATTATTGGCCTAGCATCACATTGCCGCGTCAGCGACACTATCAGTCGACACCCTTGAAACCCCTGCACCGAACCGCAACCGCGCGCTATGGCCACCATGGTGCCCAGATGCCCTAATACTCAAATGCAACAAAAGTATGCCGGTTTATGCCAAAATACTCATTAGCGGAAGTTAGAGCACGCGTCTGGGGGATCTGAAATCCCTGGAGAGTTCGTCCGACACTACCAGCTCTAAATATCACTTCCATCGCAGCATTGATGTGATCTCTGTCCTTAACGACCCACAGAGTTTTAGGATTGATAGTGCGCTCTAGAGGAACGCAGAGACGCCAGCTGTCAGCTGAGATTATCCAAGTTATTAAAGTTAAAATTCTCGGATCATCTCGCAACTTGACAATTTCTTGGCGAACTGAGTGCCCATAGAAAGCTTGGCAGCTGACACACTCGGGCCTGCCAATTTCAGAACTCTACCGGAACTACTGGCAGCGGCTTGCAATGTGTGAAAGTCATCGTCATGGTCATGTACAAAAGGTTGTGTTCAAGATAACTTATTATGCGTCCTGAACCTAGTTTGTCTTCCTATAGCTGTCGAGATTTTAGTAAATCGTCGCGTTCAAAGTATTGAACCCTGGATAGAAGAATAGGCACGCAATGTAGGAACGCACACAGTAGAGTGGCAAGGACTTTTTTCTGGAAAGATAAGTGCAAAACCAGAAGCGCAAGGCCAAAGAAAGGTACGCACGCTCTCAATTAATGGGCGCAAACTTTATTGCGCGCGTGCTGCAAGACTGGAACCCGAACTTTGGCCGAGCTGATGTGTCCCGGAGGCGGCCCTGGACGTGGTTGCGTTGACGTCATGTCTGAAACCGCTCTTCTTTTATAACTCAACTAGCAATTCAATACAATTTAATCATCTTTATCATAAGCTCCTGACAGATATTAATGATTGCTAAATAGAGTACTCAATACACTTTGGCCACGTCCGGTACTCTTATTGCTCATACATACGAATATGATCCACCATTCGAGTCCGTTCCTTTAAACTCTGCACTCATATCATTCTTGACACATGTCGCAGCGAAGCCGGCCATATCTGCAGACTCACTATTCTTGAGACTGCTAGAGTCATAAGTTGCTCATGAAGTGCAAATATTACCTCCATCTAAAGTATGACATATTGACCTCGGACTCTGGCCTCCTCTATCTCCCGAAAATGCATTCGTAATCTCGACATTAATAAATGCAGCTAATGGTGACTCTGAAACACTTTTAATCGACCTGCTCACCACGCGTAGCGTACTAGAGCCGGGTTCATGAAACCCTGAGCTGTACTATTTATTGTTCCAAAGCCCATTCAGTTATGCTATATGATGCCACGGTACTATTCGCACTACCGTCATGGTCACCATAGCACCAGCTGCCCTCACGCATCAGTTGAAATTGCGCCCGTGTAAGGATCCACACACTGGTCCCACATACTGACTTATGTCATCCGCTAAGAGAACGAGTGCGATTGTAATATTAATACAAAACGTAATCATGCACTTAGACATCATTGTATCTTGGGTAGAGTAGGAGCTAAAATTTCAGAAGCGAACATTTTGTGCTCTCACGCGACATGGAAATGAGCGTTCCAACCGTAGCGGCCGCAAGGCTATATATATATAGTACAGCGTTGCTAGGGGGGCTAACAGCGGTAGTATCATAGGGAGGGGAACACCACACGAAAAATTGGTCTTACCCTGAACACATATTTTTTGCCTCCAAAAAGCAGCGACAACCTTAACCTTAGCGGTCATAATGAACACAACCTTTTGTACACGACCATGACGATGACTTCCACACATTGCAAGCGGCTGCCAGTAGTTCCGGTAGAGTTCTGAAATTGCAGGCCCGAATGTGTCAGCTGCCAAGCCTTCTATCAGCTGAATGCGAACAAGGTATGCAAGAGTGGTCCGACGACGCACGAGCACCTTAACGCGTGCAGCGTATTTGATTTAACTTTAATACTTATAGCATGCAAAGTGATCGATATTTTGCCTAACTCCCAAATACAATGCGAGGCGCTTACTTTTACTGTCAAGGACACGAAGACTGTAGAGGCGACGACCTTATAAAGGTAAGTTAAACTATTGACGGGTTAGCCACAGTCGTGACCCAAGTAGGCGGCCAGCTGTATCACGGCTCGTCATAAGATCCATCGCATAAACGTCGCGGACCTAACAGTTTGTTGATGACTGGATTTCATCCTACCAAGTTGTGCCTGGTTGAGTTACACGTTGTACTGTCCTGGTGACCTGACCACCCCCATCCAAAAAGAAAACTTTCAAGATTAAATTTCGCGGTATTGCCATGTGAGGTTAATAGTATTGCTAGTGATGCGCCAAGTTGCAAGGGCCAAGGCACTAACCGTAGGGCAATATAACTGCCACCCGCCAGATAGTCGAGATATCCATGACATCATTTGACGGCTGTATAATTGTATGATACGAGCATCGATTCTATCGCTCTTGATTTTAGATTTCGGACTATCTTTTTCATACGGCAGACAATTTTGCTGTTATCAATGTTGAGAAGGCAAATCTGGTCAGGCTCAACACCGGTGCTCCACCGACGCGCGCATTGCCGTATAAAAAGTCTATGCTTGATCGGCATCTCTTTCCATCAACGGCATGTCACCTAAGGAAACACTAGAGCACTGACTTGACGGGCCATTTAGTTAACAACTCATCAATTATAAGGTATTTGTTGAAAGAACAACCATTTGTCCTCTCATTTAGACCGTAAATGCGTAGGTCCTAGTTTGCAAGGCACGGCACAACAATTTGATATGGATTGGATTGCCAATTACTAAGTTCTGTGTAATTGATAGGCCCAGTCGAGTGTTACCAATGCAACTATGCAAGTGCCGTACGCTACCCAGTCACGCATGGTAAGTGCAAAGATTTGCCAAGACAGACCATGCCACTGCTTGTACAAGGTTGGTTTCATGGTTACCCCTATCGTGGTACCACATGGGCGTTCCCGGGTCAATTAGCGCAGAGTTCATGATGCGGATATGGATATTGGCATTGTCGTGCCCGGGAATACGACTAAAAACGAAACACCGACAACCTCTGCGGTATCACACTTAGACCAATCGTGTGCTGGTATGTCCTTGACTCTCTACAATAAAGTCTCTGCTCCGGACACATCCGGAGCAAGGCATCCTGACTACTCTTTATAAACGACTGATGTCTAATGACCGAAATCGTTGCAACCCCGCGACAGCATATAATCACACTCTTCTGAAATTTTCGCTCCTATTCTCTCCAAGATACAATGATGTCTAAGTGCTTGATTACGTCTTGTATTAATATTAAGTATACTCGACCGTCTGTATAGAAAATTCCTAACTAAGAATTTTTGTTGATTTCCCGTTGGTAGTGTTCGTCTATTTCACTAATAGAGATGAATTTGCACTAAAAGCTCTCTGAGAGTAAATGATAGCTTGTATGGAAGGTGACTCGTATTGAGTGTTCTCTCAGTAGGGGTGTTACAGTGGGGTGTGGCCACACCTCCCGTCACAAATCATCAACTCCGTATTTTCTGCCAAAATGGAAATATGGCAGCCCATACATTCAAGTGCTCGAAAGCAAGAAAGGCACACAAACCGAAAAACCGGAAATTAAGTGCACCGAACTGAAACGTACGAAAAACCACAATATTCAACAGAATTTGCCTAGACGACGATAATCGAGTTTGTCAGACGGACGTGTTGTTTTAACATTGCGACGGATTAACCAGACCCAATCGCCGGGTTGAAAAACTGGGGCGGGGCATCGATGGCGGTCATAAAATTCACCCTGAATAGCTTGTGCAAGAATGACTTCGGCACGTAACCGTTCATGAAGGGTTTGCAAACATTTGACAAATGAAGCGGTGCGTTCGGGGTTGCTTGAGCAGTATCTGGAAGCTGGACAGCAATGTCAAAGCGGGGATTGTATTCCATGTTAAAATGAAAGGGCAAACGCCGGTGGTCGAAGAGGTATGATAGTTATAGGAGAATTCTGCGATAGGCAACCACTTGTCCCAGTCGTTTTGATCATAGTTAATGTAAGCTCTTAGGTACGTTCCAACGCCGCGTTGGTGCGTTCGGTTTGACCGTCAGTCTGAGGATGAAAGGCTGTACTGAATCCCGGCGTGTTCTGGAGAAAGTGGCACAAGGCACGCCACCATTGCGAAGTAAACGTTGAACCACGATCGGACACGATTGACGAGGGGAAGCCATGCAGGCGCCAGATGTGAGTGAGAAATAAGCGTGCAAGGTCTTCAGTAGTGTCAGATTCCGAGGTAGAAATAAAATGGGCCATCTTAGATAATCGACTAACAACAACCAAAATGCTATTAAGTGGGCCGATATCTGGCAGGCCAACAATGAAATCCGTGGATATATCCTTCCACGGGTGGAAGGCGGGGGGAGCGGCTGTAAGTGCCCATAGCTGGCATGATTCGAGTACAGGTTTCACAGTTTTAACATAATTGGAGACAAATTGTCAAACATTAGGCCACCAATAGTCGCGTGTGGCTAATTCAAAAGTTTTAGCTTGTCCAGGGTGTCCCGCCGGAGCGTTGTCATGGTGTAGTTTCAAGATTTCGACCTTTGACTCGGTGTTATCAGGAATATAGATAAGGCTGTTGAACAGTAAGAAGCCATCTGGATGGACGCTATAATCGGCCAGGGACTTGGTGCGAGATAGGCGGGTGCCGGTTCGAAGGTCGGCGAATATGGCCTGGGCGGCAGGATCCTTGGCAAGGGCCGCAGGAATTCCGTATCGACAGGTTTAATGAAGGTTATTTCCGACAAGAAAAGATCGGTTGTCAAAAGGACTTGGGACTGAGAGTCGGTATGTTCGCGATGGCCTGAGCGCCTAGTGAGAGCATCAGACTTAGTACCGAGACGTCCGGGACGGTAAGTGATCTGAAAATGGAACCGGGAGAGGAATAGGGACCAGCGGGCTTGACGCTGGTTCAAAGGTTGGAGGTTGTAAAATATTCCAAATTTTTATGATCGCTAAGTACCAAAACAGGATCGGTAGCCCCTTCCAAGTCGTGTCGCCACTCGGCGAACGCGCGAACGATGGCTAGAAGTTCACGGTATGGGCTTGCGTGTGATGTGTTTCGTGACAATAGTGTCAGCGCTTGCTGTCCAGGTCACTTGTCAGAACCACACGTTACCGGAAAACGACACGCTAGAATCGTTCGAAATTCAACATATACAGTACGATTTCGATTGCGATGACGGAATATTTGGCACGTCAGTATTCACGAGATTGACTGGTGGCGTATATATGGAGGTGCTTGATCCTCCACGTGCGGATGGTTTATCTCACGAGCAAGCTTACTTGCGCATGATTCGACTATTGGAACATGGTAATGCTATTGGTGCCGCGCAGGTGTATCAGAACGAGGAGAGCGCGAGATTCCTCCGTGTCGCCCATGGCATGTCAAACGAGACTATGTCAAGTAACTGTACTCAGGCTAATTTGGATCATTTCTTGTCGCTGAGGAGGACAAGATCGTGGCCCAACTACTTGAGTGCGCTACAACAAGCAAGCAGCGATGGAAGCTACAGTGGTGGGGATCGCTCGCTCTGGAAGAGATACAGTCCTTCCTGCCATACGAATCATGGGGCGTACAGGTGCGACTGCGATTACTTGGATAACAACATAGCGAGTAGATATTACATTGTAGAAGGCGGGGTCTCACCCGGTGCGGCGCTCACCACGCAAACCGGAGCGGATCCGGGATTGAGTCGGGCCTTACTCGGCCAGCTAATTTAGGTCCACCAATCAGACACCAAATCCCTCTTTTTCTCCACGTCGACCCCAGCTGTCTTGACGGGAGTCTAAATCATTCGGCCCGAATGCGACTATGCCTTTCATGGAGAACATGCCGCTACTATATAAAGCGCTCCGTAACGGTTACACAGCCGACGTCGGAGCCAGCAAGCAATGTCTCCCCATTCGGTAAAAACTGGGCAACAAACTGCAACCTGGTGGAAGGACGCGACTGTTTATCAGGTAGATATCTTGTGGCAGACAAATAAGCGTGATATTTGATGTTAATTTATCCTAGGTGTACCCAGCCAGCTTTAAGGACTCGGATGGGGATGGCTGGGGCGACATTCCTGGCATCATCTCGAAAGTCGACTACTTGAAGGAGCTCGGTATCGACGTCGTCTGGCTTTCCCCGATGTACGATAGTCCCCAGGATGACATGGGTTACGACATCTCCGACTACGAAGCCGTGTACCCAAGATACGGCACTGTCGAAGACATCGATGTTCTTATCAAAGCGTGCCATGACCGCGACATGAAGCTTATCCTCGACTTGGTCGTTAACCACACGTCAACCGAGCATAGTTGGTTCAAGGAGTCTAGATCGTCCAAAGATAATCCTAAACGCGACTGGTACTTTTGGCGACCTCCAAGATATGACGAAAAGGGCAACCGGCTGCCTCCAACCAATTACCGAAGCTACTTTGCTGACAGTGCCTGTAAGTTCACCAGTAACCTCATTCTCGAGATTGGGCTGAACATGCCTCAGGGACGTGGGATGAGACTACGCACGAATACTACCTCCATCTTTACGCTGAATCCCAACCTGACCTAAACTGGGAAAACGAGGAGACTCGCAATGCCATTTACGACAGCGCAATGCGCTTTTGGCTTGACCGTGGTGTGGACGGATTCCGGGTTGACACCGTGAACAAATACAGTAAGCACGTCGATTTCCGTGATGCGCCAATAGTCGACCCGTCAAATTTCATCCAGCCCGCCACTCATCTCTACTGCAACGGCCCACGCATTCATGAGTTCCTGCGAGAGATGCACGACCAGGTCCTTAGTAATTATGATCAGTTCACGGTCGGGGAGCTGTCTCTCACACCAGACCCAAAACATGTTCTCAAGTACGTCAGCGCTTCCGAGAAGCAACTTGACATGGTATTCCAATTTGACATGATTCATCTCGGGATGGGACACGGCCTCGAAGACAAGTACGAACCTACGAAGTGGAAATTATCGGAAATGAAGCAGATCGTAGCTAAATGGCAAAAGTTCATCGAAGGAAATGACGGCTGGACCACCGCCTTCTGCGAAAATCACGACAACGGTCGAGCAATCTCACGGTTTGCATCCGGCGCGCCTGAATTCTGGCAAGTGTCTGCCAAAATGCTTGCCATTTTTATGACTACTCTGACCGGCACTCTCTTTCTCTACCAGGGCCAGGAAATTGGGATGATCAACATGCCCAGTGACTGGCCCATCGAGGAGTACAAAGATATCGAGTCAATTAATTACTACAGAGAAGCTGAAAGGTTGTCAAAAACAGGCGACCCGACCCGCAAAGATCGTATCATGAGGGGCTTGCAGAAAATGGCTCGTGACCATGCTCGTTTGCCAATGCAGTGGGACTGCTCTCCAAACGCTGGTTTCACCACTGGAATTCCGTGGATGCGAACGCATGACCAATATAAGGAGATCAACGTCGAGGTCGAAGAGAAGGATCCCAACAGTGTACTTTCATTCTGGAAAAGGTTACTTGCCCTCCGCAAGGACTATCGTGACTTTTTCGTTTACGGTATCTTTGATTTAGTGGATCCTGAAAATGAGGATACTTTCATGTACACCAAGGTCGGCAACAATGGCCAGATGGCCCTTATTGCGCTTAATTTCACCGAGGACCCAAAGCCGTTCATCGGAGTAGACCACTGTAATAAAATGACGTTGCTTCTCAGCAACTATATTGACTCGGAATCCGAAACGTTACAGCCGTTTGAGGGTCGTGTGTATTTGAATTTTTAGAGACCATTCTTTGGTCATGAGGGATATATAGAAAGCATCTAATTTATACATTTGGAAATATATATATATATTAATGAAGTGTAAGAAGACATATATTCATTTGGTCGTGCTCATGGATCCAGCTTAGGTGCGACTTTGACAAGGAACTCAAGAATGACGCTATTGAATTTCTCGGGTCGCTGCAGGGGCGCGAAATGACTTACCCCGAAAAGCTTTATGTATTCCGCATTTGGGATAGTGGCAGCGAGATATTCAGCGTGCTCAGGCTTGATGAACTCATCATGCTCGCTTTGCACGATAGCCACTGGCACACAGATATCCTCCAGTTCCTCCGCGGTATAGTTGGGCTCCGTTCTCATCATCTCACTTACTGCTTCGACAAACTCGTCGAATTGCTCCGGTGTAAACGAGAGCTGAGCATAGTCCCTGGCGTGGCGTTCGAAGCACCTTTTCATGACTGGCGTGAATTCCACTTCCTTTGTGCCGCTGGGATCCATGTTGCATCCAAAGAAGAAGACACCAAAAACCCGCTCTGGGGCTTTAATGCCAACTATCATGGCAATAACCGCGCCGTCGCTCCAGCCCACAAAAGCAGCTTGCTCGATTTGTAAGAAATTCATAACAGTGAGTACATCTGCCGCCATTAACTCGTATGTAAACGGCCGCTCGTCGCGCGTGCTTCGTCCGTGACCTCGGCTGTCGACTACTACTGCTAGATAGCCACGCTTTACAAGGGCTGCAACTTGATACCCCCAGTTCCCACTATGACCCAGACCACCATGCAACAAAATCACCGGCAAGCCGGACCCGTATGTCGCGTACCAGATTCGAGCACCGTCGCATTGAACGTATCCTTGATCATTGGCAACTGGCAACGGCGCACTGCCTTCCGCTTCAAACCTAGTGAGGTCATCGTCGCAAGCCTCCATGTAGATCCCGCTGGGCTAGTGACGATTCTTCAGCCGTAATCAATAATCAACGAGATGTTTTGACGCGGCTTTGGTAATTAGCAAGTCTAAGACAGCGCTCAGGATATGTCAGCCGCGTAAGCTTGGCTACTTTAATCTCCCCCAACCCTTGAGGCAACAATAGGATTGATTGATAGATTGGCTATCAGTGTCACCCCTAGCAGCAAGGTTTCGTACCCAATTCTAACGACGCTTGACTTGGGGCAGTTGTATTGCTTTTGGTAAAGTATAGCACTCAGTCGCCCCATTTGATGTCATCGTGACCACTGTTCATCACAACGATGCTGCATTCCAGTCAAATGGAATTGACCTCGTGGTCTGGCTCTCACGTCAGAGCTGGTTCTTGCGCGAACCCCGTCATGTATGTTCAGCAATGCTCCCTTGTCTCTATTACCACGGAATATATAAACGGCATCCATCTTATCTAAATGGTCAACAAAGCGCGTGAGTATTAGCGTGTTCGGTGGATACTTGATTTTACGCTTCTATGATTCATCAACCCAAAATTTTCCGCATGGCGGGTAAAATATTTAACCCCGAGACCGATATTCCTGATCTCCATGGAAAAATCATTTTCATTACCGGAGGTTCATATTCGCCTTCATTGGACTGTTGCTCACACATCATTAACGGGACTAAGTAGGAACTGCCGGTCTCGGAAAAGAATCAGTCATTGCTCTCGCCAAGCATAATCCGGAGCATATCTACTTTAGCGGCCGTGATTCGACAAGAGCGGCTGCTGTCATCAGTGAGTGTAGGAGCGCGGCGTCAGGCGTCAGCGTCACGTTCATCGAATGCGATTTGGCGTCCCTCGCTTCTGTTGAAAATGCAGCCAAGCAATTCACATCCCAATCTCAACGCCTCGACATCCTCATGTGCAATGCGGGCGTCATGGCTTTACCTCCTGCACTGACGGAAGACGGCTACGAAGTACAGTTTGGCACCAACCATTTGGGTCACGCGCTATTAGTGAAGCTGCTCCTCCCGACATTACTTCGAACTGCAGGCATAGCGGGCTCTGACGTGCGAGTGGTCTTTCTGAGTTCAAATGGATATCGGGCGCACCCTAGAGGTGGCGTGGTGTTCAAAGACCTTCACAGCACACAAGACTACGGATTTGGGAGTGAATGGTTTAGATACGCACAGAGCAAACTGGCAAACATCCTCTACGCGGCAGAGTTGGCCCGCCGATACCCTAACCTCACCACTGTGTCGGTACACCCCGGGGCTATTGCCACAGGTCTTATACATAACCTTCCACGATTAAAAAAGGTTTTTGTCTACGTTGTAAACCTGGGCAGGGTGAAGTCTACATTGGCAGAGGGTACATGGAATCAGCTTTGGGCTGCTACTGAGGAAAAGAATAAAATCGCCAACGGAGCATATTATGAACCTGTTGGGATAATGGGAAAACTCGACAGTAAAGGAAAGAGCGAGAAACTCGCAGGCGAGTTATGGGAATGGACTCAGAAAGAGCTAGAGGCATATCACGCCTGATTTGCAACGACAGATCGAAGAAAAGATCAGATGTCAGGAACATCTTGTGAAAAAGTATTGATTGACGTATCTGTTTGCTGCTAGCGTCGTTCGTTTCGTTCTTTGACTTTGTTTTTTTCCGTCGTTTGCCCGCGATCGACAGGCTGTATGAGGCTGGGGGAAACCGAACCAGGGTCCATGGGGGCATATACTGTGGCACAGACACCCCTGGTTTCGATAGAACATAACCATTCTAAAACATATTCACCGCCCAAGAACATGACCACGTGGAAAAAAAGTATCCTTAGAGTAAAGGGATAACTGTCACAAAGGAATAGTTGGTTTTTTTTTCACTACGCACCCTACGACGGTACGACACCCAGACCGGGTGCACGTAAAGTAAAACGTGCTCGAAGATTGCCAGTTGGCGACCAAGAGCCACAGTCGCGGCGGCAATCGAAGGAGGATTCGAGACGTCGAGGTGCTGTAGAACAGGTGGTCCGGGAGGTTCTGTCCCCCGTCCCCGCAGAGCACACACTGCTTTTTTGTTTGAAAAGCCAGTGTATTTTACAAGCTATTTACATGCATCTGGTTGGGTAGTTTGCTAGAACACCAATCTGGCCGATCTTGTAGTCAGTTGCGGCCATACCAAGAAGAAAGCACAGTTCCCCGTCCGATCAACACCAGTTAAGCTTCTTTGGGCCTACTTAGTACTGCGGTGGGAGACCACGCTGGAATCGTAGGTGCTGCAATTACTATTTTATTTTTTGTTTTTATTTTAGCCGAATCTAGATTTTCGAAAGTTACTATTGACGAGTGACGTGCCGTTTATCATACTCGTACAGTTTGTTTAAACCGTTCATGTAAAATGAAAATTCAGAACCAGTGGAAGACCAGATGAAAATGTCCAGATGTCTGAGACAGCTGTTTATTGATGCGCCCACTTAAGACGCTATGTATTTCGACTAATCCAAAAGGAGTTGTACTAATGGATTTCGCCTTAGCGTTTGGTCACCGAGTCTGTTTTGTACAGGCTATCATTAATTTCGATATTCCGACAGTTTAATTATTTTAGGCAGACTACACAGCGTCATCAACTTCTCTTATTTGGAAACCGAGCATTTCGTTTGACGGAACTGAGCTTTCATCTTCAAGCTTTCGAGCCGTCTCTACTCCGGCTGCAGGGACACGGTACTCAAACCTCTTACCCTGTGCTGGTAGTTTTCCACCAGGCAAAGGATACGGGAAGGGGAGATATTCAGGCATCAGACCAAGCTGAACCAGAACAGTCGCCTGGTCCCATGAGATATGCTCATGGGAAAGTCTATCGCCACGGATATTCACAATGGCCGTGACTGGGATGCGAAGTTTTTTGCCAGTAGGTGGAATACCTGGTATCCTGCATATCAATTAGGGTAGCCCGGAGAAAATATAAATCTCAATGCACGACGAGGAAAGGAATCTTACAGCCAGTCAATTTCCCTAGTGTGTGTGAAGCTGGATACAAACTCATCAATTACTCGATCGATTCCAACGGTGCGACTGACGAGCTCCAAAGCAGTATCATCTGGGTTGCAGTAGACAAAATGGTCTTGGTAAAATTGAGCAAGTCTGGATCGACCGACGCCACCAGTCAACTGTCGATGCAGTCAGTATCTAAGAGATCGAATAGACAATATCAACCTCAACGATGCACAGTCACGTTAGACAGTTCGAACCGTGACTAGCTAAGATGAAAACTGCAAAACGTTCACGTACTGTAGGAATATGATTGACGTATGGTTCCTGGACCATCGTGCTCATTGTCCTAGGAACCGACCGATTCTCGAATTCAAAGTAAGTGTGTTCATCCCAGATAGCTGCGAGGTCGAAGTAGGGACCATTAAGATATTTTTTTAGAAAGGTGAGGGTCCGGGTGTGGGCTAAAGATGCAAATGTGGCTTTGAAATCGGCATGACCAGGAGAGATAAATCCTGACGAGGCAGCTCCGGGGTAGGCATACGAAACGAGACTGTCGTCATTTTTTGGTGAACCTTCCCTGACCGTAAGATGCAGCATCCCGGGTTTGGAGCTGATTCCCCAGTCATCGTATGAGACGTAAGCGACTATGTCCTGATTTCTAGCGATTGCCGTTCGCAAGCTATCAGCAACCGTAGGCGAGAAATCGGATTTCGAGCCATATACTAAACACGTTAGCTACCCCAAACTGACAGCATGTGAGATAATAACTGAAATCTTACTCAAAATCGCAAACCTGTCTTTATCATCGCACTCTGGGAGAGATCTGAGCGCGGCGACACCCATTTCCAGCGCCTGACTGGCATTCCAGCTGTTTGATGACGTTGGTTCAGTCCCGAATATTACTTGAACTACTGCAAATCCTTCTTCGGCCCACTTTTGCAAAGGATGAGGGTCGAGTGTTTCTTCGGTTGAGATGTCACAGTATGCTTCGGGAATGATTATGACAAGTCCTGGACCATGGCCCCTTCGTGTCAGTGGGGGCTGCACTACAGCATTCTGTGCGAGCTGTGAGACTGGTGAACACGGCAGCTGTGATAATTCTTCCTCCATTGTAAAGCTAGCCAGAAATGCCCACCTTGTTGTGCCAGTTGTTTGGTTAACTCGACAAGCAGTAGTTATGTACGCGTTGGGACGGAAATCAATGGCTCTGCGCGCCAAGTTCAGGGCTCAGGGTCCGCACGGAATTAATTGCGATAGACATGTCCCATTTGATGACTCTATATATTGCTTAGGACCTCTTTGGACCTCTTTTCTGACTTCCAACGATCTACAATAGAACAGGTAGGGATCGGCACGGATAGACGGATAACGGATATATCCGTGGATATCCGTGGATATCCGTCATGGATACGGATACGGATACGGATACGGATATATATGGATACGGATATGGATACGGATAAAACCAAATTGATTTGTCCATGGATATATCCACCTATATCCACGGATACCCACGGATACCACTGACTAACGGCCCTTTTTGGATTTAGGGTGTGTCGGGATTGCCGTCACTAATTTCACACGTATTTCCCACTTATTTTCACACGTATTTCACACGTATTTTTTTCTGAAACGCCTTTGAAATTTCTCGTCACGTGACTCATCACGTGCCAAGTCTCAATTTACCGAAGTCCTAGTAGGGCGCAAGTGGGACGTTGCGACGCGTTTACGCCGCTGCACGTCAATAAAAAACTAAATGTTAATTCACATAACTACTCGACTCTATCCTGAGATCTTGTCGCCTTTTCGGTCGTATTGTCTGCCGCTATTTCTTGTTTTCTGAATTGTTCCTGCATTCGGTTTTCGTTATTATTTCTTGCTATGATCTTCTCATTTTCATCTGAATTATAGATAATAGACGACGTTTTGAGTTTTTATAGTACGAAAATATATTCTAAACAAAGACCTATATAAGTTATAAAGTCATGCAATGACGATTGTTCTCTCGATTGAGCAAAGGGTTATAATCACGTGATCTATCCGTGGATACTACGGATATCCGTGGATATCCGTGGATACGGGATATGGATATATTTTCTGGATACGGATACGGATACAGATATGGAAAACTTGGCCTGGATATTATCCATGCCGATCCCTAAGAACAGGGACATGTGCGTTCTCAGGCTTCCCCTAGTTGACCAAGGCACTAAGTTTAAATTCTCACGGAAGTAAGAGGGACTACGCGTACCAAAAAAAGAATTCTGACTTTATAAACTACACACTCATGATACCTTGTTGGAAAGGCTCTAGTCGGGCACGGTATCAGGCACGCCAATTCGCATTATTGCTGCCTGGAGATTGTCCTGGATTCATGACCGTTCTACGGATTATGTCCTTCAACTTATTTCTTCGACTGAATACCGACACAGATACATCAAGCACATATAACAACGAGGATACCATGAATTGGATACCTTTAGCATCGCGTATATGGTGATGATCATCTTCACATACCATTTATGTATCGACATTTAAAATACCGGTGAGGAAGAATCAACCCAGGATATAATCCATTCTAAAAGTATATATTGACGTAACCAATCAGGAAAGTAAAAGAGCAGCCCACATCAGTTCCGTCCCACTGCACCATACCAACACAACCCTAGAATTCCGCCAAAAATAATGGCACCAGCCGGGGGTACATTGAACCACGCAGTCTCAGCGTATGTGACCGCAGTGACAACCACCCACCATGGGTCCATGGCTAAGCTTTGTCCACTACCTGCATTGGCACTCAAGTATCCGATCTGCCATAGCCTGTAAACAGCCGTGAATACCAAGCCCACTGCAGTCGCATTGATTCCTCTAAGACAACTGACAACCAGCGCCTTGGTCCGGAGCTTGCGCCATATACTCTGCACGCCGACTGCGAGCGTGATTCCTGGAAAGAATATTCCCAGATAGGCGAGGAACGCACCTAGGATGGTTGGATACGACGAATTGAGGAACGTTAACGCGCCCAAATATACGCCGAAATTGAAATTAGGCCCCGGGAACGCCTGGATGATGGCAAGCCCAAGAAGGAAATCTCGTGAAGAAACCCAGCCGGGCTGGACAACATATTCGCGTAGTAATGGAATGACGACAGGACCGCCGCCGAAGATAATGGTTCCGGCCAGATACATATTTGCGAAGAGATTGAGAGCCAGTGGCGGAGCTGCAATGACGCCACGCGCAACTAGTACGGCGATGAACGAGGCTGCAGTGGTTGTTAGCCTAGCATGACAAGAAGCTAGCCACGGAAGAATGGGATATCAATACCGAAGAATCCAGCAATTATGCAGAGACCCCATTTCATAGGGATCGCGTGAGATATGACATCGGTAGCCGGCACCTCATTCTCTGTCGCGTGCCTGCTTGATGGGCTCTTGTCGTCTACCGCATTCTGCGAGGCATCGAACTCAGTAGATACACGGGTTATAGTCGAACCACCGGTCACCCGTCTCTGCACTCCGCCCGAATACGACCCATGCTCTTCCAAGGGTATGCTATCTGGAGTCTCTTCAACCACTTGATCGGGATTCCTGGGTTTGCGCTTGAGTTTAACTCTGAGTTTAGCAATCCGCTGACGAAGCCATCCATCCCAGGTAAGTGCACTGGCACCTCCGATAACCATGAGTACTGGAAAATACCAGAGGGCACTGTAGCAAAGCCCAGCACAGGCTCCAAATATGACTAGGATCCGGGTGAGTTTGTCAGTAATGGCTTTCTCAGATAGCTAAGGGATGGATCAGCAGAGAATAATCAGTTCGCGAAGGTATGCGGTAGCTCACATTTACGGCTGCCAACGCGATAATGCCAACGGTCGAGGCATTGAGACCGGAGAGTAGAGCATAAACAACATCAGGAAGGACTTGATTAACGTGTTGGATGCCAATGGATAGACCATACATGCCAATTGCACCGGGAAGACTACAACGTTAGTATGTGCTGCGCCAACAGAAACCACCGTCACTGGATTACCTCCACACCAGGAACACAAATACTGCAGGCAAAATGCCTGCGTGGATCAGAGCAATACAGAACAGCATCTTCGTACTTCCTGGTCCAGGAAGGGCCTGACATATCGCGAATAGTTCTTTATACTATGCCGAGTTAGCCAGTTACCAACAGGCTATGCAGGATTACAGGCTCTAAATTGGACAGCCGGAATTCCTCACCGTCTGCTCGTCTATCCAAGGAGCCTTCCCTCCGCGGCCCTCAACGAACCGCTGATGTAGAATCTGAAAATGCACTGGTGGTCCACCAAATGCAGTAAAGCCAAGGTCCCATGTACGCGCGAATACATCGCCAATGCGCCACACGAGTTTCTCATTGTTGGCTTGAAACGCATTCCTCGGATCGCGCGTTTGATCGCGAAGAGTGCTGATAATATCAGTCAATGGCATTGTCGGGTAAACATCAAATGCATGCTAGGGACACTCCACGCGGAGAAGAACTGATAAGCGAATCGAGACACTGCAGGAAAAACCTGTGATCTGGGGAGGCCCTATATGCGAGCCGCATAGACAATACACGTAAAAAAGATGGGTATTGTACTGATTGCCGACTCGTCAACTCACGGGTCAGCAACGAAGCCTCCTAGTCGCTACCAGTTTGAGGACGCGTACTCGACTGCGGGCAACAGTGTTAGGTTCCTTTTATTTGTCTACGTATATATACAAATTATACAAATTATACATGCATACATGTGCGAGGGAGGTTACTGAACTCGGGTTGAGCAAACTGGCCAAATTGAGTGAGGTAGCTTGCCATCAGAATCGCGGTGGTTCTTGAAGGTCTTAATGCTTAGATGCAAGTATTATGGCTTCCCGGCCAGGGTAAATGAATAACCCTAACCTTCTCCTGCGATAGGTCAAGTTGTTAGTTGGTTGTTCAAAATCGATTTTTGGAGTCCCTTGAACCAAGAATTTTGGTGCGCCCCACAACTAAAAAACCTAGCCCTGATTCCAGCTTTTTGGGTGCAGGGCTGATATATTTTACGGTTGTCAGCTCTGCAGTCGAATTGTCGTGCTTACCGGGAATTTGATGGCTGTCCTGGTCTGGCCGCCAGTGGCATGTCTTGTTGCAACCGCGACATCGCCTCCACTGATTGTTGTCGTGGTTACTCTCATTCTGCTATGTTACGCTGTTGTTCAGTACCTGGACGGCAAGAGGATCGAGAGCTACTTTGCCGCAAAGAGCGGCGCGGTGCGTCTCGCGATTAGAAACAAGGGCGTCTTTGGCATCCGTCGATTTCTCAGTCTAACTCGCTCTTTTCGGGAGTACGAAGTTATGGAATACATGGCGCGTGACTTTGAAAAGTTCGGAAATACATTCAGCACCAAGGTATTTGGACAGCTAAGTCACTGGACCATCGAGCCTGAGAACGTCAAAGCAATTCTGGCAACAAAATTCCATGACTTTGGACTCGGAACGCGGTACAATGCGTTTCTGCCTTTTTTAGGTGAGGGCATTTTCACGTTAGACAATGCAGGGTGGGCGCACTCACGTGCGATGCTAAGGCCGCAGTTTAGAAGGCAGCAGGTGCGTACAATTTGGCATTATCTGTATCCTATTGACAGCTAACATTTTTGGTAGGTTTCTGACGTGGCGATGTTGGAACCTCATGTGCAGAATCTCATGTCATATCTCGCTCGAATTCGGACAGAATCTTGCGACATTCAGGAATTGTTCTATCGCATGACACTAGACACCGCTACCGAGTTTCTCTTTGGCGAGTCCGTCCATTCCCTATGTGGAACCGCAGAATTCAGCAATCGCGAAGCTGATAATATCTTTGTGGATGTGTTCGACGCCGGTAAACGATCCTTTGCTGACGCATTCAACTACTGTCAGGAAGTGCTTGCCATCCGAGCCATATTACGATCATTTTGTTGGTTACATAACCCTAGAGACTTCCGCGATAATGCTGCAGTCGCTCACAGCTTTGTCGACTACTACGTCAACAAGGCGCTTGAAGTCTACCGCGAGGGGCCCGAAAGGATCGAGGAAATTACCACTGGTCGGTATATCTTCCTATACTCACTCGTCCAAGAGACCCAGGACCCAAAGGTTCTACGGGACCAGTTACTTAACATCTTACTTGCTGGACGCGACACTACTGCCGGGCTATTGGGTTGGACATTCTATCTACTTGCTACGCATCCGCGGGTATTTGAGAAATTGCGCCATGAGATTATAGAAAAATTTGGCGATAATGCGAATTCAGAAGGAAAAGAGAAGATTAGCTTTGAGAGTCTGAAGGGCACATTGTACTTGCGATATGTCTTGAGCGAAGTGCTGCGATTGTATCCATCAGTTCCACTTAACTATCGATGCGCAGTGCAGGACACTGTATTACCAATCGGAGGTGGGAGTGATGGAAAACTTCCAGTGCTTGTCCGCAAGGGTGACACCGTCGCGTATAGTGTCTACGTGATGCATCGCCGTAAAGATATCTATGGCGATGATGCGGATGAGTTTAAACCCGAGCGGTGGGCAGAGGGAAAGACTTGGAGTTGGGAGTATCTGCCATTTAATGGCGGCCAAAGAATATGCTTAGGTCAACAATATGCGCTTACTGAAGCTGGGTACACGATCGTGCGACTTTTGCAAGAGTATGACACTCTAGAAAGTACTGAGTCGCCGCAACGATTTCCGTTGAAGAGGGCGATGTTGACAATGTCGAAGGCAACTGGTGTACATGTAAAGTTATATAGAAAGAATTGAGCGGCCTAGACCTACGCTTGTTTAGATGGCTAACGAGACCGGATAAAGATCTGGTTGGAACGCAATCCCCACAAGAAAAACGATAAAATGCTCACATACTGTGAAATACATACAAAAAAATCTCGGTTGAAAACAACTATTCCGAGCAGTAAACTAAAAACCTTTGCTACTTATGATCATTTCGCGTTCGAATACGAAATATTTACTTAACTATTTTATTTCGTTCTTGCCAGATATTCCAGATCACCGAGTATATCTGAGGCCTGTGGCTGTCAAGCCCTGGCCCTGGTTGTATTTGAGGTTCGATATCACACTCTCTGGATCCAGAGGGACAAGACCTGCACCCCGAAAGCCTCCTCGAATGTTCTTTTCTGTCATCGAGGCCTGAAAGGCGACATGGAACGCTGCAAGAAAGTCCTCCTT